>CAMZMU010000033.1:7169779-7563301 GCA_947311845.1 Poa pratensis | reverse complement strand
ATTTATTTTAATATGTTTTAACAAGAAACGTCAGGCGATTCCACTCCAATGTGAGAATAGAAGAAGGAAAGTAATTATATGTCCTCGGCGGCACATGTTGGTTTGTATCCTTACATATGTTGGTAGAGGTCTCTAAATTGTATCCTATAATAATATTTTGATAGAATTTCTGGTTATCATTATGTATACTCAAATAGAGCAATTTAGAGTATATTGATGTTTAAGTGGATCTTGTCACCGGAGTATTAGTAGTTACCACCGCCCTTCGAGTAAAATGTGCCTTACATATAACCGTGAGTTCAACTATATGTTGATTACATGCATTTGTCATGCACTTGGTACTAAAGTAACATTGATCTAGCTAGAACTTAGTAGAACTTATAGGGTGTTCATCAGGGAGAGACTAATAGAGGGACTAGTGGGGGTATGCCCATCAGATTAATTTGTTTTTATTTGTTGCAGACTATTGGTTTGTGGTGTCGACTTAAGCGTGGAAATTGGGCGTTTTCATTTCCTACGTATTCACTAGAAACACATTAGAATGCACACAATTAGTATGTGGATAGGGCCACTGGCTCTCGGAGATAGGGTGGTCACCCTGTTTACCCGATCTATAAACTTGCCTATGTTTGTTGCCCTCGCTAGGGTTGAGGGAATATATATATTTTTTTTTTTTTTAGAACTAGGTTGAGGGAATAGATGGATATACATTGGCCAAGCTGGTTGTGAGAAATGATTGAGAGGGAGGTTTTAAACATGTCCACCACAAACGCGTGCGCTTTAGGCGGTGCTCAAGATTCTTGGCGCCACGCCTCGATCGAATGCTTTGTGCCCAGGTGCATTTGGGCATCAGCGGATGAACAGATTGTGGAGCACATGTGTTTGTGCCACGAGAGAAAAGAACGCGCAAAACAGTGTATATTACTCCGTACTAAAAAAGATCGAGATGCGAGAATTTGGAAGGAAATGCGGTTAACGGTCCGGCCGTTAACGTCGCCGCTTTCCCACATTTCCCACCCGCCACTTGCTCTTCCCTGTTTTCCGGCATAAATAGCCAGCGCCATCTCCTTCTCCTACCTCCGTCGACCCTCCTCTTCCCACACGCACATCTCTCCCTCCGCACACGCACCTTCGGCAACAATGGCGGACGAGAAGCTGGCCAAGCTGGGCGAGGCCGTCACCGGCCTACCCCAGATCAGGTCCGGGCGCCCGCATGCTCTCTTCATCTTTCGTCTGTACACGTGCGATAATCGATCAATTTCTGTGTGTGTCCTGACGGATGGATTGCTCTGTGATTCTTTGTTGCGCGCGCGTGTGTGTGCGTACATTGCAGTGACAACGAGAAGTCCGGGTTCATCAGCCTCGTCTCCCGCTACCTCAGGTAAATGAAACAATCATTTCATTCCTTCTTCTCATGCGTCAGCTTCGTTCATGGATGATGCGGTCGACCCTGATCGTGTGTGATTGACATTGGTTGCGGGAAGCGGCGACGAGGAACACATCGAGTGGCCCAAGATCCACACCCCCACCGACGAGGTGGTGGTGCCCTACGACGCCATCGACGCCCCGCCCGAAGGTGCACGTGCTCACAATTCATTATCATTACCGATTTACCGTCTGCTTAGACTCGACGTGATGCTGAATTTGTCGTGTTTTGCACGCAGACCTGGAGGCGACCAAGGCGCTGCTCGACAAGCTCGCCGTGCTCAAGCTCAACGGCGGTCTCGGAACCACCATGGGATGCACAGGACCAAAGTAAGTTACCACATCATGTCCAGGAAGAAGCAAAAAGGGAGACATTTTTTCCTTGATTTTTCAGCTTCGTTCTGAAACTGAGTTTGGCAAAATAATCGATCTGTCCATGAATGTTGCAGGTCGGTCATCGAGGTGCGCAATGGGTTCACATTCCTCGACCTCATCGTGCTCCAGATTGAGGTGGGGCTTGAACACCATTCATCATGACTGCTTCATCAAATTTTGGGTTCAGCGAAATACTGTTCGAACTGTTCTATAAGACAGTATTCACTGAATTTGTTTCTTCTTACAGTCCCTCAACAAGAAGTACGGAAGCAACGTGCCGCTGCTTCTGATGAACTCCTTCAACACCCATGACGACACCTTGAAGGTACATTGTCATCAACTAAATCTCTCTTGACATTGACTCTTTAGCTGGAGGATTTTTCTGAATGTTGATTAGTACACTTGCAATGCAGATTGTTGAGAAATACGCCAATTCAAGCATCGATATCCATACATTTAATCAGGTATGTCAGACAGTTTCTGTTTTTTCTGTTGCAAAACTTGTATAGATCATGAATTTTCTACCTGTAAAATATGCTACTGACATTAAAAAAAATTGTTCCAATGCAGAGCCAGTACCCTCGTGTCGTAGCCGATGAGTTCCTTCCATGGCCTTCTAAGGGAAGACCGACAAGGATGGCTGGTAAAATATATTTATGCATCACTAGATCAGCAAATTCATTTTAACAGCAATCCGATTTTAGTTTTTAACTGCCACTTCATTACACAAATATGAAGGTAGCCTCCTGGCCATGGTGATATCTTCCCATCCCTTATGAACAGCGGCAAGCTCGATTTACTGCTCTCACAGGTTTGCAATCATTCGGGGAATAATTCCATCCCAAGTTTCTCATGCATGTAACAGTAACACTACTCTTTTGACACTATTTCAGGGAAAAGAGTATGTGTTCATTGCAAATTCAGATAACTTGGGTGCTATAGTTGACATGAGTATCCTTCTGTAGACACTATTCCTTACTATTTACTTTGACAAAATATTTTCAGTAATGAGAAAGTGGTACCCTGCTTATTTACCTTAACCATTGAATAGAGATACTGAACCATTTGATTCACAAGCAGAATGAATATTGCATGGAGGTATGTAATTCTGTAATATCTGATAAGGAAATATGGCATTTGGTTGGTTCGTAAAGTGTAACAGCCTTTTTTCAGGTTACCCCGTAAACTTTGGCCGACGTGAAAGGCGGCACACTGATCTCCTATGAAGGAAGGGTTCAGGTTAACTTGTATTTCTTCCTTGTCACATAAGTTTTCGAACCAGTGCTATGAATGCATGATAGTTGGGAAGTACGTCTGGAAACATAACGCTCAAGCTTTTCCCTTTTATTTTTCCAGCTTCTGGAGATTGCACAAGTTCCTGATGCACATGTAAGTCATAAGCTAGTGATTGCAATGGCATAATAGATGGTCAAAAAATCAGATAGAAATCACTGTGAATCTCTTCTGAGATTGCTTCTGCATTTTTCTGAAACTTAGGTGGATGAGTTCAAATCAATTGAGAAATTCAAGATCTTCAACACCAACAATCTGTAAGTGAATTCAAAGAGTTCACTTCACTTTGTAAAAGATCATTTCAAAGTTATATAACACTACTACCTGCTTAATAGATGGGTGAACTTGAAGGCTATCAAACGCCTTGGCGAGGCTGATGCACTCAAGATGGAGATCATTCCAAACACCAAGGTAAAATTGCATTTCGATGAGCTTGTTACTTTTATCTATGATTTGTGAAAAATGTAACAAAAATTGTGATGGACAACAAACTCCTTTCAGGAAATTGACGGCGTGAAAGTTCTTCAGTTGGAAACAGCAGCTGGTGCCGTGATAAGGGTACTAAATACTTTAAAAATATATATCCATCATTACATGTATCCTACATATAAAGATAACTAAACATAATTTGTTGGATCAGTTCTTTGACCACGCAATTGGTATCAATGTTCCAAGGTCCCGGTTCCTACCAGTAAAGGCAACATCAGATTTGCAACTAGTGCAGGTTCGTATGAAATGTTGAATAAATTCTCCAGTTCAACACTCCTATGTCTAACTGGAATTTTTTTAACCTTGTAGTCTGATCTGTACACCTTGGTTGACGGCTTTGTTACGCGCAATTCAGCAAGAACAGATCCATCAAATCCCTCAATTGAGCTGGGCCCTGAGTTCAAGAAGGTCAAGCTCAAACCTTCATTCCCAAGAAAATTATGATTTTTTTTTTGATAGTCACCGGGGGGGACAAAGTCCCCACCTGAATTTTTATAATCAAAGTTGCCTATGAGGTTTTGCAACCTCTACAAGATGGGTTCAAACGAACCAGAGTACACGGGGATTACAAGGGGGAGATAAAGGAAAAACACACACGAAGAGAGGGAGCGGCAAGAACCACCATGAGGCACCAGAAGATGAGGGGTGTTGTCGAGGATCACAATACCAAGATTCAACAAATAGCCAAGCACCACACCGGCGAGTGTATCGAATCCCACGGCACAACTCAGGAGCATCCACAATCAACGAGTGCCAAAGCCTAGCACCTAGCACGAACCCTGACTGGGAGCTCCGCCACGAGAAAACGAGACGACAAGCAGGTGGGGGAGGCATCAATTGCATCGTCATTGAGCAAAGGTGAACCGAGACGCCACCGAGAGCCCGAAGCTCGCCACACTGCACGGCCGCCATGGGAGGGTCTTGGGCAAGCAACCAAGTGACCGACATCACGCGAAGACCTGCCAAAGAGGGACAACAAGCCACCATCGGCCCCAAGCTGGCCGCAGCAACACCACCACAACACCGCCGCAACCGAAACCATACTCAGGGTCTCCAAGATAACGCCTCCAAGGAGGGAGTGCTGCAGAGACAACACCATCATCCGAGCCGGCAAGCCGGCTCTAAGGTTTTCACCCGGAGACCACTGGAGTACTGTAGGTGCCGGAGCTCCACAGCGGCACCTCCAACGAGGAAACGGTGTCCATGAACACCGCTGCCACCGGCATCGACAAGTCGATGCAGGGTTCTCACCCGGAGTTTTGGGCATTTAACTACAGAAAGGAGGGTTGAGCATATACCAGAGCTGGAGGCGGAGAACCTCGTCGATCTCCACCGGGAGCACCGCACCATGCGGGGGCAACCAGGACGGGGACGAACGGTCTCTCCAAGCACCTCGCCTGCAGAAGCACCACTCGAAGAGCAGCAGAACCACCTCCAGACTCCGGCCGTCGCGCCGCCCTCCGCAGCCACGCCGACCGCCGCCGCCAACCACCACGGGCCGCCGCCCGGGGACCCACCACCGCCGCCGCCAACCACCGCGTCACGGACGGAGCCCAATGGCGGCACCACCACGAAGCCCCACGGAGGCGCGACGCGCTGGGAGCCGCCGCGGCCCGCCAAGCCCATCTGGGCCCAGAACGGGCCCTGGCCGCACCAACTCCACGGCCGAGCCGGGGCGCCGCCCCGCACCACAGGATCTCCGTCCTTCGGTCGCCGTCGAGCCGAGCACGGCCGGAAGGCCGGCCCAGCCGCCAAGACAAGCAGCCGCGAGAGAGGAGCGTGGCGCACGCGTTCACCGCGAGGTCTCCCCACGCCACCATTTGGGGGCAGGGGCCGCCGCCACCGCGGCGGAGGAGGGCCGGCGGCAGCGGCGGAGGAGAGAGGCCCGGCGGCGCGGCAAGGGTTCCCCCGAGTCGCTCGAGCTGAGCGACGCGGGGGTCGGGCTTCCGTAGTATGATCATCTATCATTATGAAATTATTTTAGAGCTCCAAGTGCAATAAGATGGCCTTCTTTCTTCATGCAATGGCAGGTTGGGAGCTTCCTTGGTCGCTTCAAGTCGATTCCAAGCATTGTTGAGCTGGACAGCTTGAAGGTTTCTGGTGATGTTTGGTTTGGTTCTGGCATCGTGCTGAAGGTATCTTCAACAAATTTGTTAAACTATTACAATCTTTCTTGTAGTTGCAGTTCGTAGACAATATTTCAAGAATATTTGCACCCAGTATTTTTTATGCTTGCATAAAGCTTTATTCGGACAATGTGCAGCTTTTGCTTCTCACATGATTTTTGTCCTGAGTTATGACTATTTATGAAGACATATATCTCAACCTATTTAAAACATGAAGCGATGAGGCTGTTTATTTTTATAGGGCAAGGTGACAATCACAGCAAAACCTGGTGTCAAACTGGAAATCCCAGATGGCGCAGTGCTAGAGAACAAGGTATCGTTTCCCAATATAAACACGCTCACGGGTCTTTATTTATTTATTGCAGTTTAAGCAAATAAATTTCAAAGTTCCAGTGTGATTATTTTCATAAGCACTTTTGAGGCCCGCCGTAATTTGAAGGAAACAACTGTATTATTAACGGCACCACATTAATCAGAATTCCTATGGGATTGACTTAAAGTTCAGCATTTCTTGTCTGAATAAAAAAGCAATCTGATAGCACCATAGATTTTTTTTCTTACAATAGAACATTTATTGTATTATTTCAGGATATAAACGGTGCTGAGGACCTTTGAATGAACAGCAGATCGTGCTGCCTTCACAGTGGCAGATCGACATTACCATTTTCCATAGAATCATACGGCACCATGAAATTGTGGTGAATATTTTGTACAATTTTGCTGCAACATAATTAATGATACGTTCAAGTGAAGATTTCTACCTACTTAAGTTTTCCTCCTGGTACTGGAATTTTCTTGTTGCAAACAAGTATTTTTCCAGGCAGAGTATTATTTTTCAAAAAAGAGAAGATAAAAACTTTTCATCACATTGATAGATATCCGGACAAAATATACTGTCATTGTATTCTCAGTTACATGTATGATTAATAAGAAACAAAATGTATAAAAACAAATTCATTCGTCTAAAATTCTTTACAAGTACCTCATTAATCTTTTACATCCAGTGCAAACAAGAAAGGTCAATTTTCTGCAGGAGGGATCACTTGCAGAAGCTCTATATTCAGTTCAAAACTAGCATTAGGCTGCAAAGAAGCATGGAATCAAACGACAGCACATCAGCAGCCAAATTTGTCTCAAATAGCCAATAAAACTACATGACACTGAAATTTTACCGGTATCTCGTATGCTCCCTTTTTGGAATAGCCGAGCTCTGGGGGAACAATTACCCTCCTCTGTATAGCCAAACACAAAAACAGAGGATCAAGGCAGTGATACAGTAAAGATGGAAAGGCCAGATGATCTGGCATCACTTGTGTGCTAGTTCTCTTTTCTCGTACCTTGCCTCCTACTTTCATCCCCTCGGTTACCATGTACATGGCCGGCGGAGGCTTCGGCGAGGCCTGCGCGGAGTACAGCCCATTGGCGTTGTCCGCGAAATCCCTCTTTCGCTCATTTCCGGGCAGCGAGCCGACAGTGAACACGTAAGGCTACTAGAGGAAGACACACAGACATATTAGTCATTGTCCTAAACAAATGCTTGTCCCACTAGTTCCATGAAAAGAGGGGGAGAAGTAAGTTTGCCACATAACCTGCGCGATGCTCCGGTTCCCCGCCAGGAGCTTGGCTTCGCGGCTCGACACCACCGTGATGCTACGGTATATGCAGTCGAAATGCACCTTCAGAAAAGAAACCAGCAGCTATCAGTTTCAGTTTTAGGAACGAAGAGTGCCGGTGTTGCTGGGCGGTGGAAGCATTTGAATTAATTGATTGATTGATTCATTACCTGCACAGTTGACCCCTTCACGGCAGTCGGGCCCTTCCCTTCGACAAGATCATAGTACTTCAGGCCATCAGCTGCTCCCATTTAGTTCCCAGATCAGATTACGTGTATAAACTGAGCAAGCTCTGGGCGAAAATCTGAGCAGAAACGCGGAAATCAAGCAGACATACGCGTAGACGAGTAGTCCTCCGGCGGTACGGTCCGGCGACCCCTCTTTCCGGCGATCGCGGGCGGCGGCGGCGACGAGACGGCGGTGAGGAAGCCGGCCGAGAGGAGGAGCTGCGCGGCCGCGCTCCGCCGGGAGAGGCGGCATGCTACGGCGGTCTCCCTCGAAGGAGGAGGAACGGCGGAGGGGAGGGAGTGGAAGGTTCTAGAAGGCAGGGCCGAGGCCACCATGGACGGCGGCGGATGCATGGCGAAGGATGACGGGCTGAAATGGCGCGCGCTCAACTGCAGCCACATCAGCATATCCATAGCCTTGGTAGGATACCAGAATATCAGAATATCCTAAGTACGGAGTACTATTTATTTCCACTTTTATATCTTTCAAATAATTATTTTGCAGAAAGTATTTTTGTTGTTGTTGTTGTTGTTATGTTCAGTTCATTTTATTAGGGTTTGCATAAAAAGTGTGATATTTGTAATAGTAACAAGAATTTCTGTGTTACTAAGCAGACAACTTGATTTATTCTGGTTGAGAACTTCATCTGCATGCTCACACTCATTCTATGCCGTCTTACTTTCCAAACAGTGAAGCTGTGATTTTTTCCCTGTGTTTTCAGTGCAATTTAACCAAAGGCGGCGAGTTTTACTTCTCGGATACCGGAAATTCAAATATCTGAAATTAAAATTTAGCTCTAGGAACCAAAACCTGGGAAAATATCCAGTGATCCCATGCCTCATATGTTTACAAATATAAATTTCTAAAATTACAATAATATCACTTCTAAAAATATAAATTTCTAAAATTTAAAAAGTTCCGGAAAAAGATGGTGGGTGTTCACAAGATGTGTGTTTACATTTCCTAAAATTTTCAGAACCAAATCAGAAATACACACGGAGAAATAAAAAAGACAATTTGCTATGTGAATAGTGTCACTTGTGTTTATGCCCTTTTGTGACACCATTCATGTTGGATTTGTCTTTTCATTTCTATGCATATACTTCGAATTTAGTTCTGCAAATTATAGAAATCGTAAACACACACTTTCTGAACACCCACAATTTTTTTCGGAGTTTTTTAAAACTTTAAATTTTGAATTTTGCGAAGTGGTATCATTGTAGCATATGTGGTGTGGGATCACTAGATATGCACCAAAACCTGCCTTCTCACATCCATGCATTCAGGGTCAAGGTAGGCAACATCCATGGATAAGAGAAACTCTGAAAATAGGCACTCACACAAACACATCTCATTCCATTCACAGCACCACCAGGAACAAGGATAGTTACTACTATACAGTTTTCCAGTTGCCAGAAACCTACAGGAGTAGTTCCCTAGAATCTACCTCTCCTCTCGACTAGATATCGATAGGCTGACCTAGATACGGCGTATCTCAGGTCGAAAATGTATACATATAATAATATATTAGCTTTGTACACTCATGGATTAGCTTTCTATATCGATGACGCTGCCATTCCTCACCGGCCTCGCTGGCCTCTCTGCGTCGAGAGCGGCAAGGCTGCTCGTAGAGCTCCCAGGCAGGCTCATAGACCGCTTCTTCCTGTTCTTTGGCGGCTCCTTGTCGTCGACGAAGGAGATGAATCTTCTGAGGCTCTTCTTCGGCTCGTGTCTCAGGTACTTGCGCAGCATGATGCCGAAGTAGATGAGCAGCGAGAGGACGCATGCCACACCGCAGATGAGGAACAGGCCCCAGAAGCTCTCGAGGCGCAGCTGGTTCGAGTCGATGAACTCATTGGTGTCGGTCGCGCACTCGCCTGTCTTGAGCCACTTGTCGTGGATCCGCTGCAGCTCCCCGTTCTCCGAGAGCGACAGGATTGCGGTGGACAGGTCTACTTGCAAAGGGGAATCCCTGGGAAACGCCTGGTAGAATGAACTTTGTAAGGTGCTACGTTTTTTAATTCATGAAACAAAGTAGGGCTATACTTCAGACTCAGCCACAGATAAGTGCAAGAAAGGTTGCACAAGAAAGTTTTTTTCTTTCAAACTGTGCACAAGAAATGTTGAAAGTATAAACTTATATTTCAGTATTTTTACACCTAGATACTGGTTTTCCTTATATTTCTAATATATATTAAAGGACTTGGTTCAAGTGTACTTACGAAGCCCCATCCTCTGCTAGTGAAATCTGAGCCCGCTACTGCAACCTTGCAGTAACTTGACAAAAATAGTTCGACATAGGGTCGCTCATCGATAATGGCCATAACGCCTCCTTTCTTAGGGCCTTTCTTGAGGGCTTCAGCATATTCTTGCGGTGAACCGAGAGGTCTTAGTCTTGAACGTGATATGTTCAGTTCCCTGACCATGTATTCTTGTGCAAAAGAGCCAACTTGAAAACCAACAGGATCATCGCTATTTTTCAGGTCATCAATTCCTCTTATAGAAGTATCAAGTTGTTGCACGGTCAGGATGGAAGTAAGACTCGCGGTATAGCTGGATTGAATGATCAAAACAACAAATAGCCATATGAGCAGGACACCACGCCCTAAGGTGCTCATTGTGTTTTCTCCTGGGAACAGATACAGATGAAATCATGAAACACGTGCGTCAGAACAAAACATTACTTGTATAACAAAGAAACAGGATGGAGAAGGTTGATTTACTCACTGTGTGCAAAGAATAAAGTCGAAAAGCTGAACCTGCAGACAATCAAAATTGTGATTATATTTTGAGAGCAAAGAAACATGACATCATAAGAGCATTTGGCAGTACATGTGGAGAGGTACATGAAAAGATCAGAGAAATAGAGTAGCACATCCTCATAACATATGAAAATAGACTCTGCATATCCTTGGTGTCACCACAAGATTTGTTCATTAGCAATCACTAGATGCTTCGTTTGTGTAGCTGGCAAGGTTGTTTTAAGGTGCTAGCAGTGTACAATATATTGCAGAAGGCTTGTAGAAACCTTAACATTTTTAAGAAACTGAACTGACATACATGCAGCCGACACAAAATCAAAAGGTGCAAGTCGGCTCCTTACCAGAAAATAGTTATCATTTGTTGTCGTGGTGAACCACGGAATTCGTCATTGATTCGATGCTCGAGGACCCAAACAACCACACCCACAACAAGAAAGAACACCCCTGTAATACACCACATCTCCAATGTAAATGGCTGTAAGAATGCCCAGGACGTTGTAATATGCTTTTTAACCGGAGACAAGATAACCAAGCCTGTTTCAATGAATGGCTGGGTGAAATCAGCAATAACTGTCCGGTTCATTGTAATTGCGATATCCCCTATAGCACCATCAAACTCCTGCAGCATAAGATAACCCTGGTCAGTATGGTATGATGGTATGTGTAGAAGAAGGGCAAAAGCATTCCATACTTACATTTGATTCGACCATCTGTACGAGTTTATCATAATGAGGATTTTCAGTACCACTACCAAAAGGTACGAACTTGTAGGTAACTGGGTAAGGAAGCAAAGCCAATGCCTGAGTAAAGACATCGATGCAATAACCCTTCATTGACCCAGTAACATTGTCTTTCGTGACAAACGCTTTGAAGCTAAATCTGTTGGGAACACCAATTTTCAACTCCTTGGCATTAGAAGGAAACCCAGCCTCGAGGCCTCTGGGCAGTCTCCCCAGGCCAAATAACATCATAGAGATGTGATTGGCTAGAGAAGTATTAGGGGGCTTTGAATATAGATCCTCTGGAGGGACAGTCGACAACAGGCCAGAATAGTTTGACCAAAAACCAATGGTCCGCATGCCATTTCCAAGGACATTTATGATGTCATATGCAGGACGAATGAGGTCACCTGAAACATCAAATTGCACTTTCCCAGACACCCCAGTGAAGTTTACCCTTCTAATCTTCTCCAGTAACTTATTTCCCATGTCAAAAATACTCATTGCTTCAAGGTGAAGAGTTCCCCCAGTTGCATCACGCAACCTCGAGTCATTTGAAAAGGAGATCTTCCCACCATCATCAAAGAAGGCATCCAGAGCATGGGCTACTGCCCATACACTATCATAAACATAAAAACCATAGGAACTTAAACGAAGATCACTGTGGTTGTACTTCTTACTTAGCCTGCTCCACTTGGAGATCAAATTACTCTTCATCTTTGAGTTGGGGCTGTGTGGCCGTAAAGTAAGAACACCTTGCATGCCATATATAACATCAGAAGGAACCGATGAATTTGAATCAAGATAAGCAGAAAGCCAGTCAGTTGCAATCCATACGTAGCCATTGCCCATCATGTTCAGTCGGTTCGCCATAGAGATAAGCTTGAGTCCAGGTGCAGCACCAGTATGGAGGATGATAACACGAGACTCCATATAACTGACACTAACTAACAAATTTATGAGGTCACTATTTTAGCTTTGGCAGGAAACCCAACTTTGTAGGAGATTTTGCAGCGCCTTGCAGTAAGTGCATCATCCAAAGCAGCAATGCCATTTCGACCATAATCATCATCAATGTATACGCAGTCACTATCTTCCAGTGGTTGTAGTCAACAACTGCTGCCACAGCCGCCATTTGGTAGAGATCACTGGGGCAGTCCTAACAAAGAATGGGAACTGTATCGATGAAAGAGTTGCATCAGACGCAAAGGACATCATAGGGACTCGGAGCTCATTTGCTACAAATGAAATGATATGAGCAATTGTGGAGCACTGGGGGCCAATAATAGCAATAACATCAGTCTCCATGAACTGCAAAGCTGATACAAGGAAATAAGATATCATCGTCACAACTCCAGAAGAGAAGAAAAACTAATTTAACAACACAAAATGAATGAGTGACATGATAGCTGGTCTACCTTGAACCATGCCAAGGAAACCATCCAAGCAACTTGCATCCTTCATTTCAACATTCATGTAGTTCCATTTAGAACTGTTGGATCAGAGTTGATATCTTCCAAAGCTGCATGAATGGCAACCGCCGAAACACCACCAGTGGTGGAGTTCAACTGAAGAATAGACCCAATATTCACAACAGGAGGCCTTGCAGCTAAGCTCCTGCAGATGCTATTAGGGAACACAAGCAGGACAGAACCAACAACATGAGAAAGCTATCTCCATTGTGCCTCAAAATGGTGCAGAAGCTACTGGAAGCTTATCAGCATGTTAGCTTGATTGAGTTGAAACTCCCTGCAAAAAGACAGAACAACAGAGCAGATGTTATTGCAATACGAATGCTTAATTTGTTATTCCCTACATTAACACAGTCCATGTAGAAGAGTATCAGCATTTAAAGCTTCAGTTCAAAAGGTGAAAGGAAGAAGTAAACGTCAATTTGAAAGAAGCAATTACGGTAATACGATGAATCAGTGGATTGGATATTGTCAAGAAAATCAATTTGACAGAACAAAGACAGATGATTGGGCATAATACATTCGTTTGGGTGGTAAGCATCACTTGTGCCATTTATATCATCCACTGATACTACTCCTAGGAAGAAGAGAGATAGATCCTACGTTTGCCCGGCAAAGCAATCCTCCATTTTTGCTCATACATGTGGCCTCATCAAGGAAAAACCAAGAAGTGGTGTGGTCCTTCAATTAAATCCAAACATGTGGAGTGGCTATCCTAATCTCTCCACCTTCAGAGACAAACTATTTGCTATGCAGAAAAATAAAGCTGCGGGGCCAAACTTCGGATTATGCAATATTATATTCCTTGTGTCAATCAGACAGACAGCAAGCAAACAAACAAGCAAACATATTTATGTGCAGGATACTATGCTTAAGGCCAAGTATTTCCTGCAAAAGGCAAGCAATGAATGAAATGGCAAGCGACCGAACTAACTAAGCACAGATTTTAGCATTTCATGTGTTTCATGCCGATTTAGCAACTGAAGACATACGGGCCAAGACCTCGGAGAACTCAGAGGAGGCCAGCCGGACCGATGCCTCGCGCACAATCAGTCGAACACCTCACGGACCGCCATTACAGGGGGATCAGCTAATAGGGGGAGGGGACCATTCCAAGAACGCGGATTTCACTCGAAGCCCAAGTGGCAGAAATGACGGGCATTGGTGGTTAGCAGGGGAGTAGACGGCGGAGATTTGAGAGCAAGAACAGGGAAAAGTTCAGAGATTGAACTGGACTTACGAATTGGATTTGGACCATCTGAAGAGCAAATCTTGGTATCCTCCGACTGCTGGAGGGCTGCAGCGGCAGCGGTCGAGTCCTCAGGGAAGGGCAGAAGAAGAGGAGTAGAAGGTAGAAACCCCCTGCAAAAGAAACATAGAGAAGATGTTATTGTGATACCAATGCTTAACTTTTTTATTCCCTAAATTAACATATTTCTGCACAAGAGTAAAGCATTTGGAGCTTCAGTTCAAGAGTTGAAAGAAAAACAGTAATGAAGAAATAAATGTCAATTTAAAGGAAACAATTGAAGTAACATGATCGATACGATGGATTGAATATCTCGAAGGAAAGCAACTTGACAGAACAAAGAGAGATACGATTGGACAAAGCAACTTGTGCCATTTATGTCATCTAATGATACTACTCTTAGGACAAGCATCCCCCATTTTTGCTCAGACATGTGGCCTCATCCAAAGAACAACCAGGATGTGGTGTGGTCCTTGAAGTGAAATCCAAACATGCTGCGTGGCCAACCTAATATCTCCAGATAATCCACACAAAAAGCTGGGGGCTGACTTTGGATTATGCAATGCATTTATTATATTCCTATTCCTTGTGTCAATCAGACAGCAACCAAGCAAGCAAACAGACAGATTATGTGCACGATACCATGCTTAAGGCCGGGTGCTTCCTGTGCAACAAAAAAAGATTGAAGGGAACAATGCCTGAAATGGCAAATGACCAGACCAGCTAAGCACAGATTCCCGCATTTCATGTGTTTCGTGCTTCTTGGGGGAGGGGGACCAGTCCAAGAACGCGGATTTCACTCGAAGCCCAAGAAGTGGCAGAGATGACGGGCATTGGTGGTTAGCAGGGGAGTAGAAGGTGGGCATTTGAGAACAAGAACAGGGAAGAGTTGAGAGTTTGAACTGGACTTACGAATTGGATTTGGTCCCTCTGAAGAGCAAATCTTGGTCTCCTCCGACTGCTGGAGGGCTGCAGCGGTGGCAGTCGAATCCTCAGGGTAGGGCAGGAGAAGAGGAGTAGACGAGTAGAAACCCCCTGCAGAAGAAACATGGAGAAGATATTATTGTGATACCAATGCTTAAGTTCTTTATTCCCTAAATTAACATATTTCTGCACAAGAGTAAAGCATTTGGAGCTTCAGTTCAAAAGTTGGAAGAAAAACAGTAATGAAGAAGTAAATGCCAATTTGAAGGAAGCAATTGAAGCAATACGATCATTCTATTGATTGAATATCTTGGAGAAAAGCAACTTGACAGAACAAAGAGAGATGGTAAGGCAAAGCAACTTGTGCCATTTATGCCATCTACTGATACTACCCCTAGGACAAGCATCCCCCATTTTTGCTCATACATGTGGCCTCATCCAAGGAAAAACCAGATGTAATGTGGTCCTTAAAGTGAAATCCAAACATGCGGCGTGGCCAACCTAATATCTCCAGATAATCCATACAAAAAGCTGGGGGCCTGACTTTGGATTATGCAATGCATTTAATATATTCCTATTCCTTGTGTCGATCAGACAGCAACCAAGCAACAAGGCAGACAGACAGATTATGTGCAGGATACCATGCTTACGGGCGGGTGCTTCCTGCTACAAAAAAAGAGAAGGGAACAATGCCTGAAATGGCAAACGACCAGACCAGCTAAGCACAGATTCCCGCATTTCATGCGTTTCGTGCTTATTTTGTACTAACTGAAGACGAACTAAAATGGGCTGAAGCACTAGACGGATGGACACTTTGCGGCAATCGGTCGAGCACCTCACGGACAGCAAGAAGCAGTAAGTAACAGCAACCACGGCTGCCATTGGTAGCAGGGGATTAACTTGTGGGCGGCCAAGCAGGGGTGTGGGGGCGTTCGAAGAACGCAGATTTCGATCGAAATCCAGAAGAAATGACGGGAATGTCGGGCATTGGTAGGAGAGAAGGGGATGGGGATTCGGGAGCAAGAACAGAGAAAGTTTAGAGATTGAATTGGACTTACGGATTGGATTCGGTTCCCCGAAGACCAAATCTCGGTATCCTTCCGGCTGCTTTTGGCTGGCTTCAGCTGCGGCGGCGCTCGAGTCCTCAGGCGGCAGGAGAGGACGAGGAGGAACAGGACCCCATGACGGCGACGGCGACGGCGAGCAGCTTCCGTTGAGCTCATGGTATTTTTTTAGGTGAAGGGTATTATAGCGGAGGGAGATAGGGGAGAGGAGGAGGGAGATGGAGATGGTACGGGTACCTGACACCCCTGACCGGTGGGGCCCACCAAAAAGGAGAATAGCATAGTGCTTTCCCACACATGGTCTGCCACGTCAGCCATGGGCCTAGCACACGATGGCAAACATTTTTGTGATATTTTTTTGACAGCACATTTTTGGGATTATATGGATTTGTCACTTGTACATGGTCCATATGTAGTCTTACTTTACTTGGTACTAAAAGACACATTTCCCAACATTTAACTTTAAAAAACATATAATCAAAGTTGATTTTAGAAAATGTACCTTTGTTTTAAAAATAAAGGTTGTATAAATTATGATAGCAGATTGATAGTCAAGTTTCTAAATTCTAGCTTTGTATGCGAGTAGAGAACATCTGACACATAAGCCCACAATCCGGCAAGACGTGTCGTTTCCCTAGAGGTTGACCGACGTGTGGGTGTGGATCAAGTTTCAATTAGAGATTTTTTATTCAAAAGAGTTCAAAAAAAGATTACAATTTCATTCGTCCACTTGAATTATTATACATGTCTTGATATGCACAAAAGTCTGTTTAGTTACATAGGAAAAACATGATGTTGTTGTTGCTCGCTTTTTCCGTCATAATTGTCTTAGTCAACGACCTTATGTCTTCATCCATCTTATCTCCGACTATACCTGATTGGTTAAACTCGGTCTCACTCCCCAGATTACTAGACTACGAGGTGTCCACTACAGTCCTCATAAAAACCAATATTGATAAAACTGAAAGGTGCACTGGGCTCCGTGATGATGTCGAGCCTGTGTTGAGCGCCTTTATGCATGGGCATGAAGGGTATTTCTCAGGCAAAAGAGCAAGGCGTTGACGCGATTCACACCAACATCGGATGGACTGCGCTCCATTAAGGAAATATATTCTTTCTGTTTCAAATTATTATGCATATTACCTTTGGTCAAAGTCAAACTTTTAAATGTTTGACCAAGTATATGGAAAAATATTACCATCTGTAATTATATCAAATCGGTATTTTTTTTTAGACACATGTTTTAATATTATATGCTTTCGATTCTGTAAATGTTCGATTTTCGTTCTATATGGTTTGTAAAATTTTACAACAATGTGTGATTTTGATCAAAACTGACATGTGGAGTGATGTGTTTTTTACTTGTTCCTTTCTTTTTCAATGTCGGACAAGTGCAAACGACAGATGGGGCCGTGCCCGGATTTCAAAGAACGTGTGATACACATGGTAGACCAGAGCTGACGTCATTGCGATAACGTGGCAGGATATTACTGGTGGTAGCCACCAGTCCCATCTAGTATGCGTTTCTTTTCTACTCAAGATTTTGTAGGGTCTAGCATAGGTACGTATATGTAGGCGTATAGCTACCTGGGCGCCGTTGCTGCGTCTCCATGCAACCTTTGAGCCCTAGAGTGTGTGGCTGGGCAACGAAAGGTATAGCTTTTGGTTCTAAAAAATAATAACTGTACAGGTTTTGCAAGCTGCACGGTTGCTAAAACAAGAAAAAAGAACACGTGTGTTCACTTGATTTTATCATGCTTACTACTCCTCTGCCCCTCTGCTTTAAATATAAAACGTTTTGGAAGTCAAATTGAGGATCAGCATACTTGATTAGATTATACTGTATATATGGTAAATGAGGATCAGCATGGAAGAGTATTTTTAGATTATGCTTGAAAATAGCAAGTTGGTTGTTGTTTTCTCGTCCAGTTAGTTGCTATTTTACTTCTTTCAGAATATATAGAGTTGGTGCGTCACTTCACACATGTACAAAAAAATTTGGAGAGGCATGCATGCACGCAAGATGCAGCAGCCCTAGCCTCCAGTCATTTTCAGTAGTAATCAGTCCTAGCTGCGAGGTGATCCACGTCAATCGACGCTGCTATATATAGCTAGCTAGCATGAGAAAACGAAATCAAACGTGTATCACGAGCTTGACAGAAAGCTGAAACATCACTCTCTCACACATAATTCTTTGCCCTGTACCTGCGAAATTTAGGAGCCTGGGCCTGTCATCAGTTAGGAGAAATATCTTTCTAAATGGCATCAACATCTGGATCATGACATGGGGATTGGAAATTTGATGTGTGCTTGTCGAGATTCAAATTAAGTTAGCAAAATTTGAGTTAGAAGTAAGTACCAGAAAGGAAAGTGTTTTGGTGGTATATACATATATATCTGTAAACATCAAATTATTTATAATATAAGTATTTTAGTATACAATCAATTAGGATGGACATTTTTTTAGAATATTTCACATTTCTACTTGTACGGGTTATAGTTCTACTCTAGCGACGAGTAGATGTGAGAATAATCAAATGTGCTGACTGGACTAGACTTCCGTAGAAAAATCGGTTGCTTCATCTGAAGTTCATGCATTTCTAAAAAGGACATATACCAATAAGCATGCATGCAGCCTTCTATTATGCTTCGTCGGCGTTACAAGCTAGGTATTTGCATCTAGCCCTGCCGTACCTAGCTAGTAATAGTATTAAGAAGGTAAATATTTCGTTTTAATTGGCAGTGTATTGAACAAGCTAGCAATTTTGTGTTAGGTTATCCATTCCGTACAGCTTCTAACTAATCTATTCATGTGAGCATGTCATCCACTCCATGCACAAAATCAATCTTTTAGCTGTAAAACAGATGCATGATGTTTTGTTTCTGTTTTAATAATGATTTTGACCTCTTTATAGTACATAAAGGACACATTTCTTCAGAGTCAAAAAGTGATAGTATAGTAGTACCGAGGCTGACATCTCCACTACAGTGACTAGCATCTATATTTTTGGAAAAGGGATATGCATGTGACTAGCATCTCATTCTGACTGGAGACATTTTCTAGGCTTAATTTACATTTAAAATTGTTTGTGAGACCACACGAACATGCATGCATGTGCATTTTTAGACTGTACATAAATTTCCGGCTGCCAAAATGAATCGTGCGATCGTGCGTTGCACCAAACAAACTAGGATTTTGATGTTTCACACATCAGAAAAGAAAGAATCATTGAAAGTACATTAATAGTGTGCTTGGTTTGTGAAACCGGATGGCGAACATACCGCGTTCGATCGATCTTGCTAACTTGTCATCTCACAGCGACGAACATCCCTTCTGAGGATTGAATTTTCTTAGTCTTATAACAATATATTCAATTGAAATAGACCATCAAAGTGGTGCTTCATCTGCCTTTGCTCACTTACATATTGAGGTTTGATTTTAACCGTCAAATTGATCATCAGAACATCAGTTAGGTGGAACAAAAGTTATGCCGTAGTATTGAAAAAGAAATTCCCAATGGTGCAATTTCTATGGCACACATCTCATATATTATTAGTAAAATTTATGGTCAAAGTTGAATCACGTGAAACAATAATGCCCAATAATTATGGACAACGGGAGTACACAAAAACCATCTGAATTTTTGAAAACGTCACAATGTAATTTTGTTGACATATGTTGGAGGGGTACAACTAACGGACCATGCATGGTGCTGACAAAAATGGAATTGAGTGTCCATGATGGATACCATTTTCATGTTGCTACATCCTATAGCAAGCAAGGAAGTGCATGCAGGAGAAGAAAAACACAAGAGGTGGAGGAGCCTTTTGAACTGCAGAACCTCTTGTCTGCGCAAAGGAAGATACGGCCGTGACTTTTGCAGTCCGGCACGAACCGGATTCCTTTTGTCTGCATCTCTTTTTACCCATCACAAAATATAATTTTCTCTCAAAAAAAAAAACACAAAATGTAATCTATATTTCCCTGCCGAATCTGCCATTGGGATAAAAGTAAATACTCTCTGGGATACAGATATAATGAGATGGTCCAGCTGGCATACAAATATATATTTCCCAGAAATTCCTCTGGGGAAGCTTTGGCCAAGGAATTTAGAAACATGTAACTGAATATAGGGTATATATAAATCGAACAAAATCCTTTCCTTAGTGCCACCTTAAAGGGCAAGTCGTCGAGCAATCAAAAAGGCTGGGCTGGCGATACTTGGTAGTGACAAAAAAAACCTGCAACCTTGTGTGTTTGAATTACTCGTATGAGTAGTTTAGCCCAATAAAAGACAATTATATCGCTAAACACAATTAAACCATCATAATTTAGTTGAGGTTAGATGAAACAGTCAGTCTAAAAAATTGAGCATAACTAAGCTTTACATTAATATTGCTAAATGCCATAAAGTGTATATTTTACTATGCATATTAATTTATAATTGTCATAAAAAGGATCTAGCCTTAGAATCAGAACCTGCTATGGTAATGTGTGCAAATGCATATGTACAGACAAAATAGCACACATATCATCGTGCATCATTCGACTTTAGGCCGCCTGTTGGATGAAATGAAATGTCGACGTTCGAGTGAAGGTGACATCCTAGGGCTACTAGGATGGATTAGTCCATCAATAGCACAAATATCTAACTTCAGGTTGTTTGTTGGGATGAAATGAAAGATAATATGATCGTGCATCGCACTGAAAAAACAACTGAAGCAATTTTTGATGTCTCACGGATCAGTAGGAGAGAATAATGGAAAGTAATAAATGACATGTTTGGTTTGAGGTACCGGATAGTGGTATTGGATTCGGTCGCCCTTGGCTAACTTGTCATCTCAGACCAAACATCCCACTCATGGCCAACTTGCTGAGGTTCGAGGGATGGCGACATCCTAGGGCTACTAGGATGGGTTAATTAGTCCACTGATAATAGAACCGACTGCCAAGTGGGGCAAGATTGTGTGGAGTTCTCGACTCGTGTGTGCTTACTTTACAACTAGTTTACTCCCTCGTGTTTTTGATGAGGGTGAATAGTTTTTGTAGGAAAATTCTACAATTAATATATGGTGTATTGAGATTTGTGGACAATTTTGCCGATACGTACGGGTCATGGAGATAGAAACAGAGTGACTTGACATATTGTTTCCAATTTATGGTTGTTAGGAACTCCTCTCTCTAATTTGTTTTTCAGGGGTAAATGAGTTCACTGTATGCCAAATTCTCACGCCTTAATATTAAGGAACATTATACGCCGTGCATTAATGAATGAGGGGAGTATATTTTTCTATACTACTATTAAAAGAGCAAACTTGTTCTATCAAACTCACATTAAATCTGTACCGTTCAATATCCGATCAAACAGTCCAGATCGTCCCAATGTTTGACAACTCAACATTATCCGATTTTTCCCGTTTTACCCTCCCACCAAATCACATAATACAACCAAATTGCCACTCAACATACCTTTTCGTTTTGTGAAAATTACAAGGATTGCCACAGCTGAAAAGAAGGACACGTAACAAACCGAGTTGGAAAGGGGAAAAATCGTGAATCTGTCCTGCATGCATACGACTGGATCGATTCTGTCCTGCATGCATACGATTGGCTTTCACCTTCCAGTAATTATCTAAAACCAAGGGCCAGCCTCATCTTCACGTCGGCAGAAGTTTCCTCGCCCCGCAGTTTCTCGCAGCGCTGATCTAGATTTCGTCGCCCGCTTGGCCGGTATCAGAAGGATTTCGGAGAGAGGAGGCCGCCGTCTATCGCATGGAGGGGTTTTGTTGATCAACGATCACGACGGTGGTGTGAAGCAAAGAAGAAGTGCATATGCCTGGAGCGTAATGATGTCGCTGGAAGAAGCCACGCGGCCGACGAGCGTGCCTGCCATGATTCTAATCGATGACCTCAAAGCGACGTCGATCACGGTCCGACGAAATCACGAACACAAGGTGCCCTTCGTCTACCTCAAGCTCTTCGACGCCATGCAACTCCAGTTTGCATCAGCTGGCCTAGATTATTTACAGATCACGTGGACTAAACAAGTGCTGTACTCAAGTTTGTTGTTCAGCTTCATCGAGAAAAAAGTTCGATTTGACCACCCAATGCATGAAGTCGATTCCGATTAGATTACACGGTCTATCCTTCGACGCTTGCTCCCCTCTGGCAAGGCCGCAAGGGGTTCTCGACATTGCCGAAGTGTACAACTAGCCGTTCGCCTGTGTGCGACTTTGCCGTCGTCTCGCCGTTCTACGGACCATACCCGATTAGTAGCCGGAAACGGCATCGATGCCGCGTTTCCATGGCCCTCGGTCTGCCGGAGGTGCACTCAAGGTAACGGAATTTTTAGATGCTACAATCGCACAGGCGATGCCCCATTGCTCTGGGAGCTCGGCGTGTTCATGCTTGGCGTTCCTCCACCTCTCGATTCTTCTTTTGTTTGTCCTGATTTGCTGCTGCGCGACCGTGCGTGATGATTTTTCATGGTTCATGCTGCTGATTCATTGCTAAACTTCAATTACTATGGTTCTGACCAAGGGTGGGCGATAGGTTGATTTTGGTGAGCTACATGTGATGTTTGCCTAGACGAGTTCACGCGATTAATTAGGCGTCTTTTTCTACTCTACTTTCAGATGATTTCTGGTTTATGTTGATTAGGCTATAATTTGGCTATACCCAGATCAGACCAGTCCAGGTCGCCGCCCAATCATGCCCGTATCAGGTCAGGGATGATACTCTAGAACGTGTTGGAGCTGACAAGTGTGAACGTATGGATCCTGACGAATTTCAATGGTGACTCTTTTTTCTTTTCAAATTATTAGTGCAAAACGATGCAGAAACAATGCGCTTGATTTCTCGCTGTGCTGCTTTGTGATTTGGGACTTGGTCAAATAATTGAGACATCGGAGGAAGATTATTGAGATGGGGATCAGAACTTCTTATTGAGATGGGGATCAGAACTTCAAGGAGAACGAGCGCAAGTAAGTACAATTATGCACAAATTATCCTTGCTAGCCATTAATTAAGTCCATCAGCACCTACGACCCTAACACATTCAATTATGGGAGGAAGAACCTCCCGTTTTCTCCTTCATCTAATATTTGGTAAAAGATGATGATTGATGTGATTTCACAAATAAGTTGACTTCGCCTAAATAATGAATGTAACGTCAAGTTTCACTGATTTTTACCTTAAAAAAAGGAAACACGGTGAACATGTTACAATTATCAATTTACACACATCATGTCCATTAAGAGATTCTGATTGTTTCCAATAATATTGTCTTATTAATGAAAACAAATATGTATATATGGAAATCAACAAGAATTCACCTACATAAGTATTGTTCCCTATTATACGTGTGTTCCAACGTGCGTTGCACGTACATGCCAACTAGTATGGTTCAAAAGTCTAAAGATATGCCCTTTGTGCCAAAAAAAAGTCTAAAATAGGCCCTTTGTGAAGGTTGAATATGTTACGAATCCCATTGTAATCTATACATTTTAGGTTATGAAATCCCCAGTCTTAAACCAATATATTCACATTATTATATAGGAAGTGTTGCACTAAAGCATGTGTGATTTTTTTAACGACATAACGAAATCTCGGTGACACTCTATTGGAGCTACAATGGGCGGTGGGCCATGGTACTGACACAAATGGAATTGAGTGTCCATGGTGGACACGGTGCCGCTGTTGCTCTCATGGCAAGAGAAGAAACACACGAGAGCTTTTACACTGCGGAATCTATTGTCTATGCGGAAGGCAGAGAACGGCCGTGACTTTGAGAACCAGCCACGAACCGGATTCCCTGCCGAATCTGCCACTGAGAAAAAAGAAAGTAAATACTATTTCTGCTATATTTTTTTTTTTTTTTTTTGCGAAGAAGGAACTGATTACATCATCCAAGATTCAACAGAAAAGCCCAGAAAACAAAGGAAATTACAGAAAGGTCCTTCTGAGCCCTAGCTTCGTCCTCGTCGCAGAGAACGTTACGCCGGCGAAGCCCGCCGCCTCTCCTCCACTTCAAGCTTGGACTGGGAGGAGCCCCCGAGCGGCCGGGGAGTCGACGTCCCTCGGCACCTGAGCACCTCCATCCTCCGCCACGCTTGACAAAGCCAGCTTGGACGACATCACCAGATCCTCCACAGTCGTCAACGACCGGCGCCGCCATCTCACGGTCACCGGCGAGGGGGAGGTGCGCTCCACGGCTGCGTCGAGTCGGGAACACACCTGGGACAGCAGATCCGGCCCGGAGCACCCAGATCGGAGGGGAGGACCGCCATCAACAAAACGCTCTCCGGCCACGCCACCTCCACCACAGCGCCGCCGGCAGCCAAACCACTACTCCCTACGCTATGTACACGGCGTGATCCGCCGATCCCCCATCCTCCGCCGCCGGAGCGGCTGCCGGAGGGTGAGGAATCGGCCGGATCGACGCCGGCGAGGTGGAAGCAACGGTGGGTCTCAGAAATCGCCTCACTTTCTACTGTAGATGGGGAACGAGGAGTCGGTCTAATTAGGATGATCCGACTGGAATACACAACTATTTTCCAAAATTTCATCTGGGGAAGCTATAACTTAATTTGGCCAAGGAAACTAGATCAACATGTCACTGGGTATAGGGTACTATATATATAATCCGGACAAAACCCTTTCCTTATCATCCCTTATTAACATACGGTCCCATGTTTCTACCACTTAACTCACCGGACCGAATAGAGATTTGAACTTTCGGTACAAAATAAGAGGTTCTAATTAACATGTGAATGGTTTCTCGTTTCTCAAGATCATCCGGCCCATCTAAATTCTTGTTTTGATGGTTGTCTTTACGTAGCTAAAAAAGGCCCTAGTCCACCTTTTTGCTATGCTTGGGATCTTCCAAATCTTCTCCCTCGTCTGCTTTCTCCTCTTCGGCTTGTGACTCGGCGAACTCCAGCAGCTGGTGGCAACGCAAAATATATAATCATAAAGAAATGCAAGTCTTGCATTTCGACAGGTCACGACATAATACAAAATGAGATAGCAAAAAAGAGGTAAGGAATCTTTACCGGCTTCACTTCTCCGTTCCACAAAGAATGGGCAGCGACGAAACCAGTCACGCTAGGAATGATGTAGAACAAAGCAGGCTGCGTACCAAAAACAATAAAGATGAGGGAGGAAACAGTTGTTCATATTTTTCTTTCGGAGATCGACGACAATCGAGAGCAACGAGATGACGAGAAAGAACCAACCTGCCCAGCTTGAAACCAGTTCGCCGCAGCTATGGCTGCTATTATACCCGCAGCATATCCCAGAAATGCACTGCAGAAGTAGCGGTTCTTGATCCCTCGCGAGACGTCAATACGCAGGGCAAGTACGACAAATCTGCCTGGAATCGGAATTAGAAATATATGCATTATGTGTTGAGAAGTTACATGCTTGCGGAAACTTGCATGGGATCTTCGCATTTGTTTTTTCAATATTTAAATGATGCATAACTAATTGTTGCTCTTCTGTCATTAAACTCTGAGCTGGTAATTGTTGCTTCTCTGTTTTGAAGAAACCTATAGAATCTCCCATCCAACCCTAATAATACTACTCGTATATGTTAAGTTAATGAATACCATAAATAAAATAGGAGCTGATACGATTTTATTTCCTCAGCTAAGCCCCCATATATCAACAGGAACGGACTGGTTATGACATTTGTACTAGCAGCTTGCAATAGATCATTAGTTAGAACAGAGCTGTCACTCATAATAGCTGGCAGTACTATTAGCCCAGAAATCAGGAAAAAAAAATCCAATGCAAATGTCACTATAATATGTGGCAAAACTAGCCAGAACGTTTATCACTAACCAGGAGTCACGATATCACCAAGGCCAAGCATAAGGAACGGGTGTGCAGCATCTGCAGAAAAAAGAGAGCGACAGATAAATGCATTTATTGTAATGAAATGCAACAAAATGTCGATGGCAAAAGAGTGAATCCACTCAGAAAAAGAACTAACCATTATCGGAGCATCCATTGATTCAGCAACAGTGACCATAACTGGAGTGAAGAACACCTAAAAAATGTCATACACGAAATCGCCAGCCTGAAATTGCAAGAGGTATTGAGCAACCATTCACGTATAACAATATTAAGAAATAATCAAAGGATACAGTGACAGCATGTGGAGTTACATCGCCAGATAATGATTCGGCCATAATTTATGAAACGAATGGAACTAACAACTTTATAAGTCATGCAGAAGCTAGAGTTTCAAAAGCTGTAGAACTATCAGTAAAGTAATAAAGTAGTTGAGCTTTCCAAATTATCCATTTTGAACAGATAGTAGGATCACAGTGCAATCCGTAGAATGAGTATACTAATACTACATATTGGAAAAAGCAACTTGAATAGTTAACCTGCCAACACAATACCAACAGTCATAACCAATTTTGCTGAAGCACCGAATCAAAATCGAGAATAATCATTCAAAATATCTTCACATTAGAATTAATCCATGAATCAAAATTGTAAGCTAATTGTATTAAGAGAAGAGGGACGTAATACCGTGATATGTCCATCACTAGAGATGGAGTAAATTACAGATCATTAATACTTTCAGCAAGCACTACAAAACATCGGTTTTGCACAAAGATGGCAGGCTGGTCTTTTTATAGCCAAAGGCAAGCAAAAGTTGTAGAATATCAGACGCTTCATAGCGATTTATGTGGCCTAAATGTCATCATATATTTTTTAATATCTTTTTATGTTATATACATGTCATGCGCCACAAAGTTACATGGGGAGGCTAAATAAAAGATGTGCACATGTACGGAGGTACCACCAGAAAACATGACTAAATAAGTTATAGTTTGCTACGTGCTTTGAGTGAACACATACCAGGAACATACCGCCAGTTTTGAATGATCCTAGTGATTCCATCTCAATTGCCTTGCAAGATAAAGACTAAAATATTAAGGTTTCGTTGAGCAAGTACAAATCAGCGACAAAATGATATCATGTTTATGAAAGTTTCAGCCCATATTTATCCTAGAAATTCGTATTAAACATAAACTCGGAAGTAGCAGCAACAACAAACCTGAATACAGAAAGCAAATCCCAAAACATTGTTTGCTAACAATTGCTTCTTCATGGCATAACATACGCAAATGAAAAATCCTGTGATTGAAGCAACAACTTGAGACTTGGTGAACTCCACCGAAAGCGCTGAAATGTGAAGTTAAGCATCATTAAGTTTCAAGCTTGTAAAGGGTAATAGTGTGATAAATTTCTGATATGATCAAGAAGGCACAATTGTTTTGCCATATCAATAAGGTAACATGGAATTATTAACAAACCCAAGGCATGCATCATATTTTTACATCATAAGCAGCGAAAGCATTGAAAATCTTGCAGTATTGATCCAGACACCCAGAATAATGATTATAAACAACAGAATCCTTTATAACTTGACTCTCTGCTTTATTTTTATTTGTGCTTAAAATTTATCACCTTGCATAGAGAAAAGTGAACAATATCACATCTTTCCAGGATACAGTATAGACAGTTTCCTAGTTTTCCACCATAATGGAATTGGTCTAGAAAGCATGTCTGCTTTTAAGTGTTTATTTTTTAGTTAGGATGCACAATACGGTCAGTATAGAGACCTTTCGGTTAGCACTTAACTGTTCCAAAGTATGGCAAGTTAAAATGCTAGGAGTGCGCCAAAATAGTGCCTCGGGATAGTAGATAGACTAGTAATAAAAACATAGTTGTGTTAATTTGACATGAGATACAGAAGCAGGGCCACAAAATCGAGCATCAAAATAGGGGGGGGGGGGGGGGGGGGGGTCGTACAGTGGAAATATAGAGCACGCAGAACGATGGCATTATTGTTCCATCCTTGCCGAAGGAAACAGCCGACCAAAGGAAGCAATGTCACACTGCATAAGAAAGCAGGGCACACAAGTTGTCTCATGTTTACAGTTGAACATTTAAGTTACTAACACCTAGGAAGAAAAATCTTGAAAGAAGAGTTTGAATTACTAGAGATGCTCAATGCCGACAACCAAAAAGCAGCCGGTGAGGACAGTGTTGACATCGTTGACCAGGTCCTTGGAGACGAACTTGAACAGAAGGAACAGTGACAACAGCATCATGCTCTGCAACAGAGGGAACAGCATGGCCCGCCTTTTCGACATTATCTTCTACGTAAAAAGAAAAGAAAAGATAAGATAAGCAAATCGGAGCCATATATATATCGAATACACATACCCAAGGTTATGTGTACCTCCTATATACCCAACATGTGCATACCCGAGTTAAATGTGTCATCTACATACCCAAAATGTATTGTATTCTATCCAGGTGCCCGGGCACCAGGGAGCATCTGTTAATTTACCTATATATATATATATATATGGTAATTATGTGTTAGCCTGTCCTAGTACTGATCCGACCAGCCAGGTGATATGCGTTAACATAACAAGATGAAAGAGAGACAAAGTGTTGCTCACAGGGGGTGGAGTCGCCTTGACAGAGCGGTAGCAGCTCACGTAGACGACGAGACATGCAGTCAGTGTCACATTCAGAGTTGGGTTCACGCTGATCAAGAGCGGTGCCAGGCTCCACCCTGCATTTGCCGTACAAACACGTCAGGGCTATGGTTCAGCAAATGTATATACGTGCATCTTTGTTGAAAGGAAAAAATGATCAGGAAACAGATGTATACCAGCAAGAGCCAGGTTAGCGGCACACTCATGTGTCTCATTGTCACTGCACGATCTGGAAGGAGCCAGGCGACTTCAGAGTAATGTGTTCCCTGCTGGAAACCAGGAAGCCGTATGGTCCTTAACTTAAATCCAAAGTTCCAAACATGTTGCATGGCCAGACTAATATTTTCACGGAATCCAGAAAAAAGTAAGGAAAATGCAACTCCACACAACTATGAGGATCTCCTCCGCTTATCCTGAAACATGCAAATGATTTACGGTCCGTGCATAACTTATCAATTAGTCTTTAAATATCAATGCATTACCAATATTTTTGATTTATGTAATTTATTTTTAGATTCATATACTAACAAGAAATTTCTGTACATGCATTGACAAAAAAAATTAAAACCGACACATGAACATATTTCTTTTATAGATAAATCAATTAGTAGAAATAATATCGATGCAAAATCGATTCTCACAGTAGTGGAAAAACTGCGTTGAAAAAGTAACATGTGGATCGAGCATGTTGCGTGGTCATCTGTCATGCACAGGGGATTAAATCAAAAGGAGGCAAAACAAAAGCACTGAACTAGGCCCCTGTGTTCAGGTTAACTGAAGCAGGCCCCCGTGTCGTCCCCCAGGGCGGCACCGGGGCGGAACCCTAGCGCCGCCCAAGCTCAGCCTCCCGCGGCTCCCCTGCCGCTGCTGCCGCCGGCGTGGACCGCGGTGGCAGCGGGCCCGAAGCCAAAGGCGGAGGGGATGGGTGGTCCGCGGCAGGGAACTCCTTCGGGCGGCTGGGGCGGCTCCGGTGGGCTCGCCTGCGCGCGATGGTCGGGGCGGCGCCCCCGGCCGTGAGACGGCAACCGCTCCCTCCTCGTCGTCCTGCGGGCGGTGGGAGATGGCGGCCGGCCGTGGATCTAGGGTCCCGCCAGATCCGCCGTCGGCGTGGCTCCGGCTATCGACGGCGCGGTGGGAGGCGCAGAGCTGAGGGGAGCTCGGCGTCTGGTCGAGGTGGAGGTGCGTGCGAGCTGCCGGCGCCGAGCGGGTTCCTGGGCCGCGCGGGCCCGATGGGCTGGCGCGGGCCGCGCCCGTCTCCGGCACTCCGGCTGCTCGGAGCGCTGCGCTGGTGGCGTGGTTCTCACGGCGCCAACGGCAGCGTGGAGCTTGCTTCTGCGGCTGGCTATGGCTGGGTGGAGGCCGGCCGTTCTCTGGCGGGTCCGGCGACCTTCCGGCGAGTTCTGCAGCTGCGGGTGGTGGTTTGGGTGTGCGGCATATCGGACGAAAGTCCTGCCCAATGTTGGTGCCGACGACGACGACGCCTTCGGGCGTCGTTTTCCTCCATGGATGCGTCGCCGTGAAACGCCGGCACCCTCCCATCGTCGTGGTGTTTGTCTCCGGGTGAAAACCATGATCCGGCCTCCCGGATTGGCGATGACGGCGTCCCGACGTCGTTGCTTTGTTGAAAGCGTCGCATTGGAGACAAGACCTGCTGCTGCGCTCTGGCCGGCGGGCTGGCCGCGACGGCTCCCCTGGGGGCGGATCTGCTCCCCGTCGTCCTCATGGCTGCGGTCTTCGACGATGGTGCTGGGGCGTACCCCCGGTAACAGTGCTGCTCTTCTCGGTCCATCTGGGGCGTGCGTGGGTTTGGTGCTGGGTTGTTTAGGTCCAGTTTCGTTTCCGCATCAAGCAAAAGATCAGTAGATCTTAGTTTGCCTGGTGTTTTGTTTTTAGCTTCTGCATCTCTGGGGCGACATCTCTGTCGTTTTATTCCCCGAAAGCTGTAAAATGGTTGTCTGTAAATTTCGTTTCGTTGAAATGGAACTGGGGCGAGGAGCCCTTTCTTTCTAAAAAGCACTGAACTACTGACCACTGGGCTGTGTACCGTGTGCGTGCTGTTCATTTGAGCTGGGTGCTACTTCAGTTGACCCGACAGCGTGACGCAACAGGCTTCTCTGCCGCCATGGCTGTGCAGTGTGCACGGACGCGACCATGCTGCGGGCGAGTCGGTGACTCGCGTGTGCGGGCGTCGTGGAGGTGCTTAGCAACTGGCCCGTGCTGATGCGTGCGCGGAGGTGAAACAGAGGGGAAAAGGAGGCGACTTGGAGCTTCTTGCTACGGCGTCGTCCATGGCGGAGCCGCGGAGGTAAGCTCGGGTCGAGCGGCGGACGGTGTCTACGGCGTGCGACAGGACGGAAGGAAGGAGGAAACGGGGCGGCAGCTCACCAGGAGGATCTCGGCGTAGGCGTACAGGTACAGCGTGAGGACGAAGTAGACCTCGGCGACTCGCTCAGGGACGTAGTGACGACGGGGAAGACGAGCTTGACGACTCTCCCGGACGGCTCCTGCTCGGATGCTTCAGCGAAGAGGACGGATAAGAGGCATAGGTTCCATTACCGAGCTCGGATCGACCGTCGGTAGACCGGAGCGCGGGCACGGCAGCGTATACGGCGGCGATTTCAGGAGCTCGCAGCGAAGGGGAGAGGAGGAAGGAAACGGCGGCGGCTGGGGAGGAAAGAAGGAGGAGAGGCGCTAGGGTTGAATGGTAGTTAATGGAGCGGAGTGCGCCCATGAGCCGCTGGATGGAGCGCTTGCCGGACGTGGAGGCGCCGGGGAGAAAACTTCCCGATACAGGATGATGGAGGAAGAAGGGGTGCCAACGTGGAGCCACCCACTTTGGGGAATGGGCCTCGGGAGCTCTTGGGCCCAAAGGTGGATTGGGTCAGATGTTGCCCCCAGGCCCTCTAGAAATTTCCTGGATTTTTTTTGCATGTTCCAGAAAATAAAGAGGGAGATAAGAGTAAAGAAAAGAGAAGACAAATGATAAATTTTTGTAAAACATTTAATTTAAAAACATTTTGTCAAATATTCCCAAGTATTTATGTTGGGAGCCTAGATTAAATTTCCCCTAAACATAATAGGGTCAAAACATAATGGATTTATCTTTTTTTTTTCTCAATGGTCATTTCGAATTGAGACCTAAAAACTTTAGAGGTTGCAACACATACTTCATGAGCATTCACACTTTTCGTATAATTTTTTAACACATCTAAAATTGTTTTTTAGTTGTTGCATTTCTAGCACTTAAACGGATGATAGCACTAGATATTCCCTCAATGGATGATGTCATGATGAAGAAAAAAACAAGCAATTTTCTAATTAATGGTAAAACCGCAGAATGTTACATCAGTTTAACTTAATGTTGTCGTCGACCGACCGGTCAACTTTAATTAATGTGGGGGCTCTTCCCTAGGCAGGCGCAGATAGGCCTCCCGTCGTTGTTGTGACTTTCCCACGAGACGCGGAAGTGTTAATGGGCGCTTGCCTCCAGCGTTACTGCCTCCTCTCTCTCCATTCTCACAACCCGCCGACGCGCAAACCTTAGCCGAGGGAAAGAATGTCAAACGGGAGCAGCAGACGCATCAGCGGAGCCGCGACAAATGGGTTCAGGCCGTGGAACCTCGTCGTCGACCAGACATGGTCTCTGAACCACGCCGGGTACCTAGCGCCGCTGGACATGCGTTGTCCGCGGGTCCTCAGCGTCGGTGGCATTCCCATTCCGCCAGTCCCGAGCCCATCGAGCCAACGGTGGAGACGAAGGTGGGCTGGCTCGGGAGGCACTATCGTACGAGCAACGCGCCGACCACACCTATAGTACCCTGACAACCTAGTGCACTAGGTTGAGCTCTTCTAGTGCCGCCGCAAGGAGGATCTTGCACGCTGGTACTTCTTCGGGGGCCACCGAGGGACAAGAACATGGCCAGACACGACACGTGGTGGGGTGTGCCAAGGCGCACGCTCCCGCCGTCCTGGCCCACATATAGGCCGGTGGCGAGCCTCTCCTTGCGTCCCCACCTCAAAGCTCGAGGTGAAGGAAGATATGCGTATCCTGCCAAAGGAAGAGTGCAACACCATGCGACATCGTCTTGCGTGAGCCCGCTCCATAGTCGTCGCCTCGAGAAGGCTCTCCTTCCGCCGGCAAAATAAGTCGGTGCCTTCACCGCCAAAGAAGGTCAAGAAGGTGGAGACGGAGATGAACGCGACCATCTGGGCGTAGTAGGTGATGCGCGATCCAAAGAAAGATCACGACAACCTTCATGTGTTGTCCCGCGCCATCGAGGAGTCGCGGAACGTCGTTCTGATGACACATTTGCTGACATCAACCTCGACCCTGACAACAATGGCGACGCAGGGCCCAGTGGCTAGGGCTATGGCTGCTACGACGGAGAGCCCAGCGGCGGCGGTGACTAGGAGGACTACATCGCGCTCGACCGGCTAGATTAGATTTAGAGTAATATTTTTATTCAAATTTAAAGTTTATTCAAATATGTAAAATGTTGGCCTAGTTTGGAAGCTCTGTTTTTTCTAAACGGAAGTATCTTGATACTGAAGTATAAAAGTGCCTGGCAAAGGAATACTTCAGTTTCACAATACGACATTATTTCACAGTTTTGCTAAAAACTGTGAAGCGTTTGAATTGTTTAACCATCGCTTTGACATGGATGATTCCTTTTGACCATCGATTGCTGCATGGCGCTTGCATGCATGGTTGTGCATGAGTGTTGAATGCTTGAGCTTCATCTAATTATCTCCCCTATAAATTCAGAAAATTTGTATCAAAGTTAACTACATAATGCTTCAAGCAAAGTACTTCAGATGCGTCTGTGTAGCACAATCGATCGACTAGATAATGTGAGTCAGCTATGCATATATGAGATATCAAAGTCTGCAGATTGCATGCAAAAATGAATGAAACTAGGAACTATGGATGCATGCATGTTTCCTGTTAGGCTACGGCTCATAAACCTTGATATCGTGTGGTATACTACGGCTGTGGCTTCATGAATTTCCGGACGGCGCCGGGACGTCCTAGGTGCCAGAGGGTCGGTGTCCGGGTTATCACTATAGCTGGGCAAGGAAGGACAATCAGCTCATCCTCCGCACCATGAGGTGAAACTTAATCTGGGGATATTATTTATGCAGCTGAACCAAAACGGAATAAATGATGCATTAGATTTGGGGTTGATTCATGCATACAACCACATGACAACAAGAAACAGTACGTGCCAAGGATATGGAGCGCCAAAACCGATCGGTGACGTCGATGTATATGAGGGGATCTGGGCAAGACTTCCCCGTGGTGAGCCTGCTCTCTCCATGGCTGAAGAAGAGAGGACGTCGTAGGCGAAGACGACGGGAAGAGGAGATGCATTTTTCGAAGGGAGGAAGAGATGCGTTTCTCCATTTAGAAAAAAAGAGGTTAGGACCGAAGTCTCCGATACGATTAAAAAAATGCAGTTTTTATAATACTTCAGTTTAGAAAACCACATTTTCTATCGGAGCCAAACACCTTAAAGTATTCTATACTTCATTATTTCTAGAAACTGAAGTATCCTCAGAATACTACAAAAAAACGGAGCTACCAAACTGCCCCTTAAAAATTTGAACAAATTTCGGTTATTTTCATAAATTTGTGTGCCAAAACTCTATCTGAAAAAACTATTGGGAACACCGCTGAAAGACGCTCCCAATAGCCCGCCACATGTAGCGGTGCTCCCAATCAATTAATAGCGTGAATCCGATGCTATTGTCGGAGGACTTATTGGGAGGGTGACCGAGGTGCCCTAACTGAAGGTAAACAAAATGTAATTTATCACTATTGTATTTTTTAGTGATCAAAAGTCTTAAATATGCTCTTTGTGCAAAAAAAAAAGTCCAAAAATAGGCCCTTACTGAAGGTTGGATATTTACAAATCTCATCGTAATAATCTATATATTTCTGGGCATGGTATTCTGGGTCTAAAACCAATGTATTTACATGGGAAGTGTTGCACTAAAACCCATGTGAATATTTCAAGATGACAATATTAATCTTGAGGTAATTGCACCACTAGTACAAAAACTTGTCCTCCATGTGCACTTTCATAAAACATCTTGCAAAGTGTGTTGCGGTGGTAAAAAAAAATTCGACATATGTGCAAATTCATACAAAACTAATCTGGAGACAACACGTGTCCCGTCTCCAGCGTGGAAAATAGGTCTGGCCCAGCTCGTGGCATTTTGCAAAGAAGGCCTCTCGTCTTTTGCTATTTTGTTTTGGTTTTCCCACTTAGTGCAAAAGGTTCGCACGGTTCGTTATGTTTGTGACCTCGCTCTCCTCCCACCATTGACGGTCTCTCCCTGTCACTGGCGATGGCGTATTCCGTCGCTCGCCGCCGCCCATAGCCCCTACCTGCCGGCGACCTCCTATTTTGCGAGCTCGCCTCCTCCCCTAACCACTTCGTTCCATCGATTTGTTGCCGCTGCTTCCCAACCTTGCCGCCCGCCTCTCCTACACACCGGCACCTGCCGGTGCTGTTGCTTGCCGCCACCCCTAACCCCTCCCCTGCTGTGAGACCTCCGATTCGCGAGCTCGCCTCCACCCTAACCTCTCCGTGCCGTTGATTCGTTGCCGCTCTCGTCCGACCTTGCTCTCCGCCTGTCAACCTTCATCTTTTCCATGTTTCTGTCGCAAGAGGAGTGTTTGTTGATCTAGCAATGGCCCACAAATTAATCTTCAAGGTTACTCCTTTGTGTTTTTTGTGAAATTTTTGATACAAATGCCTAACACAATGCATGTGCTCTGCATCTGGAGACACTGTCTTCACTGCATTAATGAGGCCCTGCACAATGTACATTTTTCAAGTAGTTAGAAAATATCAGGTTTTTTCTCTGGCAGGGCACAAAACTTTAAAGTTTCTCTGGCAGGGCACAAAATCTCAATGTTTCTCTAGCAGCATACAAACCATTGCACTGCTGCCGCGGCAGGCTTTTTCTCTGGCAGGGCACAAAACTTCAAAGTTTCTCTTGCAGGGCACAAATCTCAATGTTTCTCTGGTAGCATACAAACCATTACAATGGGCGTGGGCATGGTGCTAACACAAATAGAACTGAGTGTCCATGGTGGACAAGGTTCCCCTGTTTTGATTTTTTTTGATGTGGGCAAGGAAGGAAAGAGAAGAAACACACGAGAGCATTTACACTCGAAATCGGACCAAAACCCTAATCGGAAACGGAGAAACGGTCAGTGTCCCTGTCCCCGATACTGATGTGAGCGAGCTAAGTAGCAACAGATGTGTTTAACCGTTTCCAATGAGGTGGGTCAAAATGGTCATTTACTTTATCTCCGTTTCCAAGGTGAGATAGCATTGGTAACGAATTTTTGTTTTCACCGCTTTGCACTGAGAATTTTTCGTATTTCTAAAATAGATATTTTTTCACAAATCAATTTGATATTTCACAGCACATTTGAATATTTTCATAGCACAAACATATCAAATATATCCACAACACCAATTTCATTTATAGTATAGAAACGGTTACATACACAATGTTGCATGTACACATTTGAATCCCGATGTCACTGTCATATGCTGAAAAAATCTAAATTTCTTTTATAAGGAGGAAGAGAAGGCAGTAATATTTGTTGCTTGCATCGTTGCAGAAAGTTCCTGTTATAGAGCACACTGCAAAAAATAAATTCATAAAACAACAAACAGAAACAATGAGAGATTGAATTTAGAGATAAATCTAAATACAATAGAAAAATAGTATTCTCTCATACACTACTCATTCTGAGGGATGACAACATTAAATAAATTTATCTATTTAATGGTTACTTCATTCATAGAAGATCCAGTGAAGTTGTCACAAGATGATCCCATGGTGAAGCTGCTATTGAACAGATCCATTGTTTGGATTGTCTGTGGGGAAGGCAATGTTCTAAGTTAAAAAAAAAATTAGATAATGCACAAAAGATCTAATGAATGGATCTGTTCACCTTGTCCAGAAAAGAGTGAAGCCCTCCATTATTTGGATTGTCTACCTTGTCCAGAAAAGAGTGAAGCCCTCCATTATTTGGATTGTCTGTGCCTAGTATATATATACGGCTAGTCACTAGTCTAAAAATGAATATTATTGCATAAGGCATAGAAGATCCAGTTAATGGATCGATTCACCTTGTCTTAAAGTATGATCATAAAGATGAAGCGATCCATTATTTGGATTGTCTGTGACTAGGATGTATGTACAGCTAGTCTGTACTACAAGTATGATTTAAAAATAAATATTATTGCATAAGACGGAGGAGATCCAGTTAATAGATCGGTTCACTTTATCTCATGTTCTCACAAGATCCTAATGAGTCAAGCGATCCATTATTTGGATTATCTATGGCTAGTCTAAATATGCCTAGTCTGTACGTACGTAATAGTTTAGTTTACTTAGTTTATTGATTGTCAACACAAATATCAGTTGTTACATATGCATATAATATTTATATTATCAAAAGAAAATGATATCCTAACTATTTGCAATATCTATATTATATTTACTCTATTCTAAATTAAAAACATTGAAAAACCTATTATTTTGAATACATAAAATTCTCAATTTTAACAAAAGTGAATCCTTGTACTCGATCTAACACCTAGCGACGGTGGGGTTCAGATCTAACCATACACATCAGTCCGTAAAAAAAACTACCCTTGACAAAGAGATACTAGTGTACTACATGAGATGGTATGTATTACTTAGAGCCCGATGTAGATCTAGGCTGAGCCAACCAACAAACACCATCAACTCGCTCGCGCTCGAAGGAGGCGTGAGAAGGAGGAGCCTGACTTCCAGGTCGGAATCTCTTTCCTCCGAGGAGGACCAGATCTGGGCAACGGGGACTTCCGAGCGGGCCGGATGTACTCGTGACTGTTGACGGAGGACGAGATCGAGCCGATGGGGGAGCTCCGACGGTGCTGCATGAACACGCGAGTGAAGGAGTTCCGGGGGGACGGGCTATGGCCGGAGTCGGGAGGTGGCGGCGGCTACGGTATGGGTTGCGGCCGGCAATGACGGTAGGCGGAGGAGGATGCGATTTCCTGGCTGCCGCCGGTGACGGAGGGGTTCGGCATTGGAGACCACAAGAGCATGTGAAGTGCGTGGAGAGAGTGTGCGGCTAGGGTTGAGACTTGGGAGAGACTGCGAGTGTGAGACGGGAGTAGGGGTTCTTATAGGCGCGCCACCATATGTGGGCTTACTGGGCTTTCACCTTGGCAACAAAAATTCATCAAGTTCCATTTACGATGAGCAAAATTTTGGCAACGAAGATAGTTTCGGGACCGTTGACAATATATTAGCAACGGAGAAATATGCGCAACCGTTGCCGATGTGTCGCGGGTCGCGGGAGGATAGCCCTCGTGGGCCGCTTTTTTCCCGCGGAGAGCTGGATTCGCTGTCGACTAACTCGTGTCGTTTCCATAGAGGGGTATCCGATGTGTCGTTCTGTACTAGTGACACCGCAGAATCTATGGTCCGTAGAGGCAGGAAACGGTCGTGACTTTGAGAGCCAGCAACGAATCAGATTCCCTGCCGAATCTGCCATTGAGGAAACAAGAAGTAAAAAGTATTTCTTCTCTAGCTAGCCCCTAATAATGATGATCCAACTGGAATACATAACTATTTCCCAGAATTTTATCTAGGGAAGCTAGCTAGCTTTGGCCAAGGAAATTAGATCAACATGTTATAGAGTGTAGGGCGTCATATATAATCCGGACAAAATGCTTTCCTTCATGGCACCATAACAAAAAACAAAAACAAAATTCATCATGTCAATGAACTGGATTCTATTGAAAGTCTTTTCTAATGGTTTCTCAGTTCTCGAGATCATCCAGCTCATCTAAATTCTTTGTTTGGGACTTTGGGTTGTCTTCACCTAGCTAAAAAAGGCCCTAGTCCGCCTTTTTACTCGTCTTGGGATCTTCATCTTCTCTTCCCTTGCCGGCTTTCTCCTCTTCGGCTTTTGACTCGACAAACTCAAGCAGCTGGCAACACAAAATATGTAGTCAGAAAGAAATGTAAGTGTCTTGCATTTTGACAGGCCATGATATAATAGGAAATGATATAATAAAGAAGAGGTAAATAACAAGCTTTACCGGCTTCACTTCTCCGCTCCACAGAGAGCGAGAAGCGACGAAACCAGTCACGCTAGGAATGATGTAGAACAGAGCAGGCTGCGTACCGAAAACAATAAAGATGAGGAGAGGAAACAGGTGTTCATATTTTCTTTCAGAGATCGACGGACAATTGAGAGCAACGAGATGATGAGAAAGAACCAACCTGCCCAGCTTGAAACCAGTTCATCGCAGCTATGGCTGCTGTTATACCCGCAGTGTATCCCAGAAATGCACTGCAGAAGTAGCGGTTCTTGATCCCTCGCGAGACGTCAAGACGCAGGGCAAGTGCGAGAAAATCTACCTGGAATCAGAATTAGAAATATATGCATTATGTGTTGAGATGTTACATGCTTGCGGAAACATGCATGGGATCTTCCCATTTGTTTTTTCAATATTTATTAAATCATGCATTTGACCATCATGATCGAGAGGGCAAAAGCGGATGGCCAAATTGAAGGAGTAGTTCCACATCTTGTCGATGGGGGATTATCTATACTTCAATATGCGGACGATACAATCATTTTTATGGAACACGATCTTGATAAGGCGACGAATCTGAAATTGATATTGTCAGCATTCGAGCAATTATCAGTATTAAAAATCAACTTCCATAAGAGTGAGTTGTTTTGCTTCGGGGATGCACAGGACGCAGCTGCTCAGTATGCTGATATATTCGGTTGTGAGCAGGGTCAATTTCCTATAATGTACTTGGGCATACCAATCCATTATCGGAAACTGACTAATGCGGAATGGAGACATGTCGAGGAGCGTCTGCAAGCACGGCTGTCTAGTTGGAAAGGCAAATTACTATCCCTTGGTGGGAGGTTGGTGCTCATTAATTCGGTACTCACAAACATGGTACTGTATATGATATCCTTCTTCCAGTTACCAAAAGGTGTCTTGAGTAAATTGGACTACTTCCGATCAAGATTCTTTTGGCAAGGGGATGGTGAGAAAAAGAAGTATCGACTGGCTAAATGGGATGTTGTTTGTAGACCAAAAGATCAAAGAGGGTTGGGTATTCATGATCTCAGTATCAAGAACTCAGCTCTTCTAGGGAAGTGGCTTTTTAAGCTACTAACCGAAGATGGAATTTGGCAAACACTCCTCAAAAGAAAATACATCGGCTCAAAGGCGGTATCACAGGTGTTCTGGAAACCTGGTGATTCCCACTTTTGGGCCGGCCTAATGGCGACCAAGAAACATTTCTTTCGCTTTGGTGTATTTAATATTAAGGATGGCACGGAGATTAGATTCTGGGAGGACAAGTGGTTAGGAAACACCACCCTCCGGGAGCAATATCCTGCCCTATACAATATTGTTCGACATAAAGGGGATACTATAGCCACTGTTATGCAGTGTTCACCACCCAATGTGTCGTTCAGACGTGATTTATTCGGTCCGAGACTAACATCTTGGAATGCCTTGTTGGCACGGTTGGCCTCTGTCCAACTTACACAAGGCCCCGATGAATTTCGGTGGAATTTATGCGGGAATGGAAAATTCTCAGTAGATTCTATGTATAGGGCGCTTGTGCACTCTGATATTCCAGTCGATGATAATAAAAAGATATGGCAAATGAAGATTCCACTTAAAATCAAAGTGTTTACGTGGTATCTTCGTAGGGGTGTCATTTTAACTAAGGATAACCTTGTTAAACGGAATTGGCATGGAAGTACGAAGTGTATGTTTTGTCCACAAGCTGAGACAATAAAACACTTATTCTTCGAGTGTAGTTTCGCACGTTCTATATGGTCATCCATCCAGATAGCGTCTAACTTGTATCAACCAAAGTCTGTGGCCAATGTTTTTGGCAACTGGCTACATGGAATTGATAGAAAGTACAAAACCGTTATTAGGGTGGGAGCGATAGCCGTAATATGGTCGCTGTGGCTAAGTAGAAATGACAAGGTTTTTAACGATAAAGATGTTTCTCGTTTACAGGTACTCTACAGGTGCACAAGTATTCTCCGTTCGTGGTCCACCTTACAACGGGAGGGACATCGAGGCCTCTTTACGGAGGCATGTGCACGTTTGGAAGAGGTGGCGAGGGATATTTTTACCCGTCATGGATGGTCGCTTGATCGCCGGATTGGTGCTGCATAGGCGATCGTAGTCATCTGTTGTGCTGGCGTTTTACTTTATTCTCTCATGATTGTAATACGCCTAGTGCTCTTTTACTATTTATGTTGCTACTTGGTTTGCGGCTGTGTGCATTTTTGTGATGCAGAGGCCGGGTGTAATACTTAACTCTAAGTAATAAAGCCCTTTATCTAAAAAATTCTGACCTGATAATTGTTGCTTCTCTGTTTTGAAGAAAACTACAGAATCTCCTATCCAATCCTAATAATACTACTTGTACATGTTAGGTAATGACTACATTAAATAAAACAGGCGCTGATACTAGTTTCTTTCCTCAGCTAAGTCCCCATATATCAACAGGAACGGACTGGTTATGAGATTTGTACTAGCAGCTTGCAATAGATCATTAGTTAGACAGAGTTGTCACTCATAATGTAGCAGGCCAGGCAGTACTATTAGCCCAGAAAGCAGGAAAAAATATCCAGTGCAAATATCACTATAATACGAGGCAAAACTAGCCAGAACGTTTATCACTAACCAGGAATCATGATATCACCAAGGCCAAGCATAAAGAACGAGTGTGCAACATCTGCAGTGGGAAACAGAAGCTGCAGAAAAGGAGAGCGACAGATAAATGAATTAATTGAAATGAAATGAAACAAAATGTCGATGGCAAAAGAGTTAATCCACTCAGACAAAGCACTAACCTTTATCGGAGCATCCAATGATTCAGTAACAGTGTCCATAACTGGAGTGAAGAACACCCAGAATATGTCATACACAAAAGGCCAGCCTGTAATTGCAAGAGGTATTGAGCAACCATTCAGATAACAATAATTAGAAATAATCAAAGGATACAGTGACAGCATGTGGAGTTACATCAACAGAGAATTATTCGGCCATAACTGATGAAATGAATTGGACTAACAACTTTATAAGCCTTGCAGAAGCAAGAGTTTCAAAAGCTGTAGAACTATTAGTAATGTAATAAAGTAGTTGAACTTTCCAAATTATCCAATTTAAACAGATAGTAGGATGACAGTCCAATCCGTAGAGTGAGTACACTAAGAGTACGTACTGGAAAAAGCAACATGAATAGTTAACTTGCCAAGACATTACCACCAGTCATAACCAATTTTGCTGAAGCATCGAATCAAAATCGAGAATATCATTCAAACTATCTTCACAATAGAAGTAATCCATGAAAATAAAATTTTAAGTTAATTGTATTAAGAGAAGAGGGACGGGATACAATGATATGTCCAATCACTAGAGATGGAATAAATTACAGATCATTAATACGTTCTGCAAGCACTACATGATTTTTTTACAAAATGGCCCTCTGCCCAACGGTTTTGTCAAAAATAGCCCCCATTGAAATTCATTGTCAAAAATAGTCTGGCGGAAAGAGGAGAGGGCAACACGTGGCTCCTCACGCAGTACGAGGTGGCGGAATGTTGTTCACGCCATTGGGAGTGGCGGTATGTGTGCTTCCCGGCGTTGCGTGTGGCGGAAGGTGGTGGGCCTGTGATTACTGCCAGTTAATGACGTGAGGAATGTGTAGTTGTTCAGAAAAATCTGTCGCTCTCCGCGACCAACCTTATCCTCGCTCTCGCAACTGGTTGCCCCCAGCGCGGGTGACCAGCCGCGCCGCCGGCCCACTCCCCCGAGCTCCTCCCTCACCTCCTCTCCTCCGCCGTCGCCGGCGTGCGTCGCCGGGCCTGTCCCGGGCGCCGCCGGCGGCGGCCGCCCCCGGCTTTTCCCCCCTCGGTATCCTCCTCGCGCGGGGCGGCGCGGTGCCGGGTGGTGCGTACAGGCGGCGGCGGTCCGGCTCGACGGCGACGGGCTCTCCTGCGCTGCGGATGGTGAGGACGGCGGTGGCGCCACCGTTGGTGGTGCGGATGGCCAGCTTCGGCCAAGCCCTGCAGGCCCAGATCTGGGCCCTTTGGGCCCGATCTGGGTCAACGCGGGTCAGGTTCGACCCGGCTTCCCGATTTGACTGAGGTACGTAGCCTGTGACGGGAGTGGCGGCGACAACACCGCGTCTTCTGCAGCGTGGTGGCCGGAGCTTTGCGGACCCGTCTGGGTCCGACTAGGACTTTGGTGCCGAACTAGAGGGTAGCATCGGCAGTAGCCTATGTGTAGCAGCGTGGCGGCGGAGACTTCACGGACCCATCCAGGGTCCGGCCGGGCCTGCCCGGCCTGGTGTGTCTCTGCTGCCGCGTCCGGTCGGCACCCGCCGATGGCGGTGGAGGATGTCCTCCAGGTGGCTATGCTGCTGCCGTCCTCCGGTTCCACTGGTGGCCTGGTGTGCTCTTGCCTGCTGCGTCCGGTCGGTTACCGTCTATGGCGTTGGAGGCTGTTCCCTCCCGCGTGGATGTTGTACTGCTGCTCCTTGTCTACGGCAGGTTCTTCTCAGTTCGGTCGGCAGCGCAGTGCTTGTCATGGTGATACGACGATGGTGACTTCAATTCCGTGGTGGCGTCTGTTGGTGGGTGGCAAGATGGGTGGAGCGTTACGGATTGTCCGGCGATGTGGTTTTTTGGAGGTCGGGAGAAATCTCTGTCATCTTGACACCGACGCAATGATACTTGTGAGTGTCGTTGTTCCTTCTTGAAGGGCGTTGAGTGTACCCCTTCCCCACTACCTGTAGCGTACCGGGGGAAACCCTAGGATCTGTCCGAGCAGCGGCGTCGTCATCGCCGCTTTCCTTCTTGGAGGTGTTGCTTGGTATGCGACGATTCGGAGCGCTGGGATCGTGGTGGGAATTCTCCGGAGAGGATGCAGCGGTTGCGAGTCATTTTCGTTTTCGTTGATCCGCCGACGTCGGCATTGTTTTTTCTTTCTTTTCTTTTCTTTTGGGCTTGTTTGTGCTGTTTGCCCAGCAGTGGCCTCAATCTTGTATCGTGTGTGGTTGCTATATTAATATAGCGGAGCGAAAGCCTATTTCTTCATGTGTAGTTGTTCCTGTGAATCCTAATTTTGTGGGCACGGAACGAAAGTAGCTAGCAGTAGTAATAGTATCGCACATGCATGGCATGCACGGCATGCATGGAGAGAAAGAGCACCGTGGAGCGCCTGCACCCACCACCTGCATGCAAGAAAATATTATAATCCGCCAGCGCATGGACCCCACCACCTCCCGCCAACGCCAAGGGCGGGAAGGTCCTCGGTGCCTCCCACCATCCCATATGGCGGTATGTGCCACGTGTTGAATTTTTAGCTTCCCGCTAGGCTATTTTTGACAATAAAATTGGGATGGGTCTATTTTTGACAAAACCGTTGGGCAGAGAGCCATATTTGTAAAAAAATGCACTACATAAATTGGTTTTGCAGAAAGATGGCAGGCTGATTTTTTTATAGCCAAAAGAAAGGCAAGCAAAAGTTGTAGATTATAAGACGCTTCAAAGTGTATTTATGGTGCCTAAATGTCATCATATATTTTTAAAATTCTTTTTATGTTACATACATGTCATGCTCCACAAAGTATATGGGGGTGGCTGAAATAAAGATGTGTACAAGTACCACCAGAAAATAGGACTAAATAAGTTAGGTTGCTACATGCTTTGAGTGAACACATACCAAGAAAATACCGCCAGTTTTGAATGATCCTAATGATACCGTCTCAATTTGCGGCAATAAAAAGAGTAAAGTATTAAGGTTTTGTTGAGCAAGTACAAAACGGGGACAAAACCATATCATGTTTATGACAGATTCAGCCTATATTTAACCTAGAAATTCATATTAACCATAAACTCGGAAGTAGAAGCAACGACAAACCTGAATACAGAAAGCAATTGCCAAAACATTGTTTGCTAACCAATGCTTCTTCATGGCATACCATACGCAAATGAAAAATGCTGTGATTGAAGCAACAATTTGAGACTTGGTAAACTCCACCGAGAGCGCTGAAATGTGAAGTTAAGCCATCATCAAGTTTCAAGCAAGTTAACTAATTATAAACAACCTGATCCTTTATAACTTCACTCTCAGCTTTATTTTTATTTGTGTCTTGAATTTATCACCATTTATAGAGCGAACTGAACAATATCATGTTACCAGGATATAATAGAGTATAGACCGTTTCCTAGTTTTCCTCCTTAATGGATTGGTCTAGAAAGCATGTCTGCTTTTAAGTATTTATATACAGACCTTTTGGTTAGCACTTTACTATTCCATGTATGTTTTTGATGAAAAAGGCAGCGCCATTTTCTATTAATTAAGGGGAGAAGAATGAATGGTGTTACAAAGAATAGTGTTATCAGTTCGGGGTCAGCATAAAGGTAAAGTTAGCTAACTAGCTATGTTAGTACAGGGCAAAGCAGCTCCGATCAATCAGGCGGCATCCACTCAGCGGCCTTCAGCCCAGCATGCTTCCAATCCTTCAAATCTTCAGAGATGATGTCGCAGATTTTATTGGGGTTGAGAGCAATTTTGTTGAAGATGCGGTTATTCCTCTCTTTCCATAAACGCCACCAAGTGCAAATTACTACGCAGCTTATTTTCCTTCGCACTTCTTTGGCCTGTGTGTTTGTGATCTTCCACCACCAATGTTCTAGGCTTGGTTCAGATGCAGAGGGTGTTCTTGTAGTTATGCCATATCGAGCAAAGGTTCGTTGTCAGACCTCTCTCGAGAAAGCACATTGTCCTAGTAAATGCAGGGCAGATTCTTGGTGGATATGGCACAAAGAGCAGACAGGGTTGCATGCGATCCCTTTCTTTTCCAGTATATCAGCAGTTGAGCAGCGTCCCTGGATCACGAGCCAGGCAAAGAATTGGCATTTGGGTGGCGTTTGAACCTTCCAAAATAGTTGTTGATGGTTGGACAGTCTGCAGGTTAAGAATTGGAACTGGTACGCTGATCGTGCAGTGTAAACACCGTTGGCCGTCCATTTCCAACGGATTCCATCAGGAGTGTTGGGGTCGAGGTGTATATTCAGAAGGGAATCAGCAAGTAGCAAGTATTCAGTAAGCACCTGCACATTGGGATTTGCCTTTATGCATTGAATCCACCTGCTTGCAGTCAAAGCCTCTCTCACGGTAAGTTTTGAGCCTTTGCTATGCTTGAACAGGTGCGGGTACTGGATTTTCGGTGTTGCTCCATTTAGCCAATGGTTGTGCCAAAATAGAGTGTTTTCTCCATTGCCGAGGATGATTTCGGTGCTTGCAATGAACATGCTCTTCGTGTTCTTGTCGATGGGGAAGGGCAGCCTGCGCCAGGGCTTATCTAACTGTGAGTAGTTTTGCCACAACCATCGCATGCGAAGAGCATGTCCATGCATGGTGAGATTGGTGATCCCTAAACCCCCGTACTCCATTGGCCTGCAGACCACGGTCCATCTGACCAGGCATTTGCTGCCTATCGCCGTGCACTCGCCCGTCAAGAGAAAGGATCTTCGGATTCTGTCCAGCAGTTTATCAAGCCACTTTGGGTTGGCAATTGGCAACATCTGGAAAGTGGGGATGGCTGAGAGCACAACTTTGACTAAGACTAGTCTTCCCGCAATGGTGATCCAACCAATCTTCCATCCCGAGAATTTGCAGATCAACTTGTCCACGATTGGCTGCAAATCGCTTTTCTTCAGTCTGCTATCCAACAGAGGCATGCCGAGGTATTTGCAGGGAATGCACCTAGAGGGCATTGTAGAGTTTGCAGCAGCGGGTTGAGATCCACCTCCCCGCAACTGATAGGAATCAAGCTACTTTTGCTTCCAAGTATGGCAAGTTAAAAATGCTAGCGGTGCGGCAAAATAGTGCCTCGGGATAGTAGTATATAGACTAGTAATGGAAACATAGTTGTGTTGACATGGGATACAGAAGTAGGGCCACAAAATCGAGCATCAAAATAAAGGTGGGGTCGTACAATGGAAATATGGAGCACACAGAACGATGGCATTATCGTTCCATCCTTGCCGAAGGAAACAGCCGACCAAAGGAAGCAATGTCACACTGCATAAGAAAGCAGGGCACACAAGTTGTCTCATGTTTACAGTTGAACATTTAAGTTACTAACACCTAGGGAGAAAAATCTTGAAAGAAGAGTTTGAATTACTAGAGATGCTCAATGCCGACAACCAAAAAGCAGCCGGTGAGGACAGTGTTGACATCGTTGACCAGGTCCTTGGAGACGAACTTGAACAGAAGGAACAGTGACAAGAGCATCATGCTCTGCAACAGAGGGAACAGCATGGCCCGCTTTTTCGACATTATCTTCTACGTAAAAAGAAAAGAAAAAGATAAGATAAGCAAATCGGAGCCATATATATGGTAATTATGTGTTAGCCTGTCCTAGTACTGATCCGACCAGCCAGGTGATATGCGTTAACATAACAAGATGAAAGAGAGAAAAAGTGTTGCTCACAGGGGGTGGAGTCGCCATGACAGAGCGGTAGCAGCCCACGTAGATGATGAGACATGCCGTCAGTGTCACATTCAGATTTGGGTTCACGCTGATCAAGAGCGGTGCCAGGCTCCACCCTGCATTTGACGTACAAACACGTCAGGACTATGGTTCAGAAAATGTATATACCTGCATCTTTGTCAAAAGGAAAAAAATGATCAGGAAACATATACTGTATATACCAGCAAGAGCCAGGTTAGCGGCACGCTCGTGTGTTCTCATCGTCACTGCACGATCAGGAAGGAGCCCGGGCCCTTCAGACTTCAGAGTAATTTGTTCCCTGCTGGAAACCAGGAAGCCGTGTGATCCTTACCTTAGATGAAATCCAAACATGTTGCATGGCCAGACATATTTTCACAGAATCCATACAAAAATAACATGGGGATCGAGCATGTTGCGTGCCTGGGCGGACGAACAAGGTACTGAACTATTGACAAGTGGGCTGTGTACGTGCTGTTTTTTTTAGCAGGGTGCTACTTCAATTGACCTCTGACAGCGTGACGCAACAAGCTTCTGCCGCCATGGCTGTGAAGTGTGCACGGACGCGACCATGCTCGCGGGAGGCGTAAAGGTGCGGAGCAACTGGCCCGTGTGCTGATGCGTGCGCGGAGGTGAAAAAGAGGGAAAAAGGAGGCGACTTCCTGCTACCGCGTCGTCCATGGCAGAGCCACGGAGGTAAGCTCGGGTCGAGCGGCGGACGGTTTCTAAGGAGTAAGGAGTGAGACAGGACGGAAGGAAGGAACGGGGCGGCAGCTCACCGGGAGGAGCTCTGCTTAGGCGTACAGCGTGAGGACGAAGTAGACCTTGGCGGGGAAGACGAGCTTGGCGACCCTCCGGGACGGCTCCTGCTCGGATGCTTCAGCACGGAGTACTTAGAAGAGGCAGCGGTTCCATTACAGATCTCGGCTCGACCGTAGGAAGACCGGAGCGAGGGCACGGCAGCGTAGACGGCGGCGATTTTCCGGGTTCCTCTCGGGAAGAGAAAAGGGAGAGAGGAGGGTGGAAGCGGCGGCGGCTGGGGAAGAAAGGAGGAGGAGAGGCGCTAGGGTTGAAGGGGAGTTAATGGAGCGGAGTGCGCCCATGAGCCGCTGGATGGAGCGCTTGCCGGACGTGGAGGCGCCGGGGAGAAAACTTCCCGATACAGGATGATGGAGGAAGAAGGGGTGCCAACGTGGAGCGACCCACTTTGGGGAATGGGCCTCGGGAGCTCTTGGGCCCAAAGGCGGCTTGAGCCAGAAGTTGCCCCATGCCCTTCAGAAATTTCCTGAATTTTTTTGCATGTTCCAGAAAATAAAGAGGGAGATATGAGTAAAGAAAAGAGAAGAGAAATGGTAAATTGTTGTAAAACCTTTAGTTTAAAAATATTTTATCAAATATTTCCAAGTATTTATGTTGGGAGCATAGATTAAATTTCCCCAAAACATAATAGGGTTTGCTAAAATAATGTTTTCTTTATTGCAAAAATGCAAGGTGGTTAATGGATGATGAGGGAATATCTAGTGCTCCCAGCCCTTTAGATGCTACAAATGCTACCATTAGAAAAAAAAATTAGATGTATCAAAAGATTATACAAAAAAGTGTGAGTGTTCATAGAAATGAATACTGTGAAAAAAAATAGTATGAATAGTGTCATTTTTTGATTTTTTTTTTGTGACAATAGGTGACACTATTCATGTTGGATTTGTCTTTTTTGTTTCTCAATGGTCGTTTCGAATCTGGACCTAAAAATTTTAGAGGTTGCAACACGTACTTCATGAGCTCTCAAACACTTTTTCGTATAATGTTTTAACACATGTAAAATTGTTTTTTAGGGATTGCATTTTAGCACTTAAACGGATGATAGCACTAGACATTCCCTCAATGGATGATGTCATGATGATGCAAAAAAAGTAACAAGCAATTTTCTAATTAATGTTAAAACCCCGGAATGTTACATCAGCTTAACTTAATGTTGTCATTGACCGACCGGTCAACTTTAATTAATGCGGCGTCTCTTCCCTAGGCAGGCGCAGATAGTGTGAATAGTGTCATTTTTTGATTTTGTCTTTTTGTGACATTAGATGACATTATTCATGTTGGATTTATCTTTTTTTTTCTCAATGGTCATTTCGAATTGGGACCTAAAAACTTTAGAGGTTGCAACACATACTTCATGAGCATTCACACTTTTCGTATAATTTTTTAACACATCTAAAATAGTTTTTTTTGTTGTTGCATTTCTAGCACTTAAACAGATGATAGCACTAGATATTCCCTCAATGGATGATGTCATGATGAAGCAAAAAAAAGCAATTTTCTAATTAATGTTAAAACCGCAGAATGTTACATCAGTTTAACTTAATGTTGTCGTCGACTGACCGGTCAACTTTAATTAATGTGGGGGCTCTTCCCTAGGCAGGCGCAGATAGGCCTCCCGTTGTTGTTGTGACTATCCCACTAGGCGCGGCAGTGTTAATGGGCGCTTGCCTCTAGCGTTACTGCCTCCTCTCTCTCCATTCTCACAACCCGCCGACGCGCAAACCTTAGCCGAGGGAAAGAATGTCAAACGGGAGCAGCAGACGCATCGGCGGAGCCGCGACAAATGGGTTCGGGCCGTGGAACCCCGTCGTCGACCAGACGTGGTCTCTGAACCACGCCGGGTACCTAGCGCCGCTGGACATGCGTTGTCCGCGGGTCCTTAGCGTCGGTGGCATTCCCATTCCACCAGTCCCAAGTCCATCGAGCCAACGGTGGAGACGAAGGTGGGCTGGCTCGGGAGGCACTATCGTACGAGCAACGCGCCGACCACACCTATAGTACCCTGACAACCTAGTGCACTAGGTTGAGCTCTTCTAGTGCCGCCGCAAGGAGGATCTTGCACGCTGGTACTTCTTCGGGGGCCGCCGAGGGACAAGAACATGGCCAGACACGACACGTGGTGGGGTGTGCCAAGGCGCATGCTCCCGCCGTCCTGGCCCACATATAGGCCGGTGGCGAGCCTCTCCTTGCGTCCCCACCTCAAAGCTCGAGGTGAAGGAAGATATGCGTATCCTGCCAAAGGAAGAGTGCAACACCATGCGACATCGTCTTGCGTGAGCCCGCTCCATAGTCATCGCCTCGAGAAGGCTCTCCTTCCGCCGGCAAAATAAGTCGGTGCCTTCACCGCCGAAGAAGGTCAAGAAGGTGGAGACGGAGATGGACGCGACCATCTGGGCGTAGTAGGTGATGCGCGATCCAAAGAAAGATCATGACAACCGTCATGTGTTGTCCCGCGCCATCGAGGAGTCGCGGAACAGCGTTCTGATGGCACCTTTGCTGACGTCAACCTCGACCCTGACAACAATGGCGACGCAGGGCCCAATGGCCAGGGCTATGGCTGCTACGGCGGAGAGCCCAGCGGCGGCGGTGACTAGGAGGACTACATCGCGCTCGACCGGCTAGATTAGATTTAGAGTAATATTTTTATTCAAATTTAAATTTCATTCAAATATGTAAAATGTTGGCCTAGTTTGGAAGCTCTGTTTTTTCTAAACGGAAGTATCTTGATACTGAAGTATAAAAGTGCCTGGCAAAGGAATACTTCAGTTTCACAATACGATATTATTTCACAGTTTTGCTAAAAACTGTGAAGCGTTTGAATTGTTTAACCATCGCTTTGACATGGATGATTCCTTTTGACCATCGATTGCTGCATGGCGCTTGCATGCATGGTTGTGCATGATTGTTGAATGCTTGAGCTTCATCTAATTATCTCCCTATAAATTCAGAAAATTTGTATCAAACTAACTACATAATGCTTCAAGCAAAGTACTTCAGATGCGTCTGTGTAGCACAATCGACTAGATAATGTGAGTCAGCTATGCATATGAGATATCAAAGTCTGCAGATTGCATGCAAAAATGAATGAAACTAGGAACTATGGATGCATGCATGTTTCCTGTTAGGCTACGGCTCATAAACCTTGATATCTTGTGGTATACTACGGCTGTGGCTTCATGAATTTCCGGCCGGCGCCGGGACGTCCTAGGTGCCAGAGGGTCGGTGTCCGGGTCATCACTATAGCTGGGCAAGGAAGGACAATCAGCTCATCCTCCGCACCATGAGGTGAAACTTAATCTGGGGATATTATTTATGCAGCTGAACCAAAACGGAATAAATGATGCATTAGATTTGGGGTTGATTCATGCATACAACCACATGACAACAAGAAACAGTACGTGCCAGATGAATTGGTTCCTCTTGAAAAGACGAGAAGGCCCCCCTCCCCCCGCCTCCGGGTCGCTCCCGCTCGGGCGACTCCGGAGGCCCCCCAAACCCTAGAAAAAAGCCCCAGATTCGATCTCCCCTGGCCGCTGCCGTCGCCATTGCCGGCGGCGGTGGCGGCGCCCTGCCCGCCAAAGGCGGAGGCACGGTGGGCGCTCCTGACGGCGTCCTGGCGAGCGGAGCTGAGGTGCTGTTTTGGGCGCGTGGGGTGGAGGACGCCGGGGCGGCGGCTGTGGACCAAGATGGCGGCGTCGTCTCGGCGGCGAGCGGCGGCCGTGAGTGCTAGCCCGTGACCCTGGCCGTGCAGACGGTGGGGTGACGGGGAGCGGGTGGCGCGGCGCGTGGGGCTCTCCGCCGCCCTCTGTGTCAGATCTGTGAACACCGACATCTCCTTCTGCAGCCGCTCCCTCCCTTGACCGGTCTCGCTGGATCTGGCCGGTGGAAGGTGCTGGGGTGCTCGGGACCGGGGGAAACCCCTGGCCGGCGGTGGCCACAACGGCGACGGTGCCTCGGTGCCGGATCCCTCCTTGGAGGCTTCGTTGAGGTCCCTTCTCCCATCCCTAACCTCTCTGTTCTAGGGTGAAAACCCTAATGCCCTGCTTGGGCAGCGGTGGCGTTGCGATGTCGCTCCCCTTCCTGGAGGCGCTGTCCGGGGATTGAGGAGGTGGTTGGTGAGTGGCTGCTCGGAGATGGCGTGTGGCGGTGTCGGAGGTCTGCAATGGCGATGCTTGGTCCTTCTTGCCGGTCTTCCCAGTGTGTGTTCTCGTTCTGCAGCTTGCGTCTTGCTGTGTGGAAGTGCTGCAGCTGATGGCGGCGTTCGTTTGGAGCTTCGGCGCGACTGCCGCTCGTACTCTCTCCGATGGCCACTTGGGTTGCTGCCCCTACGTGTTCTCGGGTGAACTTCTCTGTCGGCCGACGGCGCGGCGCCCTTCGAGCCAGGGCGAGAGGGAAAGGGTCCCTCTTCGACGACAGAGGCCGCAAGGCTGCACCTTTGGCCTGTGGAAGCGATGTGTCTGCGTTCTACCGTTGCTCGTGCCTCCTGCTTCGTCTCGCCTCGCTCCGGTGGCGTCCGCGGTGGAAGACGATGGCCTCGACGATCCAAGCGATGCTTTTTTTCCTACTTTCTGTTTACTGGGTGTGTGAGGCTTGTAAGCTGTGCATTTGTACTCTGTATTCTGCCGTACTGGCTTTGTTAATTCGAAGCTGGGCTCTTTGAGCCTTCTATCTAAAAAAAACAGTACGTGCCAAGGATATGGAGCGCCAAAACCGATCGGTGACGTCGATGTATATGAGGGGATCTGGGCAAGACTACCATGGCTAGATGGCAGCAATGGCGCGGACCAGAATCAAATAAGAGAAGACCGAATCTTCTTTTCCCCGTGGTGAGCCTGCTCTCTCCATGGCTGAAGAAGAGGACGTCGTAGGCGAAGACGACGGGAAGTGGAGATGCATTTTTCGAAGGGAGGAAGAGATGCTTTTCTCCATTTAGAAAAAAAGAGGTTAGGACCGAAGTCTCCGATACGATAAAAAAATGCAGTTTTTATAATACTTCAGTTTAGAAAACCACATTTTCTATCGGAGCCAAACACCTTAAAGTATTCTATACTTCATTATTTCTAGAAACTGAAGTATCCTCAGAATACTTCAAAAAAAACAGAGCTGCCAAACTGCTCCTTAAAATTTTGAACAAATTTCGTTTATTTTCATAAATTTGTGTGCCTAAACTTTATCTGAAAAAACTATTGGGAACGCCGCTGAAAGGCGCTCCCAATAGCCCGCCACATGTAGCGGTGCTCCCAATAGCGTGAATCCGACGCTATTGTCGGAGGACTTATTGGGAGGGTGACCGAGGTGCTCTAACTGAAGGTAAACAAAATGTAATTTATCACTATTGTATTTTTTAGTGTTCAAAAGTCTTAAATATGCTCTTTGTGCAAAACAAAAGTCCAAAAATAGGCCCTCACTGAAGGTTGGATATTTACAAATCTCATCGTAATAATCTATATATTTTTGGGCATGGCATTCTGGGTCTAAAACCAATTTATTTACATGGGAAGTGTTGCACTAAAACCCATGTGAATATTTCAAGATGACAATATTAATCTTGAGGTAATTGCACCACTAGTACAAAAACTTGTCCTCCATGTGCACTTTCATAAAACATCTTGCAAAGTGTGTTGCGGTGGTAAAAAAAATTCGACATATGTGCAAATTCATACAAAACTAATCTGGAGACAACACGTGTCCCGTCTCCAGCGTGGAAAATGGGTCTGGCCCAGCTCGTGGCATTTTGCAAAGAAGGCCTCTCGTCTTTTGTTATTTTGTTTTGATCTTCCCACTTAGTGCACGTGACCTCGCTCTCCTCCCACCATTGACGGCCTCGCCCTGTCACTGGCGATGGCCTATTCCGTCGCTCGCCGCCGCCCATAGCCCCTACCTGTCGGCGACCTCCTATTTTGCGAGCTCGCCTCCTCCCATAACCACTTCGTTCCATCGATTTGTTGCCGCTGCTTCCCAACCTTGCTGCCCGCCTCTCCTACACACCGGCGGCCGCCGATTCTGTTGCTTGCCGCCACCCCTAACCCCCTCCCCTGCTGTGAGACCTCCGATTCACGAGCTCGCCTCCACCCTAACCTCTCTGTGTCGTTGATTCGTTGCCGCTCTCGTCCGACCTTGCTCTCGCCTGTCAACCTTCATCTTTTCCATGTTTCTGTCGCAGGTAGGAGTGTTTGTTATCTAGCAATGGCCCACAAATTAATCTTCAAGGTTACTCCTTTGTGTTTTTTGTGAAATTTTTTGATACAAATGCCTAACACAATGCATGTGCTCTGCATCTGGAGACACTGTCTTCACTGCATTAATGAGCCCTGCACAATGTACATTTTTCAAGTAGTTAGAAAATATCAGGTTTTTTCTCTGGCAGGGCACAAAACTTTAAAGTTTCTCTGGCAGGGCACAAAATCTCAATGTTTCTCTAGCAGCATACAAACCATTGCACTGCTGCCGCGGCAGGGTTTTTCTCTGTCAGGGCACAAAACTTCAAAGTTTCTCTTGCAGGGCACAAAATCTCAATGTTTCTCTGGTAGCATACAAACCATTACAATGGGCGTGGGCATGGTGCTAACACAAATAGAACTGAGTGTCCATGGTGGACAAGGTTCCCCTGTTTTGATTTTTTTTGACGCGGGCAAGGAAGGAAAGAGAAGAAACACACGAGAGCATTTACAACGACACATCGAAATCGGACCAAAACCCTAATCGGAAACGGAGAAATGGTCCGTGTCCCCGTCCCCGATACTGATGTGAGCGAGCTCAATAGCAACGGATGTGTTTACCGTTTCCAATGAGGTGGGGTCAAAATGGTCATTTACTTTATCTCCGTTTCCAAAGTGAGATAGCATTGGTAACGGAATTTTTTTTTTCACCATTTGCATTGAGGACCAAGTCCTTTTTCCCCTGGGTCCGCCCCTGACCAGAGGGTACCACATCGCGTACTCTTTCGACATTGTCTTCTGCGTAAGAGAAAAGAAAAAGGCTAAGGTAAGCAGAGCCATATAAAGTAATTATGTGTTAGCCTGTTGCAGTATTGATCGACCAGCCAGGTGATATGCGTTAACATAGAAAGATGAAAGAGAGAAAAAGTGTTGCTCACAGGGGGTGGAGTCGCCTTGACAGAGCGGTAGCAGCCCACGTAGATGGTGAGACATGCCGTCAGTATCACGTTCAGGTTCGGGTTCACGTTGATCACGAGCGGCGCCAAGATCGAACCTGCAACACGTCACACAACTCATTAGGTCTATGTGTCAGCAAATATGCCTGCAGGTTGTTAAAAAGAAAATGAAGAGGCGATGAGCACCGCCCAAGCATTGATATGGCTGAATTTTCCAGGAAACGTACCGGCAAGAGCCAGATTAGCGGCACGCTCGTGTGTTTTCATCATCGCGGCACAACCAAGAAGATCAGCTGGACGATTTTTTGTCCCCGTTAGGAGTTAGGGCATCTCCACTCTTTGGCCCTCCCAGGACCGTTTTCCGGCGCTATTTTGGCCGGGCTGGGGGCAACGGCGCTATTTTGGACCTAGGGGGCCAGTTTCCCAGCCGTCGAACCCAAGAGGAGTAGCCGAAGTTTCAAAAAAATAAAATTTGGGCGAAACATAACTAATTTAGGCGAATTTCATTCATATATAGGGAAATTCGTAGTTCTTTCCGATTACATAGTAGAAACTTAAAATAAAAACTTAAAAGCGGCGATCTGCACGCCGTTCTACATGCCCAGCTGGCTGTAGAACTTAGTGTAGTCGCCGTCGTCGCCATCGGATTCGCTCGGGCCTCCGCCGTGGCTGGGGCCTTGGCTGGCGTCTCCGCCATGCCAGTTGCTCGGCCCGGCTGCGTCCTCCTCGTCTCTTTCGTCGAGGATGATGTAGGGCGGGGGCGGCGGCGGAGATGGAAGACGACGACGAGCCGGCTGGGGCGGAGATGGCGGACGACGACGAGCCGACGCCACCTCGTCGAGGAGGCGCTGCTGGAGCGCCAACTCCTCCTTCGCGTGCTGTTCGCGCGACTAGGCTTCGGCGAAGTCCTCCTGCGCCGGGAGGATGTCGTTGAGGGAGGCCTCGATGGCGATCTTCTCGCCGGGGAACTCCTCCGAGTCGCCCGGCGTCTCCATATTGATCGCCGCCCGCACGTACTCGGGCGGCGCCGCCCACTCCCTCATCGGGGCCTTCGCCTTCTTCTTCATCGACGAAGCCTGGCCAGTGCCAGGCTCCGTCTTGGGCCTGACGAGGCGGAGGATGCCGCGGGGTGGCGACGGGGCGCGGCGCTCGGTGATGCGGAGGCTGCCGCCACTAGCCCTTCTTGGCGGCGAAGGGACGCGGCGGCCGGAGTTCAGCACGATGCCGCCGCTGGGCCTTCTTGGCGGTGTCTCCTCCGGCTCGGGCTTGACCCGCGCGAACGCCGGCGTCGAGGACGAGCGCGCGCCCGAGGAAGAGGAGGAGGAGGTGGCGCCCATCCTCCGGGGCAGCCAGGACGACGCGGGGCACGGCGGCATCGTTAGCCGCGGCCTGTTGCCGGCGGCGATGTGCTCCAGGATGTACGCGAGCGTGCGTCCTGGAGCGCCCCACCACTTCCGGCGGCCGCCGGCGTTCTTCCGCCCCTCCACAGGGCCGTTGCGCCATGTGTCCTCCATCTCGCGGGCGTGGCGCTGGAGGAAGAACTCCATCCAGAACTGGTGGCTCGCCGGATCCCACCGCGGATCCGCCACCTGTTCGTCGATGAGGCTGGCGAGCACCTCCTGGATCGCCTCGACGCGCTCCGCCCCTTCCGGTGGCGGAGGCACGGAAACGCCGCCCGCGCTCAAATGCCACAAGCCATGCTGTCCGCCAGGGACACGCATGTCCGGCGGCGTTGGGTACCCCGCCTGGTAAAGGAGCCTCGCTTCCTCAAGGTGGAGGAAGCGGCGGCCGAAGCCGTTCGCCGCCGCGTTGTCGCCGGGGAATCGTTCCGCCATTGCTCTGTGTTTGCGGGGAGAGGAGAAGGCGAGAGAGGTGTTCTACCACGGCGGGGGGTGGGGGATTAAATAGCGCAGGGGGAGGCGAACGGTGGCACGCCATTACGCCGCCGCGTGGGCGGCGATTGGACGCGTCGGCGGCCGCTGAACCGGCGCAGAAGGGCACGCCATCACTCCGGCAGGCTTTTGACCGGCGCGGGAGCCGAGGGGATGAGGACGCCGCGTTGATTTCGCGTCAAATTTTCGCCCACGTCGCTGACAGCGCTGGCCCACCGTTTTTGCGCGCCATTTCTTCCCCCCAGGCGGAACCCAATGGGCTGGGTTCCGCCTGGGTCCGCCGGCGCTAGTTTTCGCCGAAACGACGCTATTTGGTCTCCTGGGGGGGCATCACTCCGGCAGGCTTTTGACCGGCGCGGGAGCCGAGGGGATGAGGACGCCGCGTTGATTTCGCGTCAAATTTTTGCCCACGTCGCTGACAGCGCTGGCCCACCGTTTTTGCGCGCCATTTCTTCCCCCGGCGGAAGGTTCCGCCTGGGTGCGCCGGCGCTAGTTTTCGCCGAAACGACGCTATTTGGGCTCCTGGGGGGCCGACTGGGAGAAAAACGGCGCTATTTGGGCCAAACGGCGCTATTTCGCCTCTTGGGGGGGCGCTGGGGGGCGAGTGGAGATACCCTTACTACCAAAGTAGCAAATTCAGAAGTGCGCTTCAGAGCCTGGTGTTCCTGCAGGAAGCAACACAAGTCCGGTGGATCAGAAACACGAAGGAGAGACCAGACGGACTGACACTTTGCACCGTCAGTCGAACACCTTGAGGGCAGTAAGAAACAACGGGTAGCATAGCATGGTGATTCAGGAGCAAGAATAGAGGAAGTTTAGGGTGTTTTCGGTTTGAGAATCTGAAGGAATGGAATGGAACCATTCTACTGTCATGCAACCGTTCCATTCTTGTGTTCGGTTTGGACAAAAAAATTGTCACGGAACCGTTCCATTCCTATGTTCGGTTTTGGAATGGGGTGAGGATGGAATGGAATGGAGTGAGAATGGAATTATTGCTAAACTCGATTAATTATTACTAATCTTGATTAATTATTCCTAATCTTGATTAACTATTGCTAAACTTGATTAATTATTCTAAACTTTCTAAACTGGATGATTAGCCGGCTGTTCCACCTCGTCCGGCCGGATTCGGCCGGACCGGTGTATTCCGGATCTAGGGGGAATATTCCATTTCAAGGAACCACTTCATTCCATTCCAGTTTGCAACCGAACACAGGAACGGGCTCTGAGTGCGGAACGGTTCCATTCCGTTCCACCCATCCCAAACCGAACACAGATATTGATTGATTTTGACTTACGAATTGTAATCGGTTCCGGCCCCGCAGAGCGAATCTCCGTCTCCTCCCGCTGCTGGATGGCTGCGGTCGAGTCCTCAGGGCAGGGCAGGAGAGTAGGAAAACCCCATGACAGCGACCGCGAGCAGCTTCCGTTGAGCTCATGGTATTTTAGAGGAGGAGGGAGATGGAGATGGTACGGTACCCGCACATGGTCTGCCGCGTCGGCCATGGGCCTAGTACAACAAGATTGCCAACTGCTTTGTGATCTATGGATTCGTCACTCACTTCACTTGCACCACCACATATAGTCCATAGGTCATCCTAGATGGTATAAATGACGGTAGCATGTGCCACCATAGATAATTCTTGCTTTGTACAGGAGTGGATGACATCGATCTAACTCACAAGTCCATAATCCGGCAACATGCGTCGTTTCCCTAGGGGCTGAGCGGCATGTGGACGTGTCTCGAGTTAGGGACTATTTGGTTCAAAAGATTTAAAAAATGCAAAAGAAAAAAGAATATTACACTTTCATTCATGGTTTCATCATTGAATATCGTACACGCAAGAGTGGTCTTACCAATCTCACCGGTGTCAACAATGGCGAACACCATGATGTTGTTTGCATAAAACCACCACATGACGGGTGGGGTCCCCTTATTATGCGATTGAAACATAAAGTGGCCAACTGAATTTGTAAAGTGGTGGTTTTATGCTAACAACTCGCATTTTAGGTCATGCATGACGTCCAGGCAATTTACCTTCTTTGTTTGACGTATGTTGATAGAGTCTAGAAAAGCTAATGAATTCGCTCTCTGTGTGGCAAACTGCGTAGCTCTACTCCTAGAAGATGCCTATGGGTAAATTATATCCCAGCCTTCCTTGATGCTTGTATCAAGAAGGATTCTAATCCCGTTTGAAAGTTAATATAAGGCCTCAGTTCCCAAAAGAAATGTGCATTTGAAGTTATGAACTTTTTGGTCTTAAAACAATGTATTTCATTTTAAGTGTTGCACTTAAACCCATGTGAACTTTTTGAAACGGCACAATGAAATCTTGGTGACACGTTGCACAAAAGAAAAATCTCGGTGACAATGATTGAGAAAAAAGAGTAAATGTTCTTTCTGCTATAACTAGCCCCTAATAATAATAATTCAACTGGAGCACATAGCTATTTCCCAGAATTTTATCTGGGGAAGCCAGCTTAATTTGGCCAAGGAAACTAGATCAACAAGTCACTGAGTATAGGGTACTATATAATCCGGATAAAATCCTTTCCTTCATGCCACTATTAATGAAGAAAAGTCATCATGTCAGTGAACTGGATTCTGTTTAAATCCCCTTGATAACATAGAGATTGATTTTTTCGGAACAAAAAACAACATGTGAAAATGTTTCTCGGTTCTCAAGATCAGCCGGCCCATCTAAATTCTTAGTTGGGGGGGGGGGGGGGGGGGGGGGGGGGGGGGGTCTTCACCTAGCTAAAAGGCCCTAGTCCACCTTCTTGCTCTGCTTGGGATCTTCATCTTCTCCTCCCTTACCGGCTTTCTCCTCTTCGCTCTGCAACTCGACAAACTCAAGCAGCTGGCAACGCAAAATATATAGTCAGAAAGAAATACAAGTGTTGTATTTTTTTACAGGTATCTATTGATAGCCACGATATAATAGGAAATGAGATAACAAAAATAGAGGTAAACAAGCTTTACCGGCTTCACTTCTCCATTCCACAGCGAGTGGGCAGCGACGAAACCAGTCACACCAGGAACAATGTACAACAGAGCAGGCTGCATATCGGAAGCAAAAGATGAGGATATAGGAAACAGGTGTTTTGTTTTTCCAGAGATCAATATACATCGAGAGCAACAAGATCAATATACTCTTTTGTCTTTTTGTTTTCTTCTACGTTTTCACAAGTTTCTATGTGGGTTTCATATCTAGCCTACCCCAACTTGCTTGGGACAAAGGCTTAGTTGTTGTTGTTGTTTAGCAACAAGATGAAAAGAAAATAATAGTAACATGACTAACCTGTGCAGCTTGAAACCAGTTCATCACAACTATTGTTGCTGTTATACCCGCAGCATATCCCAAAAATGCACTGTTGAAGTAACGGTTCTTGATCCCTCGCGAGACGTCAAAACGCAAGGCAAGTGCGACAAAGATACCTGGAATCAGAATTACAAATATGAATTATGTGTTAAGAAGTTACTGACAGAACAAAATGGGTATGGCCAAAACATTTTCCTCTACTGCTCTGAAAGAAGATATACACCACACTACATGGGTCTCATACTGTCTACACTATGTGCCTAAACTAAAACATATACAAGAGTAATACTCTTAACAGTTAAATGCTTGTGCAAACATTCATACGATTTCCTTTCCTCAGCTAAGCCCTTACATCATTAGCAATCCAGTGGTCATGACATTTATACTAGCAGCTTGCAATAGATCATTAGTTAGAATTAGAAATCTGGCAGAACTATTAATCAAGAAATCAGAAAAGCAAATCCACTGCAAATAATATGAGACACTAGCCAGCACATTTATCACTAACCAGGAATTACGATATCACCAAGGCCAAGCATAGAGAACGGGCGCGCAGCATCTGCAGTGGGAAATAGAAGCTGCACAAAGAAGAGAGGAACATATGAATAGATTAAACTATCTGCAATGAAATAGAACAAAATGTCGAGGGAAGGTGTGAATACACCGAGACAAAACACTAACCTTTATCGGAGCATCAAATGATTTAGCAACAGTGACCATAACTGGAGTGAAGAACACCCAGAAGATGTCATACACAAAAAGTCCAGCCTGAAATCGCAAAAGAAATTGAGTAAGAAATAACCAAAGAAGGATTCAGTGACAATATGTGGAACTACAATACAAGAAAATGATTCAGACATAACTGATGAAATGATTGGGACTAATATTTCTATATCTATGCATAAGCAAGAGTTCTATTAGCTGTAGAATTATCAGTAAAGTAGTGAAGTAGTTGAACTTTTCTAATTATCCAATTCAAGAGATAGTAGGATCACAATCCAATACTCCTTGTTGTGGAATGAGTGGGCTAAGACTACGTACTGGAAAAAAACAATCATGAATAGTCAACTTGCCAGCACGTTGCTGGAGCACCAAAGCAAAATCAAGAAACAATAATTCAAAATGTGCTGGCTAGTCACTATCTGCAAGGCATTTAGTGAGCTGCTAGATAATTTATTAATTATTTTAAGAGAAGAGGGACGCTATACCATGATATGTCCAGTCACTACAGATCATTAATACGGTCAGCAATCACTACATAACATTAGTTTCCTAGAAATATGGCAGGTTGCTCTTTTCATAGCCAAAAGAAAGGCAAGCAACAGGTGTAATATATTAGACACTTCAGATTGTATTTATGGTGCCTACATGTCATGCTATCTTCTTCAAATTGTATTTAGAGTACATCCATGTATATGATAGCAGAAAGGTGAGAAAAAGAAAAAGACATGTAGGTGGCTGAAAATAGGACTACATAAGTTTCAGTTCGTTACGAATTTTGAGTGAACACATACCAAAAGAATACCACCGGTTTTGAATGATCCTAGAGATAGCATCTCAATTCCCTGCAAGATAAAAAAACTTAACTATTAAGGTTTTGAGTAAGTACAAACAGAAAGGAAAACAACTATTGTTGGTGAAGGGTTCATCCCATAATCATTCTAGCAATGCCTATGTTAACCTTAAACTCGGAAGTAGCAGTAAAGACAAACCTGAATGCAGAAAGCAATTCCCAACACATTGTTTGCTAGCCAATGCTTCTTCATGGCATACCATAAGCAAAAGAAAAATCCTGGGACTGAAGCAACAACTTGAGACTTGGTAAACTCCACCGAGAACGCTGAAATATGAAGTTAATCAGCTTAAAACATCCTCAATACTCAAGATGGTAAAGAGGCATAGCATGAAAAAATTCCAAATTTCTAATATGATCAAGAAGGCGCAATAGTTTTATCTTTGTCAATAAGGTAGGCTGAAGTTAACAATAAATTCAAGAGAAGTCATATTATTTCATAAAGCATCACAATTCTTGCAAAAAGTACACCCAGAAAAATGATGCACCATATCAAATGAAACATTGCCACAACATGTAGGCTTACATGCCAGCTAATTTTTATAAACAACAAATCCTCTATAAATTCACTCCCGATTTATTTTTATTCTTTGTGCAAGAAAATGAGCAACATCATGTTTCCGGAAAAACTACCAGTTTCTCTCTCAAATGAATCGGTCTAAAAAGCATCAATGCTGAATTTTATTTAAGTCCTTTATAGTCAGGATACTTAATAAATCAGTATATGGACTCTCTGCTATGCTAGCACATTATACTACTCTAAAGTATATACTATACGGCAAGTTGGAAATAATAGAGACACAACAAAAGAGTGCCTCGGGATAGTAAACTAGCTGTAGAAAGTTAGTTGTATTAATAATTTTATATGAGCAACAGAATGTAGAGCAAAGCGATCGAGCATCAAAACGAAGGTGGGGATCATACAGTGAAAATAGGGAGCACGCCATATGATGGCCTTATCGTTCCATCCCTGTGGAAGAAAACGTTCGACCGAAGGAAGCAATGTCGCACTGCAAAAACAGGGCACATTACACATATGTTCTCGAATTCACGGTTACACTTGTAATTATTTGCATCTGCTTGAAAAACTGTTTAAACAAGAGTTGGGGTTTTACCAGAGTGCGGCAATGCCCAGAATGAAAAAGTAGGCGGTGAGGACAGTGTTGACCAAGTCCTTGGAGACGAACTTGAACAGCAGGAACAGAGACAGGAGCATCGCGCTCCCCACCAGAGGGAACCGCATGGCGTGCTCTTTCGACATCGTCTCCTGTGTAAGCAGAAATGAAAAAAAGGTTAAGCTGACCAGAGCATCATAAGATTAAAGATACGTGGTAGTATTTATAAGATGATGAAAGAGAGAAGCATGTTGCTCACAGAGGGTGGAGTCGCCTTGACAGAGCGGTAGCAGCCCACGTAGACAGTGAGACATGCCGTCAGAACCACATTCAGGTTCGGGTTCACGTTGATCAAGAGCGGCGCCAGGCTCAACCCTGCATTTGCCATAAAACACACATCAGGACTACGATTCAGCAAATGTATACATATGTACCTTCATCTTGTCAAAGGAAAAATGACCAAGATGGCAAGATGCAACGAGCACCGGCGAATGTGCGACATAGCTGAATCTGTCAGGAAACATACATACCAGCAAGAGCCAGGTTAGCAGCACGCTCGTGTGTTCTCATCGTCACGGCAGGATCAGGAACAAGCCCAGGTGCTTCAGAGTTCAGAGTAAGGTGTTCCTGCTGGAGCAGAGGTAAGTAAGCCAACACCGATGAGTGAATCAATCAGAATTCAGGACCAAAATTCCAGATCTTTTTTAGACTTGTGTGTGCGCTAATTAAGCCTACCCGATTACGTTCCCTCTCTGAGCCCAGCCGACGGAACAACCTAAGCGGGGATCACGACTGACAGCAGAAAGATCTCTATCACCCTCGCCGCGTGATACGACGCTCCGGGAGGGAGGGAGGCGGCGGCGGAGGGGTTCCGTCGGCGGCGGCACGAGGTGAATCCGGTGGGCGGGCAGGCGGGGGATCCGGTCGATTCACGTATGTGGAGGATTTCGGTGAGGAGGGAGAGAAGGGGGAGGAGCAGTACTAGTAGTACCAGCAGCTGCACATCCCAGCCTCGAGACGGATTCGGATGCCGAATCCTGGCCGTCCGTTCCTAAACACCGACGGCTAAATCACTCCTCCCAGGATCCTTTGATTGCCCAAAATCTTTCCAAATAGGATTCGAAAATTTCAAATGCTTTGGGCAAAAAACGACAGCAATCCTCGTATGTATCTCGAAATTCAGGGAAGGACATCGAAATCGACGACGACGAAGAACATGAGTTGGTGTACGTACCTAGCATGGAATATCCGCCGATATCCTCGTCTTGCTCTCGATGATTGTCCTCTCCTCTCTCTCTTTTCCAACCAACCGGTAGTGTGTAATATAGCCGGATAGTACGTCTCCATATCTTTGTATTTATCTTCAGCATTTGATTTGCTTTTATCATGCAATTAATGGTGCCCTCTTTTCCTATATATGTGTAGCATATATTTATTTGACGCATTTAAAATGATCCTCTCTTATCTTCAGTATTTTATTGCTCCCTATCTTCAATATGTTTGTATATGAAACGCACTCACCCCGTCTCTTTCCTTCCTCTCCTCTTCCTCCTCCCGTCTCTTTCCTTGAGGGTCGCTGGTGGCTCTCCGGCCCCTCTCCTCTCCCTCTCCGGCGGCCCGGCCGGCCGGAGTAGTGGGTGGAGAGGGTGCCCGGCGCCCTTGTTTATATTAGGTTTAGTTTTGCCCGTGTGGCTGCTTGGCTTTATGCCGTTTGGAGCTGCTTGCTTGCCGTTGCGCGGCGGTGGTTTGCGGCCAGAGCTCTCGGTCGTCGTCTCTCCGAGGTGGAGTTGGTGGCTGGCGGCGGGATCTGGTGAAGCTCTCTTCAATAAGCGCGGTGAGGCCCGGATTTGCTCTTCTCCTGTCCGATCTGGATGCCTTGGCGGCGTCGGGTGGTGGTGGAATGGTGGATCTGATGCTTTGCTTGGTGGTCGTGTGTTCTGTCCGGTGAGCTGCTCCGTTTCCGCTTCTCTGGCCGGCCGTGGCGGCGAGGGGGGAAGCAGATGGTTGGTGGTGATCCGGTTTTGCTGTTCTTGGTGGAGGTGGTCTTCTTCTTCGTTCTGTCTGCACTGGCCGGCCTCGGTGGCGAGGGGAGCAGCGACGGGAAGCGGGTGGGTGTTGGTGGTGGTGGCCCTGGGCAGTGCCTCGTCGGCTGGAAGAAGGGTGATGCTAGGGAGGAAGTGCTTTGGCCGTGCGCGTTCATCGCGTCTAGGCTCCGTCGCGCGGCGGCGGACGACTTCTGCGGCCTTCTACGACTTGTGGCGGCGCTTCTTCCTTCGCGGCAAGAGGTACGGCGACGGCGGCTCTGGCTAGGGTTCTTGGGCGCCGGCGAAGGATCCGATTGTATTCCCCTCAGGTTGCTCAGGGTGTTTCATGCAAATTTCTGGGTCCAGTTGTAATTTTCTTTTCTTTGTGGACTTGCTTGTAATTTGTTTGGGCATCCTGAATTTATGCGTCGGATTCTACTCAAAAAAAAAAAAAAATGTTTGTATATGATTCTAGATTTGGCAAGCATTTACTGCATCGAAATACACGCACAATCTTTTAGCTTTGTAAGTGAAGGATATCTCACTAGATACATCGCAGAAAATTATGTCGGACGAAAGCCCAGTGACCATATACCATTCGGGAGGACCGTGTTACCGGTCCCGCTCTTCGTTTCGTCCTGCCCCGCTCCCGCGAGCGGCAGGGCGAAACCCTGGCCGCCGCCCCCAACCTCCCCTCCCCCTCGCCGCTGCCGGAGTGCGCCGCCGGGGGCAAAGCCCGGCCGGCGTAGGCGGCGGCGGGGCCCTTCTCCCTCCTCCCTGGGTGGCTGCGGCGCGGGCTGCGAAGACCTGGCGGGGACGCGGCGCTCGTGCGGGGCGGTGCGGCGGCGCTGCTCCTGTCCGCGCCTAAGGTGCGGGTGGGCGGCGTCGTGGTGGTGGCTGCGCGGTGAGGCCTCCTCGCGCGCGTGCAGGTGGTGGTGACGGGAGTGGATCGAGCTCGGGCGCGACGGCGCGACCTCGGCGGTGAGCTCGGCAGGCGGCGGCGCTCCAGCTTCGTCTTCCGTGAAGGGCGTGCCAGGAGGGTCGGCTTGGGCAGCGTGCCCTCAGGCCGGGGCAGGGGCCCTGCGCCCATCGACCTCTCCACCTCCAGATCCGGTGGCACCGGCAGCCATGGGGGCTGCTGGTTGGCGACCAGGAGGGGCCTTTTTACCTCCGGGACGGCATGGTGGCGTGGGCGCGGTTGCTGGTCAGCTCGGATGCCTCTCGCCGGCGCTCGGGTGTCCGCGTGGCGGCGGTGTTGCTCGGTCCTCTTCAGCTGCGCAGCGCGTGGAGTGGGTACGCCGGGGCGGCGGCCCTGGATGGTGGGAGCCTTGTGGGTGTGCGGGCGAGCCCGTGGCTCAGGAGCTGGCGGTGACCATGGCCGTGTGGACGGCGTGGTGGCATGCGAGCAGCAGGCTGTGGAGGTGCTTCGCTGTGCGAGCACTAAGTGGGAGGTGGAGATTCTACGCCGAGGGGAAACCCTCGCCCAGTTTTGCTGAGCCACGACGGCTACGTCTACGGACGTCGCTTCCTTCTTGAAGGCGTCAGTGCGGCGTCTCTCGGTACTCCATTGTACTCCGGGTGAAAACCTTGATCTTCGGATCGGGCGGTGGCGGCGCTTGTTGGGGATCGTAGACAGAAAACAAAAAATTCCTACCGACGATAACCATAAACTAGCCAGGATCTATACTATGCAGATATACTAATACGGAGGAGATCAGAATACATACCCTTGTAGACCGGAAGCGGGATTACGTTCCCGCACAAACGTTGTCGGTGGAGATGACGGCGCCGACCTCAGGGTCGTGTAGTGGAAGAAGACAGCTTCCAGCACCAAGCAATGGTGTCTCGCGGTTCCACACACGTACAGTGTGGATGACGACTTCCGGGCTCCAGATCCAGCAGAGCAGCAGAAGTGGAAGAGTGGATCTAGCAGCACGGCGGTGTGCGTATAGTAGAGAGACTTCCCTCCTCATACGTAGCTCCAGGAACGGAACCACGCTCAAGTTAGGAGAGAAGAAGAGGGAGAATTGGTGTATTTCCAAGGCATGGTGGGTCCCCTATTTAAAGGAGGAGGAGGGAGGCCAACCTCCTTGGCTCCCCATGTGGGACTAAACCCCACATGCGGTGCGCCGGCCAAGAGGCAGCCGGCCACCTAGTTGGGCCCCATTCGGCCCACCTAGGGCGGCTGGCCCTCCTCCCTTTTTTTTCCTTTTTCCTTTTTGGGATTTTCTAAGGCCCATTTAGGTTTAATGCCTTTTAAAATTCAAATTTAATTAAATAAAAAATATATTTAATCATTAATAACACTTATTAATATTAAATACATATTATTTAATTCATTCGGCTCCGAAACATATTTCGTTGCCTCCGATCAACATCGGACAAGTTCCGGAACACTTCCGGAGTTTTCGTTTTCTTTCTCTCTAAATCCAATCTAATCGTCACCCACCCTTAAGTGTGTTACCCCACGGTTCGGGATCACTCCAGACATGATCGAGACACCTCTCCGATCAATGACTAACAGGGGATCTGGATATCCATGATAGCCCCTGTGCGCCCACGAATATCTTCTATCGTTTGAACCTTTAGACGTCCAGTCTCATCCTCTTGCCTAGCGATACTTAGATTGTCCGAGCATCGTTCTCCGGTATCACGATTACCGAGCATGACCTCGCATTGACAAATCTATCTTTACTCGTCTGTGATATTACATCCCGTGACCTAGTCACATGCTTGCAAGCTCATTGATGTAATCTCACCGAGTGGGCCCAGAGTATCTATCCTGCTATGTGGATTGGCAATTCCCGCTCTTGATCACTCGCTTCTACTGCTTCCTTCCGATACCCGAAAGTGTCACCTTTATTGTCACGCTATATAAGACATGCCGTTTGATGCGATCAGCCGTATCTTTCAGAAGCAGAGATTTGATATGATCTCACAGTCGAAGGTATGAACACTACGTTTCTATATTTTGGGTATGTCCATCAAATCATTCACCTAATGATATGACTCCGTTGTTAACCGACGCCATTGTCCATGATCAGGAAACCTTGATCATCTGTTACCCAACGAACTAGTTAAATAGAGGCTACTAGGGACCTGGTTGTTTTATACCACACGTGTATTAATGTTTCCGCGTAATACAGTTATAGCATGGTATTAAAAACGTATTATGAACAATTGAGATATGACAAATAAAATCACTTTATTAATTGCCTCTAGGGCATATCTCCAACAGTCTCCCACTTGCACTAGAGTACAATTAATCTAGTTTACAACTTGGTAAAAGCTAACACCTATAGCATCTCGGTGTTCTTCATGCTTGTCTCGTGGAAGAGGTTTCGTCAGCGGATCTGCAACATTCAGGTCCGTGTGTATTTTGCAAATCTTTACATCGCCTTCCTTGACGTACTGCCGTATGACATGGAAGCGTCGGAGAATATGTTTGGCGGTGGAGTGAGACCTTGGTTCCTTCACGTTGGCAATAACACTGTGTTGTCGCAGTAGATAATCACAGGGTCTTGCGCACTGGGAACACTCCAAGCTCGATGACGAACTTCCTCAGCCAAACAGCTTCATTTGCAGCATCCGCACAGCAATATACTCCGATTCCATTGTAGATTGGGCTACTATGGGTTGCTTCCCACTTCTCCAGCTCACAGCGCCTCCGTTCACCTTAAACACATAACCTGTTTGCGATTTCGAGTCATCTGGATCTGTGCAGAAACTTGCATCAACGTAACCTGTTACGCCAAGTTCCTCTCACAGCCTCCATAAACAAGAAACATGTCCTTGGTATACTTAAGATACTTCAGTATGTTCTTAACAGCTGTCCAATGATCCTTGCCAGGATTACTTTGGAATCGACTCGTCAAACTAGAGCCAATGCTACATCGGGTCGAGTACTTAACATGGCATACATGATCGATCCTATAGCCGAAGCATATCGAGTGCCATCCACCTCGGCTTTTTCAAGAGCCGTCTGTGGACACTGAGCCGTGCTCAATGTTTTCCCTTGACAACCGGCACAAGACCTTTCTTTGCCAAATGCATATTGAACTTCTTCAATATCTTGTCAAGGTAAGTACTTTGACATAACGCTAGTAGGCGCCTGGGTCTATCACGATAGATCTTAATGCCTAATACGTATGCAGCTTCTCCTAAGTCCTTCATCGAAAATTTACTGTTTAAATATTCCTTCACGCTTTTCAGAAGTTCCACATTATTCCCAATTAGTAATATATCATCCACATATAGAACTAGGAATGCAACTGAGCTCCCACTCATTTTCTTATAAATGCAGGTCTCTTCCGCATTTTGGACAAATCCAAAACCTTTGATCACCTCATCAAAGCGAAGATTCCAGCTCCGAGATGCTTGCTTCAGTCCATAAATGGAACGCTGAAGTTTGCATACCTTGCCAACATTTTCTGGACTGACAAAACCTTCAGGTTGTACCATATACAACTCTTCCTCAATGTTACCATTTAGGAACGCTGTTTTGACATCCATCTGCCATATCTCATAATCATGATATGCAGCTGTTGCTAGCAAAACCCGAATAGACTTTAGCATCGCTACCGGTGAAAACGTTTCATCGTAGTCAATTCCATGAACTTGTCGGAAACCTTTTGCGACAAGCCGAGCCTTATAGACGGTTACATTACCGTCAGCATCAGTCTTCTTCTTAAAGATCCATTTATTCTCGACGGCCTTGCGCCCTTCGGGAATCTCCACCAAAGTCCATACTTTGTTGTCATACATGGATCCTATTTCGGATTTCATGGCCTCAAGCCATTTCTCGGACTCGGGTCCTTCCATTGCCTCTTTGTAATTCGTAGGTTCGTCTTGTTCAATTAACATGACGGTGCAAACAAGATTACCGTACCACTCAGGAGATGTACGGGTTCTTCCAGACCTACGAGGTATAATAGCCTCCTCGACATTTTCTCCCACTCCATCTGTTATGGAGGACGGTTCAGGAACAGTTTCCGTTGCGCCACTCGGAATTTCGAGTTCAGGATCAACTATCTCGTCGAGGTCTATTTTCCTCCCACTTACTCCTTTAGCGAGAAACTCCTTCTCGAGAAAGGTCGTTTCTAGCGACAAACGTTTTGCCCTCGGCTTGGTGGTAGAAGGTGTATCCTATGGTTTCCCGCGGATACCCTACAAAGAGACCTTTTCCGATTTCGGTTCGAGTTTGTCAGGCTGCAATTTCTTGACATAAGCCTCACAACCCCAAACTTTCAGGAACGACAGCTTAGGTTTCGTACCATGCCATACCTCATACGGTGTCGTTTCCACGGATTTGGATGGAGCCCTATTTAAAATGAATGCGGCTGTTTCTAACGCATATCCCCAAAACGATACGGGCAAGTCGGTGAGAGACATCATAGACCGCACGCTATCTAATAAAGTACGATTACGTCGCTCGGACACACGTTGCGTTGCGGTGTTCCGGCAGGCGTAAGCTGTGGCACAATTCCACAGGCCTTCAGATGTGTGCCAAACTCAAAACTCAAATATTCGCCACCACGATCGGATCGAGGTGCTTTATTTTCTTGTTAAGTTGATTTTCAACCTCACTTTGAAATTCTTTGAACTTTTCAAAAGTTTCTGACTTGTGTTTCATTAAGTAGATATACCCGTATCTACTCAAGTCATCAGTGAAGGTTACAAAGTAACGATAACCATTGCGTGTCGATACGCTCATTGGGCCGCACACATCTGTATGTATAACTCCCAATAATTCCGACGCCCGTTCAACGAAACCATTGAACGGTGACCTAGTCATCTTGCCCATGAGGCATGGTTCGCAAGTGTCAAGAGATCCAAAATCTAATGACTCCAAAAGTCCAGCTGAGTGGAGTTTCTTCATGCGCTTTACACCAATATGACCAAGTCGGCAATGCCACATATACATGGCGGTATCATTACTAAGTCTAATCCTTTTGGCATCTATGCTATGGATGTGTGTACTACGATCGAGATTCAACAAGAATAAACCATTATTCACAGGAGCATCAACATAAAAGATATCATTCATCGAAATAGCACAACCACTTGATACTGAATTGAACGAATATCCGTCTTGCAACAAGCAAGAACCACTTATAATGTTTACACTCAGAGATGGTACAAAATAACACTTATTCAAAACCAAAACTAATCCCGAAGGTAGATGCAGAGGGAGCGTGCCGACGGCCACCACGTCAACTCTTGATCCATTGCCGACGCGCATCGTCACCTCGTCCTTTGCCAGGCGCCGACTATTCCGCAACTCCACCTGTGAGTTACAAATATGAGCAACAGAGCCGGTATCAAATACCCAGGTATTACTACGGGCGCATACCTTTTTATCTTCCGACAATCTTGCCGGCCTTCTTGTCTTCCAGGTACTTGGGGGCAGTTGCGCTTCCAGTGATGTTTGAAATTGCAGAAGGAACACTTCTGGCAGGCTTGACATCGACATCCATAGTGTCATGTTTTGGCTTGATGGTCAGTTTCATGTGTTCCATTTTGATTTCCAATTCGGCCATTTTGAGCATTATCAGAATTTCCGACAGGGATTTCGATGTCCCCACCATGTCGTAATTTACGATCGCGTCCTTATAGCTAGGGGGCAGTGATAACAGCACCCTATCAATAACCAGCTCATTTGGAATCACGTATCCCAGATCATTCAGGAGCTGAATGCTACCAAACATATTGGCCAAGTGCTCGCTTATGTTGTCGTGCTCATTTTAAAATTTGGAACCATTTGGAATCACGTATCCCAGACCATTTTCAAATTTGGAACCATTTTAAATTTGAAACCATTTTAAATTCGGCACCATTTTAAAGTTGGAACCATTTTCAAAATGGAACCATTTTAAAAATGAACAATTTTCAAATTTGGAACCATTTTCGAAGTGGAACCATTTTAAAAAATGAACAATTTCAAATTTAGAACCATTTTTAATTTGGAACCATTTTAAATTTGGCACCATTTTAAAGTTGGAACCATTTTAAAAATGGAACCATTTTTTAAATTGGAACCATTTTCAAAATGTAACCATTTTCAAAAATGAACAATTTTCAAATTTGGAATCATTTTTAATTTGGAACCATTTTAAATTCGGCACCATTTTTAAGTTGGATCCATTTTTAAGTTGGAACCATTTTTTAAATTGGAACCCTTTTCAAACAAGAACAAATTTCAAATTTGGAACCATTTTTTAATTTGGAACTATTTTTAAATTTGGAACCATTATCAAAATGGAACCATTTAAAAAATTAGACAATTGTCAAAAACCATAAGAAAAGAAAAAACAAAAAGAAAATAAATAGAACAAATAGAAACAGAAAATAAAAGAAAACGAAACAGAAACAGAAAAAAATAAAACGAAAAAGAAAAAACCAAAAAGAAATAAAGAAACAGAAAAGAAAACGAAAAAAGAAAAGAAAAAGGAAAGTGGGCCGGCCCAAAAAGGATGCCCTGCAGGCGGCGCGCGCCCTATGCGGCGCCAACGGGCGCCGCTTGGCGCCGCATAGGGTTTGCCCCTTCTCTCTCATGACGATTCTGCCATGCCGCCACGCCCTGTTGGGCAGGCTGTTGATCTTCTCCTCCAGGCTCCCATCGACGCCACCCTAGCCCGTCGTCGGACTATCTGCCACAGAAGAAGAGCAATCCAAGAGGAAAGGAAGGTGGCTTGTTGTGTATTTTTATTTTTGCGAATTTCAGGTTATGTTTGATGTACCTTATTTTGAAAAAGGCCCAAAATATATTTAGACATGAACCACCAATTCCCGTTTAATAGTACATATACTTGTATTTTTCTTGTGATAACTTTGGTGAGCTAGTGATAAATTTACTAGTCGTGAAATTTCACTACTTTGTTTAGTAGACGTTGTGTGCGGGTGATGGTAACGTGCTTCTCGTCTATGTTTGTATCACACATTCTTAAAATAAAGTAACAAGTATATGCCTATTAGTGTTGGTCGATATGCTTGTAGCATCATGCTTCTAGTCTCCAAATTTATATGGAAAGCATAAAATGTAACTATCTTTTACTTGCATATATGTACAATTACAGTTTATCTATAAAATGTGAAACTACCAAGATTTGCTTAATAAATAATCAACACCCCATACGTCTATAAATAGATGGCCCGGTATAATTAATGGATTTTCTATTTCTAAAATGCCTCGTACGACTAACTTGAGCATCATAAGTCTATGATTGCACAAAAGGGTCGATACAAATTCAGGTCATCAAATATGCAAATGTCTAATCGCACATCCCGTAAACCTAAAGTTGCACAAAATGCATGTAAAATTTGCATACGGCTAAATTAACTATTCGATGAAAAGCCAACATAAATTTTAGATTAAATAGTGCTAAGCCAAGAGGAAAACACACACTCATCTATTAAATTTAGATTCTCAACTATTGTGGCCGGTCAAATTCTGCATATTTCAGAGAATTTTTGCTGTTGCATGTGTTATGTCCTTCTGTTTATACTACAATCTTAAAAAAAGTTTTCGTTGCAACATCGGGGTATCTTTATAGCATAAACAAATACTCTCTTTGTCTGAAAATATAAGTCTCACTATTTTTATGCTGATCTTTGATGTTTGACTTTGATCACTAATAAATACTAAATTATATTGATTGAGAATGTGTAAATGGTACCGTTAGATTCTTCTTGCTAAATTCTTTTATTTATATATCATTACATTAATTCTGTGGACATACTATAAGTTAAAAAAAAAACATGGTCAAAGTTGTTCGTCGTTGACTAGTGAAATTTAAGGGCATCTTATATTTTGGGACAGTGAGAGTATAGTCTAAACGTGCATTGATCTTTATATCTCAGGCAGTGCAGTGACCACGGTAAAGCTTAATAAGATAGCTATTAGGACTACTATTGTGCTAGGGCAAAAATTTCATGGCACGTAACCGAGATGGCAGATCAATCTCCAAGAGCATAGAGGAGGTGATTGAGTACTGCACGAGCACCTCCTTCGTCTCCAAGTCAATCAAGATGAGCAAAGCACAAGGACTTGTGACTGAACCATACCGTAGCAACACCATATTGCTCCCCTCACCGGACCACCTGAAGTCAATATACTGGAGCCAATCAGGGTTGACTATTAGTTCTAATCTTGTTACATGTTATGTTTCTAATCGTGTCTGTCAGATTTCAGTTAGTTCAGTTAGGAGTTTATCTATTCAGTAGATAGGCATGGGTCGCAGCCTGTGCGGACCATGCGCGAGCCTGTTGCATCAGGTCTCGATTTCCTGTTTTCACGTAGCGTCGTGACTTAGCATGATCAGGCCTCGTGGGATGGCGCGAGTCTCCCGGATCGTGGCGTAGTGGTAGGATCCCTACCGGTCACGTTTTCCTTCCTCGATGAATAAAAGGAGAGAAAGAACAGAAAAGCCGTAAGCAGTTACACGGCACCAAAATCTCTCGTGTTAGTTCCTGTGTGCTTCGCCTGATCCCGTGTGTAGTTTCAGGCTTGGTGCTAACATTGACGCCGGGGTCTACCAACCGCAACTTCTCCACGTCGATCGCCGCGTCCCCTGGCACCCAATCTCCGTCAGGGAGCTGATGCCACACATATATCTTGAACTCCTTAAAAACCATCAGTCTTAGTAGCCAGAGGCGGATCCAGGGGGGACGAGCGGAGGCCAGGCCCCCGCCATGGTCCGGCCACCCCCAACAGGTTTTAGCCGTGGCTAGTAGTACTGCACCTAGTAGCTTTCGTTAATTTGTAATTAGTACGCGGCCATTAGCACATATCCAGTAGCAGAAGTATTTCTCCAAGAGGCCAACATATGAATGGGCTAACTAGCCAAGCCCAGCAATACGTCTACTCCATGAGATGGCCAGCCCAGCAATATCTACCCCACACGATGGCAGCCACGAGGAGAGATCTGTTTAGCTCTGTGCACATGCACACGGTGATTTCCCAAACACCTTTCGACTTGATGGTCGCAGTCCGCTCGGCAGCCTAGGGCAGCCGCGCCAGGATTCGCTGGATACATCGTCGACTGTCATCGTAATCTCCATGGCAGTGTGATTGCCGCTTGCCTGTTGTGCACGACGCTTTATCCGAGTCTCAAAACCGGTGGCGTGGCCATGCGGGTCATAATCTGACCTAGGTATATCATCCTAAAATCTACTGTTTAGCTTTTTTCTTTGATCGATTATGAGATATACATACTAGTTAATTAGTATATTGCACATCCATTCAAAGTTACTAACTACTCGTTAGGAACTTTCAGTCTAGTTGTAAATTAATCAAAAATGAAGATTGATCAGAAGAATTGTATATTTGTTTTTAAAACCGCTACGCCTCAAAAAAGAGAAAATAATTACCACCTTTAGTATTGTAAATGTAAATCTAATTGCGAGAGGAGCAAGCTCTGATGCTATTTTGGTCACATACTCCGATTAAAATATTATTAGAACTAAATCCACAATAACTAGCAAAAGCATAAAAGAAAAATATCCTTGTGTTATCCTACATCTTATTTTACTTGTGTGGTTATTGTCGGCCTCGCCCCCCCTATACTCAAATCCTGGATCCGCCCCTGTTAGTAGCTTTCGCCCGGGACGGGGCTTGCCTGTGCCGCGGGCGTGCGACCATCCGTGCGACATGGACGCGTGGAACCCATCGAGCGAGTCTCCGCCTCCCGCACGCCCAGCTGTGGCTGATTCGTTCCAGAAAAAAAAAATAGTTCCACAATATACACCGCTGCGTCCCAAAATCTAATTTGCGGTTAATGCAAATAGAGTAGAAAGCGCAGGAATCAACACAGGCAAATTCTCCTCCAGTTAACAAGATGGGAATAATTTCATACACGGGCTCCAGGTGAACAAGCGGCAATCAGCGCAAGTCGCTCATGGCTTCTTCAAGTAACCATGGGCATGATGGCGACGAATCTCACTCACGGAGTGGCCCATTGTTCATGATGAAACACAGTTCTTCATTTTGTGGGAATTCATCCAATTCTGCCATCCCCTTCCTTTGATGTTCTTCGTCAGGCACGCCATCTGCCTACATGTTGAGGAACCCCTTGCAAATTTTCTGGATGATTGAGGAGCAGAGCCACGCGGGCCAGCGACGGAGGAACTGAGCCGCGGTCACGCTCTGGCCAGATGCGGCGGAGCGGCGAGATCCGTCGATGCTATGGGGCTGGAGGCCGGAGGAACAGGAGCACCGAGCACGGCGACCAGAGGCCTTGTCGGGCGGCTCTGCTTCAGAGCTCAGATACGGGAATGGATAAGGAAAGGGAAGAGAAGCAATCAGTGCACAGGGAAGGATTACAGTAGTGGCCGTTTTCGTTTTATTTTTTGGAAGGAAAATAACAGAGTTGAGGGGTGCGAGAGGCAGAGCCGCTCGATGCCTTCCACGCGTGCAGTCGCACGGATGGTCGCACCAAGCGGGCACAGGCAAGCCCCGTCCCTTTCGCCCGTCATGTGAGTAGTATGACCCTAAGTAGGACCATCCTCCTTTGAAGTTGGTGAAGAGGGCGGGGAGCGTTATCGTTCCCTGCTCCATTGTGCAGACGTTGTAGGTGACGATCACTCTCGGCGGCGCATCAACCAATGGATGGCACCGCCGTATAGGACAACGGCGCTTCGGCGCATTGCGTACCACATATGCTCAAATAATTCACCACTCTCGTGGACAATGGAAGCATGTGCCCAGGTGCAACACCCTGATGTGGCGGTCTGGACTTGGATGATGTGCCTATTGTTGTCGAGCATGCGGTGGCGATTGGCGAAGAACAGCAGAAAGGAGCAACTGATGCCGTCCGCGGCAGTGAGCAACACATAGCGTCGTGTACTGTTCGATGTCATGTCCGTTGGGTTAGAGAGGAAGGTCGCGACGGAGGAGTTTGGAGGTGGTGGCGCAGCGGACGAGAGCGTAGATGTCGGGACGCGCAACAATCTCAAGCAGTAGATCCGCTGGGAGAGTCCACGCAATCGCCGCCGGTGATGCAGAGCCTCCGGCATGCATTTGTTTTCTCGTCGGCGTTAGACGAAATAGGCCGTAGCCCCGCTATATTAATATAGCAACCAACCGATACAACCAACGGAACCGAAATGCTGGGGCAGCAGCAAACAAACACCCAAAGAAAAGAAAGAACAAAACGTAGCCCCGCTATATTCTCGTCGGCGTTTCCTCGCTGCCATCGTTTTTTATCTGTTTTCGCCAACGAGGCAAGCAGATTGATCCGCGGAGGCGATTAATTCAGCTATCGTATATAACGCTGCAGACTAAGCGACTGAATTCTACTGGTAAGCTGAATCCGCGACGCATCCAAAGTCGAACAAGAATCGGTTGTGTATTAAGTATTCGGTGCAGTACAAGTATCAAACGCGTATCAGTAGAAACCGAATAGGATACTGAATTGGTGTGTAACATTTAGGCTAGCTAATTGATCCGCCAAGGCGATTTATTTGGGCTGTTGTATATAGCACTGCAAATTGGCCGGTTGAATTCTACTCTGAATCCATCCAAATTAACTCGAACGAGAATTGGAGTAACATATCTTGACTACCTACCAGCAGCTAGCAACATCAAGCTGATCTAGATCTCTCGGAAGCGTATCAACTCAGAATAAGATTAGGGCCGGCCGGCGTAATAAGGAAAGCGAAATTCAACAAACAGATGATTAACAGATATTCAGGTCCGTTTCTACGCTCGTGGCTACTTCTTTTTTCCTTTTCTGAATGAAGTGTAAGCAAATACCTCCATAAATGTTTAAAAATATAATATACCTGACTTATGAAATGACAAAAAAAAGTTCAAATACCACGTGACATGCACCATCCGAGTGCTTAAAATTCAACTTTGTCCTATTCTATTTATTTGGCTAGCGAATTAGGAAAATACTTTCATGGTTTGTAGCCGAGCTGGTAGGTCGATCTCCAACAATGAGGATTCCCGCTTTTGCCTATACATCTCCTTTGTTTCCAAGTCAAAGACGATAAACGTCTCACTATAATCATGTGTACCTACCTTCAGAAACACCACTTCGCCATTCCTTTTCCCGCAGCCCTCAAACTCGATAGGTCCAGCTAGACCTTCGGTGATATGAGGGTCCAGCGACCGTAGCTTCTCCTGCATGTCGATCACAGCCTCCAGCGACCAACCACTACCACTTGCTGCTGAGACGGGAAGTTGTAGCCAGACAGACATCATGAACCCTTCAATGACAAGCAGCTTCAACAAGTTTCCATCAGATGACGTCGCCAAGTAGAGCCGGTTAATATTGCATTTGATGAGCGGAAGCTTCACAATGCCCACCTTTTTTGTGTCCATGTCATAGTTTAGGATTTGCTTGTGATGATACACTAGCAGTGGATGATGCCACCACGGAGGACGGTGGGTAGGGGCTGGACATAAAGCTCGAAGTTCGTTAAGCTTATTGAACACTAGGTCGCTCGACTCGTTTTCTTATTGAACCGAGCTGAGCAGCAATTTTAGCTCGCTAACACTAACGAGCTAAACAATCAAACTAACGAGTTTCGTGAGCTACTCGTTAAGCTCGCTAATTTGTTATCTATTAAGTATTGTGCTGGCATTCGGCAAGTGTGCAATTGGAATATTATTTGTTATATATTTCTCTTGATTTCTATTAAGTATTAGGTGAACTATTAACTGTCGATTTTGTCATTTTTGAAATACTTTTATATATGTTATATTGTACTCATGTCCGGCTGATGCTTGATGCATTTTAAGTAGCTGATTATTTTGATACATCTCCTTAACGAGTTTTAACGATCTGTTCGCGAGCGCTAGCGAACAGATAACGAACCGAGCCGATCTTTGAATTTAGCTCGCTATTCTTAGTGAGCTTAACGATCCGAGCCTTAATGATCACGAACCATAACGAGCCGAGCCTTAACGATCCGAGCAGCTCGTTAGTCCAGCGCTAACGGTGGGGTTGCAGTCAGTCTTGAGCAACGAGTACCTCCATGGGAGGTCATGGTCACACGCACACGTGACAGGCCCCCATCTGCCACACGATGAGGCAGTTTGCACTTCGATGTTGCATCCGCGGTGATCGATGGCGAGCAGCTGGAAGGTGCAGTTGAAGCCATCGGCGGCCGTGAGCAGGACATACTCGAGATTGATGGGGTCATAGATCCTTGGCGGTTCGGAGAAGAATGTGCAGGTGCCGCTCATAGGGTCGCACACGCATAGGTCAAAACAATTGTCGTACTTGGGCCTGGTTTTGATGGTTCGGCGGCGGAAGAGGATGAGACCGCGTCGGGACGTCACGACATTGTATTGGTCAAAGAGGTAGGCAATGCGGCGTGACAAGAAGTGAGAGAGGTGATCGTGGCAGAAGGACGTTGCACCAGGGGTAGCCGGGTGAACCAAGGCGAGGGGCTTGTCAGCGGAAGTGCGGAGCTGGACGAGGATGCACGGAGCCGCTTGGTGGCTGACGCGGCGAATAAAAGACAGGTTGAGGATATAACGGCGGAGGAGCTTGGAGGCGGCGGCGCAGCGGAAGAGGGTGAGCGGTTCGGAGCGCGCGACGATCTTGAGCATGAGATCTGGCGCCGGCAGCGTCCGCCCTATTGGAGTTTCCGGCCCAGATGCGTTTTCCCGTGGGCGTTTCCGGAAGCCATGGTTTCCCCGTACGACGGTACAGGGCGAGGCCTCGATTAATTTGTGGAGAGCCAGAGCGATCGATTCGCTGGTCTGTCCGTGAAAACAAGAAGGGAAGGCTAAGTTGACTCCGATCAGGAAACGATCGGAATCACGGGCGTACGTGCAGCTTAGGACAATTTATAAGCTACTAGTTGAATGCCCGTGCGTTGCTACGGTCCATCAATATTTTTTGCTAGTCGGCAATATTAATTAGATGTGTGATAGCTACATATAATAATGTAAAACCATTGATATTCAAAAAGTATATTCCAAAAATATATATAGCTAATCCCAAAAGTTTATATAATGCCGATGGTTTGTTGTACCACAACACTTCACAAATTTAAGTCTTGTCCGTAGATCCCTAACTTTTTCTTGTTGTCACGAATATCAACCGTGCAATAAAGACAAAACCGTGCAATGATAACGAAGATTGGCATGTATGCTGACATAATTTGATGAAGTATATAGCATATGCATTGTAAATATATCAACAACTTTCTCAAATTGATGAATGCATAAATTTGCAATGATTGAAGCCATATCAATCAATGACAGGTAACAATAAGATATGAGCCTTGATATACTCTGTATTTGCCACTATTTTGCTACATCATCTGATCAGCAATTGAGAAATCTGTCACGCACTATTTGTTACATCATCTAAGTAGGGTGCAGAAAATCTATTCTTCTCCATGATGTCGGTACACAAAGTGGAACAACAACATCTACAGATGAAATACACCAATAACTATTAGACTATTAGATCCTAAACCAGCCCAAGGAAGCGCATCCGAGCACCAGGTTGTGGACACCGTACCCGCCGTGTACCTCGCCAAGGCATGCGCGGCGCTCTCCCCCTTACAGCATTATAGAAATGACAAAAAGTCAAGAGTAAGCAATCCTGTTAAAGTTCAAAGATCAGTAGTATTGTTTTAAAACCATACAAGCCACACCAATCAAATACAAGCAGAACCGAATCAGTTTCATCATGGCAACAACAAAAATTGTCTATGTCATAGAAGAAATAGCTGTATGATATGAAAAAAAATGCTGTGGCATGAAAGGAAAATAATTTCCGCATAAGAGCACAATACACTTGAGTTAGCATCTACGCATTGTGACTGGATAGTAAACGAAAGTGCAAATTATGAACCTTATGGGCGTTTTTTCTTGAATATGGACACAAAATATTTTTCAGATGAGCGATGCAGCAGCAGTGGCGTCTGCCTACCATTACCAAGCCTAAATAAAGGGATAGATATTAAGGGACCCTACAAAAAATGATGATTGAAATTCGAATATGAGCATGAGTGCAGAAAGACATTTGCCCCAACACAACAATGTCTATGCAGCACTTCCTGCAGCCAGTACTGTTGGTCACACGCATATAAATCATATAATGAGCAAAAGGAAGAGGAAAATATTCCTGGAGAGAACCAACAGTGGACACAATATTTTGTACGGAAATGAGGGAAGTGTAAAGAACAAGAACTAACTTGAAGTTACTCAAACTGTCTCTGATGATGAAAACCAAGTTTTTCAGCTGACACTCTCGAGTAAAATAGCCAGTACCTCAACATTAACCATAGTGTCCTGCTGGATCCATTAATCTGTTTTTCATTATAATAAATTATGCTATTCATTTGTCTTGAAAGAGCAACAAAAAATGAGAAACTTACTATATAAAACGTGTCCGATTGATAAACGTGTATTGTGCATTGCAATATCTATAGTGTATTGTGCATTGCAATATCTAAATTCCATGTAGGGATTTTACAATCCTCTTTTTCTTAGAACACGAAGCATAAAGAGGCAAATTTGCAATTACGAAAGGACTGAAAACCATATTGAGCAAAATAGTGTGTATATACCCAATGGAAAATGGACACACTTCGTTTAATATTTCTCATACACAGGAAGTTATTACTGCAACAATGGTTGGCTAACTACATTTCAATACTCGAAAGGCTTTGCTATCTGCCTCTTTATGCTTTATAATGTTCATTCTCAAGTAATAAGTCTAGTCTAACTATACTACAATGTTCATCAAAACAGAATGTTAATCACCAACCTAGGAGGCATATCATACACGTTGTTCATCTAAACCATCCAACACTGCAAGATTCATAAAAAACAAGAGCCTCCTGCTCATCAAATTCTACTCCAAAAATGCTATATTAACAAACAACAATTGAGAGAAACGTACGAAGGTGACACACTCCTCAATGATCTCTGCCCCAGTGTCGCATGCAATCTACAGCAATCACGAATCATGAATCATTAGCATACAAATCATGATTTTGAAGTAACATAAGATGCACATGAACAATAAAAGTGACAGAAGATGCGCATCTATGCAGGCATCTCTTGATGTACGAAACGGAAATAAGCGAATAATAATACTGTAACTTCACTACTTCTATGGTGAACTCGTTTTTATATGTATCGCATACTGACGTATTACTTGTATCATCGTTCTTGAGGAAAAAACAATAGCTGGAGGGGCTTTCTAAGATATTCCTGACTATTTTCCTTAGCTACCAGAGCTCATTCACCAAACAGATAAACATGACAACATTAAGTTACAGAAGTTATATTCGAGAGTGATTGGCATGGATGTGAGCAATTGCAAATGGAGCTAATTATTTCTTCAAATGTTCATATACCAGCTATATACACTAAGCATTCGTATATTATCAAATTCCTGTAGTGTAGCTCTCCTGTATTCCTCGGTTGGCACTATAAGATTACCGGATCAATAACTTTTCCTATCAAGTTTATTCAACAGTAACAATTCAGAGTCATGTCTCCCTCAAGCATCAGTAGCATACCAAGATTAAGAATCAATCACATAAAGAAGAGCAACAGTTGGGCTTTGGCGGGACGAACCTTCGGCCTGTATGTAGACATCCAGCTCTCGCACCTCCTCCCCCTTCTGCAATAGCGACAGAAACGCCCATCATTCTCACCGATGCGAAGGGAATTAAGAACGACGACACCGGTGAAAGGAATTAAGGACGATGACTTGGAAGGATGAGTTACAGCGTCTCTTGGGGGCGTTTCATGGTGGAGCTGTCTTGGAAAGGGAGACGCCGGCGGCGACCTAGAAGAGAGATGCCTTGGCCTAGAGGTACGACGTTCCTGACCAGAACGGCGAGGCAGCGGCCACCGGGGCTTCACTTCCTGGGTGACCACGGCGGCGACCTTTAGGCTTTAATCGAGGCGGGGACTGTAGTGGGGCGCGTGGCACCTGACCGGCGGCAGAGGCGGGTGCGTGGGCAAGGACGCCTCAATAGAGATCCAAGGCGGCGGCGGTGGGCGGCAAGCGCCTCGCAGGCGCGGTGGGTGGGTGTGGGGGCGCCGGAACCCGCACCTGGGGAGTCAGCGACAGCGGCGTTCGTCTGGATGAACCGCGGTGGCGGGGCGGAGACTACGAGGTTCGTTGGTGGGGAGTGAAGCCGGAGGAGGCTGGGACCAAAATAAAAAAACATGCGAATCGTTGTTTTTTTCACTTATTGGTGGCATGGTGGGTAATTTGTACCAATCTAGGGAGGGTAAAATTGGCAATATAAAAAACGTACCAACACCTCCTCTAGCCATATTATATAGTAGAGATATACATAAGCTAATTTACTTGGGTTGGTTATTCCATCGTCCTACATATCAATGTTTTGTTTTTGCATTATCATAGTCCATTTAGTTGCACACGTATTGTAGTTAAATTAGGTTCCGCGTTTATTCGCCACAAAATGTGCATTTTATATGTGAAATGCATCATTTATGTAAACTTTGTGCATCTCACTTATTTCAACGGCCTTTTTCTTCGCGGGCAATAGGCGTCTGTCGACTGCGGGAATGTATACTAGAGTTATTTGGTTGGACCACATGAAAACATGTGACCTTCTTCTATGGATTTTGAATGACTATAGTTGCCGAAATCCCATGAAATGAATTACTCTACAATAATCTCATGAAATGCATTCCTGTGGGATTTCTAACTCCCGGGATCTAAGGCTCCCACAATTAACAAAAATCAAAATTCATATTTATAAGTTTTGGAAAATTCTGAATTTTCATTGCAACATGTGACCTTCTTTTACTAGATTTATTCGGTTGGACCACATGAAAAACATGTGTTCTTTTATGTATTTTGAATGACTATGGTTTACCAAAATCCCATAAAATGAATTACTCTAGAATAAATCTCATGAAATGCATTCCTATGGGATTTCTAACTCCCGGGATCTAATGCTCCCACTATTAACAAAAAAAAATTCATATTTATAAGTTTTAGAAAAAACTTATTTTTTCATTGCATGTTGTCAATGATATATCTCACAAATGTGCAAAATCTCTCTTTGAAATACTTTATATTCTGAGCTACACAAAAATGAAAATTATGCGGATCTAAATGTACACACTTTTAAATCTCCAAAATATACAAGATTTGGTCATTTTGGTGTAACTCACAATCTAAAGTATTTCAGATCGAGATTTTCACGTTTTTTATACATCATTAAAAACATGCAGGATTTTTTCAGATTTTTGTAAACTTATAAATATGATTTTTGAAATTGTTTTAAATAGTGAGATCACTGGACTTTGGGAGCCAAAATGACTATCCGATTCCTATGTCTCTAGTTCCATAAAAAATATCAACATTAGCTCTCACTTTATACTTACTTTAAGGCCAGTGCATTTTCTACTTGTCTTCTCTTAGTCTACCTCTTCAGTCATCGAGGAATCATATGTATATTTGTTTCTTGTGCACCATCCTTAGATGTCTTCATATATGGTACATAAGCTAGTTTACTTGGGTTGGTTATTTCAATGTTTTTTTTTGCATTATCATAGTCGATGTTTGTAGTTAAATTAGGTTGTGCGTTTATTCACCACATAGGAATGTGCATTTTATATGTGAAATACGTCATTTATGTAAAATTTGTGTGTTCAACTTACTTCAACGGTTTTTTCTTCACGTGTGATAGGCGTCTGTCGGCTGCAGGAGTGTATACCAAAGTTATTTGGTTGGGCCACATAAAAACATGTGACCTTCTTTTATGTATTTTGGATGATTGGGTTTGCCAAAATACCATGAAATGAATTACTCTAAAATCTCATGAAATGCATTCCTATGTCTAGTTCCATACAAATATCAACATGAGCTCTCACTTTATACTTAATTTAAGGCCAATGCATTTTCTACTTGTCTCTCTTAGCCCTACCTCTTTCGTCATCGAAAAATCATATGGACATTTAGTTTCTTGCGCACCTTCCTTAGATGTCATGTAAGAATTCATAATATGTGACTTTTTAATAGTGTCCCTTTTCTATTCAATTATGCCTTTATACACTTCATCGATTTAATGGTAGTATGAGGAGAAGTGTGGACGCCTGGACGGTAAGGGGCGCTGATAAGCCCGATAAGTCTCTTATCTGAGGTTTTCTACCACCAATGAAAAGACGACTGTGATTTGGAAATAATAGAAGATAGAGCAAAAATTAGCTTTTTTGGGGAAGAAAATATAGCTTAGACCTATAAGCCGGCCCACGAGCTGCTGTTCCGAACCCAGCCTTACAAGCCCACCCATTCTGTTCCCGAAACCTTGAAGCCCATGGGCCGTGCACTGACAAGCGGGACCCAAACCGCAGCCTCACATCCAAGATCTCAAACCCTACCTCCCACACAAGCCAGCACTATAAATACCCGCATCGCCTTCGACCTCTCGCGCCGCCACTCCACTCCCCGCAAAACCCTAGCCCTCTCCCGCGCCGCCGCCGCCGACCCAGGTTCGTCCTTCCTCCTCCCACCTCGCCTCATGCCTCTCGATCTTGCGCGTCACGCCTCCCGCACGCGCCGCCTGCTGCTGCTCGCTAGTTTAGATCGCCAGTTTGCTTGCCATGTCGTGTTTCTGTATTGATTCGTGTGCGGTTGCAGGTAAGGAGGAGAGGAGGGCGAGATGGTGAAGCACAACAACGTCATCTCCAGCGGGAATGTCAAGAAGGACTGGCAGAGGCATGTCAAGACGTGGTTCAACCAGCCCGCCCGCAAGCAGCGCCGCCGCATCGGTACAGATCCTGCCACCTTGTTTGTTTCCTCGTTTTGGCTGAATCTTAGCTGCATCAAAGTATCTGTGATCTAGGTCGGGGAATGGGTGTAGCGGGGACGTTCTTGAGTGTAAGGAGGAGTGTTAATAGTTATGATTGGTGTCTGGACTAGACGGCGTTTTGAAAAGCTGGGTAACCTGTCTGCTTAGTGTACAGACTAGCTGTTTATTCTTTCTAACGTGTATGTCAGAAAATCTGAAAACTAGCTGCGTCGTTCGTCAGAGGTATCTGTGATCTAGGATGGGTAGTGGGGACGTTCTTGAGTGTTATGAGTGTTGATAGTTGTGATTGGTGACTGAATTATCCTGCGTTTTAAAAAGCTAGGTATGCATCTGCCAGAAAATCTGAAACCTAGCTTCTTGACTACATATCTATGTCCGTAGAGCCACTTGTGGAGTGAGATTATAATAATAATTGCTCTTCTGTGATGTTTTGATTGTATAGACATATGCAAGAGCTGCCTGTGCATTATCACTAATATCTGTGAATGCAATTGAATGTTTGTGGTCTTATTGACTTGCATGATTGGCTATTTATTTCATAACCATCATCTTATATTTTGCTGTTTCATGTTCAGCTCGCCAAAAGAAGGCTGTGAAGATCTTCCCACGCCCAACAGCTGGACCTCTTCGCCCCATTGTGCAATGTCAGACTCGCAAATATAACATGAAGGCCAGGGCCGGCAGAGGATTTACCCTTGAGGAGCTCAAGGTAACCCGTTTGCTTCCTCCATCTTTGGATTGCCAGTGTGTGATGTTACATCATCAGATTTACCATTTTGTACATAATATTCAAATAATATGTGGCTTTATAATAAATTTAAAAAAATCACTTTCTTTAATTCTATGGTCTGTTGATTACCTATCTGGCATGCCATATTTTGTTTTGTACATTGAAATGCTTGTTGTGTCACTAGCTCTGAAATTGTTTTTACCCTTCGAGAGTAGTTGCCTGATACTTATTTTTGCATTCAGATTCTAGATTGATGGTTCTCTGGCATTTAGATTTTCTCTTGAGAAACTATGTTGTTTATCCATGTACCTTCACAATATTGTTTATCTATCTGCTGACATACTTATGATGTAACTGCAGGCAGCAGGAATCCCAAAGAAGCTCGCTCCCACCATCGGTATCTCTGTCGACCACCGTCGCAAGAACCGATCACTGGAGGGTATGCAGGCTAATGTCAGCAGGCTCAAGACCTACAAGGCGAAGCTTGTTATCTTCCCAAGGCGTGCTCGCAAGGTCAAGGTAAGGCTGCTGTTTCTTTTATTCTGTGTCTGCATTTTATCTTCTGATGATTTTGCCTTGCTTGCCTTGCAACACTATCTGATTACATACTTTATCCCAGGCTGGTGATTCTACCCCAGAGGAGCTGGCCAACGCCACCCAGGTCCAGGGCGACTACATGCCCATCGCCCGTGGCGAGCCACGCTCTGTGGAGGTCGTCAAGGTCACCGAGGAGATGAAGGCGTTCAAGGCCTATGGCAAGCTCCGTGTGGAGAGGATGAACCAGCGCCAGCTCGGAGCCCGGCAGAAGAAGGCTGCCGAGGCCGAGAAGGAGGAAAAGAAGTGATGAGCTGTTCTGATCTTCGTCAAGTGCTAGTTTCTAAGTTTTTGTTTTGGCCTCTTTGGACACCTTGTTGTTTGGTACCTGATATACTTATTCGCATGCCATCGTATCGAATTTTCTATGATGAGTGTCATTGGATATTATCTGTGTTTCTCTGATCCATATGTCTGCCTCTTCAAGAAGCTGGATGTGTTGCCTTTTGTTCTGGTACTGCTGTGATCATGCATTCTACTGAGTAGACTGAATGGACTTAACCGCTTAAGATGAAATGATCTGTAGAAGGCAGTATAAATACGTAAAACCTCACCATTCAAATGTTGTTGGAGTAGGTTCTGCAAGGATTATCATATCTCATATCAAAGCCAAAAGCTTCTGCTAGGATTCAACTGTCGTGAAGGAAATATGGCAAAATCTTGGGCTGGAGAAGTCACATCAGGGCTGTCTTGAGCCTGCTCATAGGCATCCGTTTGGGTTTTCATTTAAGCAAAAAAGTAATTTGAGTGTGCAATGATTGCAAGTGAATTCGCAAAAATATACTGGCTCCCTTTCTTGCTGTAAGATATCTAAATTTTTGAGAAAAATATTGAAATACAGGGTCGATTTATGGACATTTTTACCGATTCACAAATGATCACAATCTGGAAAGGAGGAATTTGCTAGATTGTTTTCAATTCACGACTACTAGGGACTTCTCTCTCATTTTTTTTCAAGAGAAAGTGAGTCCACCGCATGCCAATACCATACTCAAGAATCGGAGGGAGTAGTTCAAACACTGTCCAAGGGGCTAATGTGGTCGCACATGAGATAGCGTTCAGTGAAATTAGGAAGTAGAACAGGGCACATCCGCAGTGTTGAACAAAGCAGTAGAAACAGGGGTGCTAAAGGAGAATCAACTGTCACAGGAAGCATATTCATCGTCTTTCAAGAAAGACATTACAAGCATCCCAATCAGTTCAACAGATCAATGTGGCTAGCTGCGATCCAGTATACAAAAAATTCTCAATGTTCTAGACAGATTAGTCCTTATATAGAAGCTGTAAATCCCTCTGAACACATCAATTTGGGTGCCAAATCGCAGAAACTGGGATATCATAGTTCATTTCCTACAGGAATGGTAATCATAGACAAATGCAGCTTCTTTTTTCACTCTTTCCAGAGCTTCATCTGCTTTGCCTAGTCTGAGTAGATAGGGCGCCTCAATGCGTGCTGTTATAGTTCATCGTCGATTGGGGTAGTCGCGCTGGAGATAGCAGTGAGGAGAGGGAAACAGTGAAAAGACGTTAGCAAGCTGAGTTAGTTCTGAGTGGAAAAAGGACTTGTACATGAAATCAGCTGATTCATTTATATGCTGATATACGTGAGATATACCGTGTGGGCCGACAGTGTTTGCTGATATCTCCGCAAAGTGCCTGGCTCACGTTCCCTGATTCCGCGGAGCTTGTTTTTATCCACTCAGCAAGCTGCAACAGGAAAAACATCCTAATTAGGCCTTGTGTCAACATATTTACAGATCTTAATAGTTAAACAAATATGTATAAATAGCTAACGAATAACTGAAAAATTATATGCTATTTGCCAAAATCAAAGTGCAAATTACTGTCAGAAGGGTGATATGATTCTAGACAAGAAAAGTACCTCGTCCTCTGTTTCCTCCAGTAACCTGCACCATGGATGAACTTTGTCAGTGCATGCAGTCATCCACTTAATAATCGATTCTACACAAGAAAAATACAATTCTTCAAAAGCCAAAGGTAGATGGTCGTCTTTAGACAACTACTCCCTCCGTTCACAAAAGGATGTCATAAAAATGAACTATAGATAGACCATTTTTGTGACATCCTTTTCCGAACGGAGGGAGTAGTAAATTTGCATTATCAAAGCGATACAATTCTTTGCGAAACCGAGGCCTTTTTACCTAGGAAACTCTTTCAGAGAGGTTTACAAAGAATACTTACAAACAAATAATTATCCATAGGACAAGCACTGTGACAAACTTGTACTAATAAGAGGTTGGGTGTGCCGTATAAAATATGTTACATCCATTAACTAGAAATTTAGCACTGAAATATTAAGGGGTCCTTTCTTTGCCCAACTAACTAGAAGTCTTCGCAGCTGAATGGTACTCCATAGTCAATAGAATTTTTTCAAAAGCAAAGGAAGGTAAAGGGCACCCTACAACTTGAAGCCTTTTCCCGGGGTCACTGGCGTCTGGGTTCATCTATGTGGTTGGTGGACTTTACTCGGTCTGGAGGTATCCCAAATCCTGTCTTCCCGTGGAAAAGTTAAATCTACTTGCCCTCCTTGCCGTGGAGGCGGGGTGCTCTATCGGGAGGTGCTGCCGTGGAGGCGGGGTTCGGCGTGGGCGACTTGAGAGCAGGGGAGGAAGAACCAGGTGGTCAGCTCCACCTACGGTATAGCAACACCGCCTCCACGTCAGTCTTCCTCCCGTGCTACTCTCCTCGGATGTGTATCCTCTACCTTAAGGGTAGCTATTGCAGCATGTTACTTTAATTATGTGTTGCCATTGGATTGGCAACATCATTGTTTATCTGACTATATTTGCTCCTTTACTGTTTATCGACTTTCTATTTATTAATGCCATGTTGTTTGAATTATAGTTTGTCATCAACGTGGAGATAGCTTGATAATAAAGGAGGAAAAGATAGGAGCAACATGCGACTTAGTTGCCCTTGTGAGTGTCCTACGAACATCCATTGTAACTGATTTTCTATTCGCTGAGTACGACGTACTTGGGCTCATGTATAACCTTATGATTAAAAATTTCAAGTACCAATTAAGAAGAATGTAAGAATAGTCCATCTCATAAGGGAACATAGAAGAAACCAAATAAGTCGCTTAGAAACATCTATTCACATTTGACTTCAACACAGAGTCTTATTGCATTTGAAATTACCAATTTACTGCATGGTATAATTTTGTTCCTGCAGCAAGTGTGTTGTTCTAAGCAAGCGTGTTGAGGATAGAGGTGCTTTGCAGCTTGGCACGTCCCTCAATTTTGAGTCCCAGTACTCATCCTAAGGGCCCTCCACGGTGATCTTGCACTTGTATGACGGCTCAGCGCTGTCGTTAGGACTGACACACACAATGAGACGCCGATTGGGTCACCGAGGGACAAGGGGAGCACAGGTCTGCCTACTAAGTTTTCGCCGTTACTCATGAGCAACAGCGCAAGAACGATGTGGCGACGGCAGCTCAGCTCGCCAACTTTCATGTCGGCGACTTTCAAGGGGCGCCGACAGGAGTTACCCATGAAGTGTAACGCGACTACGCGAGTACCACCGGGCCCCCCTCAATGTTGCAGTTCCGGTAGACAATGGAATTTGCCTCCTTTTTCAGGGCCACCTTGTCTTCATTTGCTGGTGTGTCAAGAGATGTAGCCAGAACAGGGAGAGGAGAGATGGTGTTGAGCGTTGAGCGAGTGAAGGCCAGGACAGTGTTAAACAGTTGAATTCCCATTTAACACTGCAGTGGCCATCATTCGCTCAACACACTACACCATCTCATCCTCCTCTCCCCGCTCTTGCTCCATCTCTCGACGGCAACAAAGAAAGACAAGGGCAACCGCGAAGAAGGCGGCACATGCTGTGGTCTGCCAGGTATTGCAGCATTGAGGGCAGCCGGGTGGAGCTCGCGTTAAACTTCATGGGTGACTCCTGTCCGGGCCATTTGAAAGCTGTCGACATTAAAGTTGGAGAGCCCAAGTTGGTGACGGTCAAGTTGTCGTCATCATTGCCATATCCAGCACCAACCAAGTTATTTTTTTTTTTTGACACCCGTTACCGTAGGGGAAGCCCCTACGGTTAAATTTTCGATTATAATGAGTCAGGGGTCACCAAAATAGTGACCACCCGAAGTACAGAGTATTACAAAAAATCAGGGGGGGTCAAAAAAGAACCACGAATACATGGTTAGGTAAAAATAGTTCTAGTCCAATCTATCAGGGGGGCGACTAAGGTTGCCCTAACTCTGTGCTGGTGAAGCAACATGTCACTCTGAAATTTGACTTTCCATACCCCGAAAGTAGCTGGCACCTTGTTGAAGATGAGGTCATTTCTGGATTTCCAGATATTCCAACTCACACACGCCATTGTTTCCATAAAACAGGGTCCTGTGAAAGCTTGTGCGGCTAACAAAATTCGTTGGGAAACCGGGGATTGATAGCTCCAGGTGATTCCAACCTTGTTCCAACAGTCAGCAGCAAATGGACACTCAAAGAAAAGGTGATCTCGCGTCTCCAATATATGTCCAGGGCAAAGCACACAGTGAGAACCATCCTCAAGGTGCCAATGTTTACGAATCATGAGGTCCTTTGTGTTCAGTCGATCTTTGACCAGAAGCCATAGAAAAATCCGAAGCTTTGGCAAACACTTGGATTTCCAAATGAGATCAAGAGCTCTGTCCTGTGGGGCTTGGGCAAAAATGAATCGATAGTATTTAGCAGAGGTGTATGCAGAATCTCCCCACGCAAAAACCCTCTTATCAGTATCGTTTGGATCAGCAGAAATAGAGTCCAGAAGGGGTCTGATTTGGCTGTGTTCCTCAAAGGCCTGGACTGAAAGTGGTAAAGCAAACATCGAGCTCAGATCCGTGGCACGAGCCATTGCAGCAACCGAGATATCCTCATTGAGGGCAAACGAGTATAGGTGAGGTAGAGTGTCACACAACAGCTCTCCTTGATTCCAAAAATCTTTCCAAAAGAGGGTCAGTGCTCCATTACCGACAGATGAAGTGGTAATACTTCTATAGATGTTGATCAAGCTGAAGATATCTCCACCAAAAAGAGCCTCTAGGGAATGGGACTGTGGTGGAGTGTCGCCATACAAGGACCAGACCAACTTCACCCAAGGAATGTCTGCCTTGCTGAAGAATTTGTGAAGATGTTTCAGCAGCAGAGCGATGTTTTGAGTCTCTAGGTTAATGATACCCAAACCTCCATGTTTCTTCGGTCTACACACCATGGACCAAGCTGCTAAGGAGTGTGTTTTGCCTTCCTCTTTCGCCCACAGCGCGAGACGACGACCTCTATCGAAAACCTTGATAACAGATTTATGTATCTTCAGAGAGCATAGGAAGTGCATTGGGAGGGAAGTCAAGACCGAGTTAACAAAGGTGACTCGACCCCCATAGTCTAGAAAGCGAGCGCTTGCGTTCAATCTCCTTTCCAATTGGTCCACTATCGGTGATAAGTCAGATACAGAGGGCCGAGTGGAACCAAGTGGAAGCCCAAGATAGGGGAAAGGCATCGTGGCAGTCACACAACCAAAACCCCAGCCAATTGTTCAAGTCTGTCAGAAGTAATATTGATAGGCATCATGCAGGTCTTACTGTAATTTACTTTCAGTCCTGTGGCTTGTGCAAACACTTGGAGAACCTGCCGGAGGGCCAGAAGCTGTGTGGGGCACGCTTGGACAATAAGCAGGGTGTCATCGGCATATTGAACAATGGGGAAATCTGTATTCGGAATAGGAAGTGGTGCCACCAGAGAACCTTGCTGAGCAAGTTTATTCACCATGGTTTGGAGGAGATCGGCTCCTTCGACAAATAAGATGGGGGACAGTGGGTCTCCTTGGCGAACCCCACATCTACAGGGGAATTTCCTGCCCGGGACACCATTCAAAAGGACCGAGGAAAAACCTGTCGAGAAGATTGCTTCAATCCACCCAATCCATCTCTCATCATATCCTTTACATCTCAGAATCTGAATAAGGGCTTGATGACCAATAGTGTCGAATGCTTTAGCAAAATCAAGCTTCAGGACAATAGCTTCTCTACCCGAGGCAGAAACTTGGTGGATATATTCATAAGCCCATCCAACACAATCCTGAATATTCCTGGTCTTCAGAAGCCATATTGGTTAACATGAACCAGCTCTAGGATTTTCTTTTGAAGCCTGTTCGCAAGTAACTTAGTGATCAGCTTGAAGCAAGTGTTGAGTAGGAGATTGGCCTGTAGTCATTAGGACTTTCTGGTGCATTGTTTTTGGGAATGAGTGTAATGAAGGCATCGTTGATGGACTGCAGATTCACAGAGCCTTCCCAAAACTGGTGCATTAGATCATAGAAATCGTACTTAATGATTGGCCAGCAGATTTTAAGAAAAAGTCCATTAAAACCGTCTGGACCGGGTGCCTTATCAGTCGGCATCTCAGCAACAGCACTGTCAATTTCAGAGATTGAGAAAGGAACGGAGAGGACTTCCAGACCCTCGACTGGTTGAATATATTCAGAGAAATCAAAGGCAGGATCGAGGGGTACCACTGTGCCTAATCTATCGAGGAAAGTGTTCCTGAGAAGGCCTGCTTTCTCAAAATGTTCAGTAGCCAGAGAACCATCAGGTCTGGTAAGAGAGGAGATCGAGTTTTTCCTGTACCGAATGGTAGCCATGGAGTGGAAGAAGGCTGTGTTCTCACTACCAAACTTCGCCCATCTGGCTGTGCATCTTTTCCTCCAATATTCCTGCTTACAGTGAAGCAAGTGACTGAGCCGCAATTTTACAATGTTTCTGAAGTTCCACTCGTGGTGTCCAGACATCGTTGTTCTTCGAAATCATCAAGCATGAGAATAATGCTGTTGCAGTTTTCAACCAGTTTGTTAATCACAGAAATGCTAGTACTCCATATCTTCAAACCTTTGCGCAGTAATTTGAGTTTGGAAGAAAGGCGCTTGGCCCCATCCCCTGGACAGTGAATGTCCCAGATTCTGCTCACCACATCCAAAAAGCCTGGCATTTTTGTCCAATGATTCTCAAACCGAAAAACTTGTGCTTTGGGGATATTGGTACTGATAGAGAGAACACAGGGAGTGTGATCCGAAGTTGGTTTCGCAAGAGGATGAACCAGAGTGTTGGGAAATTTGAGAGTCCAGCTAGGAGAGGTGAAGAACCAATCCAGTTGTGCAAGAAGGGGCTCTGATTGCATATTACTCCATGTGTATGCTCTCCCCTTGATCGGAATCTCTACAACGCCTAAATAATTGATGACTTCATTGAAAGTTGCTATATCCGCAAGATTAGCACCAGGCCTGTTCCTACTATCCGAGTATCGATAGAAGTTGAAGTCACCCATAAACAGCCAGAGCTCATCATCATTAATAGGCAGGCTAAAAAGCCAAGCAATGAAATTTTCACGTTCTACACCCTCACAGGGACCATAGACATGAACAAGGAAGAATTCATCCGAAGAGACAGAGCAGCAAAGTGAATAACCATACCAAAGCTTTCTTCCTGTATCACAGTACCAGTGAACATGCTTCCCACCCACATAATTAGGAGACCGCCTGATGCACCATCAGATGGAATAAAGGCAAATTTATCAGACGCTTGGGTGCAAAGTTTTTAATGAAACTGAGTGAGAAATCACCCCTTTTAGTTTCCTGAAAGCAGATAATGGAGGCTAAACTCTCATCAATTTTGTTACGAATTAGAGGCCATTTCTCATGTGAATTGATGCCACGGACATTCCAGCATAAAATCCTCCAAATACGATTTAAGAAATCCATACACAATAGTGGCAAAAACACAATCAAGCAAGAACACCTTCAGATGACTGCCCTGATACTGACACTGAAACGAGGACACAGGTTTAACTGACACGACATCACACACTGACCGACAGACTGATGAAGCGACTCAAAGTAGAGGACAGAGCTACTGCCACTACAACTATGCATCTCGAGCTTGGCGAAGGCGAGCCTCGGAGAGGTCTTGTGGATCAATTTGGCATTCTTCCACGCCCATGCGCTGCATCTCTGCTATCTGAAGCACTGCCGGTGGAGTCGCCCTCTTGACTGAAGATGCGCGTCGGCGCTGGGCAGAATCTGTCAGGGCAGTATGCATAAGGCCTTTATTAAAATTTCTGGGTGAACGACGAACCATAGATGTAACTGAAGGAGTGGCAGAAGCAAGCTTATGTGCTTGAGCACGAGTGACAGCAGCTGTGGTGGTTGAGGGAGCCGAGCAGGGCGGCGGCCAGCAGCGTGGTTCATACTCAGTGGTGGCAGATCTTCCTCAACAGGTAATTCCTCAATCTGAACTGATGAAAGGGAGATAACAGGAACTTTATTCTTTCTCTTATAGAAATGCTTCATGGTTTTATAGCAGCAGATTTGTTGATTATAGATATACCAACATTATTAGCATTGTGTCTAGCTGAGATAGTGCATTGAAGATGCTTCTTATCATTGTTCCTTTTCCACAGTCCCGAAAGCTTCACCAAATAACTCATAACTCACAGTGGGGCTCATCATAAAATTGACAGATAAGAAGTAGCTGTTGTCAAGCTCTACCGAGGCCATGACAAATACTTGACTTCAAAATTATATTGTGCAATGCAGGAAACCTAATGAAGTTTGCAGCAGAAAAATCCTGAGGCCTGGTAATCATATAGTTGGCCACAACTGCATCTTCAGGCGATGAAGGTTCATATTCCATTACCTGATCCAGAGCCTGATCATTCCAGTAGAGGACAGCAGAGGTCCTGCTCCAACAGCATGATGGTCCTCCGACAGAGCAACACTGGACTGAACCGAGGTAAGGTCAAGAGTGTAGCAATGAGACATTCTGGCTGCAGAGAAGTACTGGTAACCTGCAGATCATCAGTCTGAAATTCAGCTAAGTCTCTGAAAGGAATAGAGAGAGGTGCACCAGCAAAGGGCGGTGTAAAGAGCATTTCTCGGTAGTGAGCTGCCAGTCTTCAACTGCCCAATGAACGTCACTAAAGAGCCTTTCAGTCGCAGAAGCAGCCATCTGGGGGGTCATATTTGCTGAGTCAGGCGCCATAGGTAAAATGCAGCGAGAGTAGGTCTTACACAGAATCCAACCCAGAAAGTGCAGAAGGATGGCCAGAGGGAGCATAAGACAGTTCAGGAGCAGTCATCTCATCAGCAAACGTAACAACTTCAGGAGCAGCATCAACGGCTGTTGCAAAGCCAGGGAAGAGACTGATACAATGGGGCATTCATCAATGATGTGTTCAGCCATCTGTTCCAAGTTAGTAGCATGGGCATTTCCAGCATCAAGACCATCAACAGCAGTAGCAGGAAGACAGGCCATTGTGCTATAAATATAAGTGCAAACAAAGTTCCAAAAAGCCATGAATTCCACCACTGTCAAGCAGAAAGTGCAGGCATCATGGTCAAGGAGCAGTATCAACTTAACAGCTTCAATTGATATCATCGACACATGATCAGAGACAGTAACCACCTCCTCAGGAACCACAATATCGAGAGACAAAACTGCGCCAGAGGCACGCACAAAAACCACAGGTCCACCAACTGCTCCGGACAGTACACGATCTGCAGCAGCTTCAACTTCAGCAAATTCCTCATCCAAGGGCGGAGGAGCCGAGACAGAGGGGGATTCTTGCCGAGAACACCCGGGAACCGAATCGTCAATCTCAATTGGTATCTGTTGCTTAGTTTTGGGGATCCAAACTTGCTTCGTTGTGCAGCTCCAAAAGGAATGTCCAATATCTCCACATCTGCGACAGCGAGAAATACGTGCTTTGGAAGGACACTCATAGCGAAGATGACCAGCCTTGTTACAGAATCCACAAACAGGCTGATTTGTGCAAAACTTCTTTGTATGGCCCATTTCACGACAATTGAAACAACAGATCGTAGCACATTGTGACAGGTACGTCCCAGATCATGGCAATCTGTACAGCGAATGCCCGGGCAGCAATCAACGAGGTGATCAAGGCCACATCTAGCGCAGTAGTTCAGGAGCCTATAGATGTCAGCCAATGGTGGCACCACCGGTATCTCAAACATGATTCTTATCTCATCATCAGAGTACTTGGCAGTCTTAGCATCCATAAGGTCAAGGAGCAATCTCCGGGAGAAAGAGCGAGAGTCATAAGAGTCCGATACCTGCGGAGGGGGAGCCAGAATAATCGGCAATGTATGATTGTTCTTCAGTGGGCAGCTGAATGCACCAATTTGAAGAACATCCATATTAGCAACATGACGAGAACCCCCTGTCTGCTGAACAGAGCAATTAGCATCCAAAGAGACCGAAACAGACCCAAACTGAATCAATGTCGATGGAGGTACTTGATCATTAGATGCTGATTGTTTCAGAAAATCAAGGTTGGTACGAACAGCCAATCTGCCCGGAGCTGAACTCCGTTTCAGGAAGTATTGATCAAGCCAAACATTAGCAGCTTCGTTGATCCCAACAGACGGATGAGCAGTGGTGTCGCCATGAAAAGACGGAACTGGCAAGTAAAATCAGGCCACACCCTGTCCCTAATCCCGTAAATGAAGTGCCCAATTTTGTTGGAAGCCACAGAGAACCGGAAGCGTCGATCCGAGAGCATGAATACTCGAAAATCAGCAGCCACACCTCCCAGACAGCATTGCAGAACCAGGGAGACTGATTCCTCCGAGAGTTGAAAGAAGCAGAGGAGAAAACCACCACCAAGAAGAACTCCTTGGAAGAAGAAGAGAGGGAAGGGGAGATAGAGGAACCGAAACGGCGACGCACCTGCGCCTCGACCGCAAGGCCGGGCGAGAAATCCCAGTGCAGCAGTCCATCCATGCATGCAAGACTTGCCTCGACGCCTGGGGAATCGAGGACGACGGGAATGGCGTGGCGAAGCTCCGGCCGCCGTGGAAGAAGACGGCGACAATGCGGGCGACCCCGCGGCGATTCCTTGCTCGAGGAAGAAGAGGGCGACGATGCGGAGTCGGTGGCGCGCTTCGATCTGCTCTGCGCGGCCTCAGTCAACGGCGGCGAGCGCCGGGAGCGCGGCGTCCATGGCTCGCCGCGCGGTCCTCAGTCCGCGGTTTGACTTTTTTCTTAGCCTGATGTAATGTTGATCACTCTTTTTGGCGTGTTGGGCTGTGGGGGCTGGGATTATCATCCACCAACCAAGTTATCCCAATTTATAGCTTTAGTAAAATTGATTTCTAAAGCAATTAAAATATTTTGAAGCCAAGATCCTTTCTACCAAGGAAACTTGAACTTATACGAATTCCAAAAGTACTGTTCATCAGTTTCAAAGTTTTTGTTTTCAAGAAGGACAAGGTCAGCTATGCCATAAACCCATGAATTATTTAAAGGGGGCAGAGATAAGTTATTTTTGCTGCCCAAGTAACTAGAAAGTCTAGGCAGATGAAGTGGTATTTACAAAGTTTTGTTAACATATATATAGTCAAGAGAAAATAAGAAACCAGTGTGATAAATATGTACTGAACTGTACCTTCCACAGTAACTGGATAAATTTTTAGATTGTGCTCGTGCCGCAGCTTTCTTATCTACAAACAAATAATGAAATAATCAGTAAACAATTGGTCATTACAAGTCATATTTCTTCACGGTTGATACCCATTATAATACAGGAAGCACTTATTCTTCGCATGTTTTTTAGCATAAATGTACTTTACAAGTTCAGTTGCTTGTATCGGGGAATAACTCTTAATTTATTTCACTTTCAAAAAATGTAGATTTGTGAGTCAAGAGGTATACAGCTCTAATCTAGTGCTTGTCGCATTTCTTAGATGACACATGTAAGGAACAACTGTACAGGAAGAATGCATTATCATGACATAACAAACTAAGGACTGACCATAGCACTTCAGTGTCCATGGTATGGTTAGAGCTAGTCGAAACAGTAAGAGGAGCGACAAACATTCCACACTTACCTGTTTGGAAACTGTTCCAGTTCGTTACTTTGACCCATTCTTTTTCGCCTGAATCCAACTGCACACAGTGCAATTTATTAGATGGCTAAAATGCTTAGGCAGGTGCTGAAATTATACATAACAATTAACAAATCAACTGTTTGAATACTAAAGGGATAACTTGATGCATGTATACATATCTTTATCCGGTACACGTTTAATATCTCGAAAAAAAAAAATTTAGCCTCCTCAATGTGATGGTAGTGTGCAGCAACAGAATCCTTAGCAGCAATATAGCTTTATTTTGTACCTTTTGCAGCGTGTAATCTTCCATCTTACCACACAGGTCATCGAGAAGCTCTACAATCCGAAGCTCACTGACTCTGCACAGAATTTAAGAATCGGTGATGAATGGTAAAACTATGTCCACAATTTATTATGCAGGTATGTGAAGCAAATGATACATCTGAGAGGAAGAAAAATTACATGCAGAGTTAAAGTAACAATGATTAAGCCTACACTTTCCCAACAAATGAGTAATATGTAAACATGGTGTCACACGAAGAGCATTCACATTGTGACCATTTGATGTTCCATTGCTGTTAGAATGCGCCTTTTTGTATAAAACTTTTTTGGAATAGGATAACCATCAAACACCATAGTAGTGCTAGATAACATACCTGTAATCAATGACCTTTCCTTCACGCTGACCTTTGGAATTTAACCGGTTGCGCAAGTCCAGGTGGTTTCTTGGTTTCTCCTGCATTAGACAACTCAGGACCAGTTAACAATATATCGATGGTCCTGGCAACAAGAAACTGGATGATACACAGCGAGCAGAAATCTTACACTCGAAATACCAATCTCCAGCTCAGCCTGCAAGAAACATGGCCAAACGATCCATCAGAACCTCTGCTGGAACCTTGGAATATAGGAAACCGTGAGAGAGAAGGAGCAAAGGAAGGAAGGGAGAGAGGGGAGCTCACCGCGACGGCCTTGCAGGCGGCGCACTTGTCGCCGATGGCGGAGGCGGAGGCGGTTGCGGCCGCCGCGAGGACGGCGGCGAGCAGGAATACGAGCGTGCCGGATCTGCGGCGGGTCGGCTCCATCTCCCTCCGCGCTCCGGCGATCTCGATCTCCAGTCTCCGGTGTTAGTTTGGTCTTTTTGCACTTATGACCTCCAGGTCCTGCGCCCGTTTAAATACGTCCACACGACTTGAAGTCTCACAGAAGCTTCTGGACTTCATTCTGCCTTGACCTACTTGTGTCAATCTAGGGCCCACATTTCATGCCTCATATAGCGTGAAATCCAAGGGACAAAGTGACAAACTTAAATCCCACAGTCTTTAAAAAAGAAATCAGTGGCCAAAAGTAGTTTTTGGAGTAGTAAGTTAATTTTTTTAAAAAAATCAGATTTTCATCAGTACACCTTATAAGTTGTCGAATTTACTCGTAGTGATACAAAAGGAAGCCATAAGATTCATTGCAGAAGTATACTCAACATGTAATTACACTTGTACTCATCACATTATCACAAGAAAAGCAGAGGAGAATTCCTATCACTCTCAGAACCCATAGCAGATGGTGGGCAATGCCTCCACTGTATCATTGGTGTGTGGGCTAACAAACTAGTATATCACTGGTGTTCGGGCTTCTTTCTGTAATTCCAGTTACATCATCAGCTCCGGATTCATGGGCACACGTTTTCAGGGAACTTCTATGAACAGTCTTTGGAATGTATATCTCCATTGACCGGTCGGTTCAGTGATCCGGCATCAAACCAGCAGTGGCACCTCAAGTTCGCCACGCGGGGGAGTTCTCCTGATCGAAATTCTCCTCCCACCAAGTAGCATTCTGCACCAAAGGATCTCAGGATCAGATGGTAAACGTACTGCTCTCAAGAAATGCACATGCGCAAGATTGCACTTTAAAAGTCAACCCAGTACAGCGTTACAAGCATGTTTAAGATTTTTGCACTGACAGTTTAAGAATTTTGTACTAGGAAATGCTGGTACCATAAAATGTTTAAGATTTTGTATTGAATTTGCAGAACAGTCATTTCATCCTATCAACCAAGTGAGACGAGATTGCAGACCTTGTATCCTGTTCTGAGGAATTGAAGCCGGCTTCCTTCCTCTTCTTGCAAACCGAGAACTCTCAATAGCTCGTCCTTGGCCTAAATGAATAACATGGCACGTCATATTCTGATGCGACAACTCTTCCAAAATAATTACAATAAATCATGCAAGTGATATACAGGTAATGACCTGCCCCAAAGTGAACCGAGCTGCGCTCTCTGCAACGCATGCATACGAACCATCAGCCTGCTTAAGCATGACTTGCCAGGGTCCTGAAGAGACAAAAAAATTACTATATCAGCAGCTGATGCATGATGGCGATGCTACTTACGGCTGACAGTACCCCAATTGTATGTTACAACATGACAAGTTGAAGGATACAAATACCTATCTAAAATATCACGTTTTAAGGAGAAAAAAGGCATGAAAATCACAATTTAGTATTGCTGGTGGCCAGATTGCAAAACCATGTACTACCTGGATACTGACGGAAGACAGCGCCGCTGTAGTTCACTATGTATGGAGTGACTGCAATTGTCTATATTGTCAAGTGGAAAATGGTAGTTACAGAGACAACACAAGGATGGTTAGGCATGTAAATGACAAATAGATGCATACCTTGGAGTAGTCACGCTGTCTGATATAAAATACTGGGGTAAACTGAGAAAGAAACCGGTAATGCAAATCTTTTGGGGGGAATCCTAGAAGCCCCAAGTCAGAACTGGGGGTTAAAGTTCATATGTTACGGCTTAAGGCACTCAAAAAGCTTATAAGGAACAGGGTATCAAATGGAATATAAAATACCTACCGCAAAGTATCTAGTTCAAGATTAAAGAGAACCGCAGGTACAGAGGCAGCAAAATTGTCCTGGACAAGAAGTAATGCACAAAGGATGAATCAATAAACATGAAATGAAATGCCAACTGTTAGAAACGAAGGTTGAAAGTAAACACATATTTTCTGTTCCAGCACAACAAATACTATAAATCATTTAAATTTATGGATTCATATTCAGGGTAACAAAATGCATAACATAGAAAACGATGCAAATACTTAATTTTAGCACTCCAATACAACTATCCTCAAAAAAGTATATATAAGTGCCAGCTAGATAGAGGAGCATTGTTCTAACATACCACATACTTCTCTATAGATGAAAGGTCACGTGTGCTGCTGTTGATGAAGATATACAGGGTTGGTGGTTCGTCAGACTTCCATCGATCTGTACGCACACTAGCCCATCAGGTATGAGTAATGTTTTCAAGCATATTTATGCGAGAAGTTTCTCACGGAAATAGGGCTCAAACTTACTAATGGTTTTTGTTACGATGGTTACATAATTTCTGCCCAAAGTAATTATAGCATCATAATGCATAGTTAACTGCCCACTGTGAATCTGGCTATGCTTGAGTCATACACATTTTAATGTGCATGTTAAGTCATTCTTCTATCTCCACTACATGAATTGTGATAAAAATCAAAATGAAAAAAAATACATTTCCAGTTCCACAAATAGGTCTTAGCATATGAATTTTATTCGGCGTGTGGCAAGATTCAGTTAGGTACTCTATAGATAGAACATAGCTTCAATGCAGAGGAGTGGCATCACAATGTAACTGTCAGTGTTTCATCTTAGTATTGACGGTTTCATTAGCACCTGAAGCTTTTTCAAGTAAAATAATTTGTGTTGCCGATGTGTGTCACCGTACTAGACAGATCTGTTTGATATTTTTACCTTCGTTGTCGTCAGCAAAGTCGAAGTCAAGGGTATTTCTTATCGATCTGAAGAAGGTGTCGACAGGCCCGGTGGGCAGATCATCCAGGGAACTGATGGACACACCCTCAATCTAAAATAAGTGTTTAAAAAACTGTCCTATTACCAACCATACTCACGAAGCCACTAGGAGAATGCAAATGTTTCGATCGTGAGGCGTAATTTACTTGATCTATAGCTGTTTTGAATATCTGAGAGGCCCTTCGCTTCTCCGGCTGATCAGGAAACACCTGGAATGAACTAGAAGAGAAGGGGTGTAACAGCCCAAAATTCGAGAACCTAAAAACCCGAATAAAATTTCCACTTTGTTGCATTGCATCATGGCATACTCATTTAAATTGCTTAAGTTGAATAAAGCAACACTTGGAAATTTAAAACAAAGGAAGCAAATCCTTCTCAAAAATTTGCAAAACCAAATCCATTACTCAAACTGGCAAAACCAAATGTTCTTGAGTTCCCAAATTGTCCAGGAAGCTCAAGGATATATATTTGTAAATAATTGTCAAAGGAAATTTCCTGTCATACAAAGAAATAAATTTGAGACTTCAAAATTGGTTCAATTCAATTCTATTTTTGAAACCAAGTAAGCTTTCCAAAATTTCAAATTAAAATCATGGGGAGCTTCAATCTTATTGTGAAAGCCTCCATGAATATTTTCCTTATTTTGGAAATGCTCAAAAACTCCAAAGAATTATATTTTTGGAGATTATTAGATTTGACCTTTTTCGAACCCTATGAACAAAAGTGGTCCAAACTATTTTATTTTGAGGCATCAATTTTTGTGGAGCTTCCACAGAGTGTAACAAGGCTACACAAATTATTTCCTATTTTTCTGAAGTATTTAAGTGCCTCTTTAAAATCCCTAAAACCTGCTGGAAATAAAAGAACAGGAAACAAGGACTAGTTCGTGATGGAAGTTTTCTCTCCAGGGACCATTTTGCAAAACTGTCATCTCCTTCCTCGTTCTGTAGCGACCGAGCTGGGCGGCCGAGCCGCACCAGCTCGAGCTCGCCGTGCGCCTGGGGCCCCCTCCCCTTTGCCTATACCTGCAAGGAGAAGAGCATCCCGAGCCCCACCTGCTCCTCCAACCCTAGCCCAGCTTCCCAGCTCCTCTCTCTCTCCTTCGGTATTTTTCTTCCATGGCCGGAACACGAGCTCGCCTTCACCCTCACGCCGCCGTCGATGGAGACTGCCCCGGACAAATCGGAGTGGGGCAAAAGCTCCGCCTCTCCGCCGTCCTCCTGCTCGCCAAAGGAATCGAGGTGGGAGGGCCGGAATCAATGGCGCCATGCTTGTTTTCCCCGCCGCCGGCCGCCGCACGTCGAGCGCCGCTGCCGCCGTTCCCTTCTACCTCCGGCCTCCCCGAGCTTGTGTACGACGTCAGGGTGAGCACCCGAACCTCTCCTTGCCCTCCCCTTTGCTCTCGCCTCGCCGTAGCCCCGCCGTGCTCGTGCGTGCACAGCACGCCGCCGTCGCCGTGCGTGCGTCATGGTGCTCGTCACCGTGTTCTATCCGTTCGGATATTCCGAGCGAGACAGGAGCCGGAAGTTCCGAGTAAAGCCAGTACGAGGACACTTTTCTTCCTTAGTCGTTTTGCTCAGCCTTTGCTTCCATCGGATAATCCGATTCAAGAAAATTCGGATATTCCGAACTATGTCAGTACTGGTTTTTATCAGTCCTTAGCCGTTTTACAAAAAAAAAAACGTTAAGCCTATCGGATATTCCGGTTTAGAAATAATTCGGATATTCCGGTTATGCACAGTATCAAAATAACCCTGTTCAATTATTTCCTTCTTCTATGTTGACTCTAATTAATTATGTTGTGTTGGATTTAACTTATAATCCGAACATAATTAAAAGAGGAAAGAAAATATTAAAAGAACTTATTTAATTTGGTAATTTATAAAATTAATAACTTTTTACCGGTGTACCCGAAAAAGGTGTCCGAGGTACCAAAACGCTCAGAAAAATGTGAGCTACCCAAAATCATCCTCATCATGCATGATTGATCACCACTACATTAATGTACCTTTAGTAGTACTAGAATCATTAAGCTAAATATGGGTTTGTGCCAAATATCGCTAAAGGATCTGGGACAACTCATTTAACTTGGTAATCATGTCTAGGATCTCCTAGTTGCATTAAAATGTCATATCATCATTTTTGTATGCATTGCACAATGCCATGTGTTGATTGTTGTTTCTTTTCCGGTGTTGTTTGTGCTTCGTTAGATCGAGGAGTTGAGGTGCAACCACAATCCTCCGATGACTCCTACTACCTTTTATCTCGACAAGGCAAGCGTAACCCCCCCCCCCCTCTGAGCATATCTCATCCTATGTTTCCGCAAATATTTTCTCCACTATAATATTGCATCCGTTTCTAAATGTCTTTTGCTTGGAGTAGAGTATCCTACTAGTTGCATTAGAAATCTGTTGCCAATATCTGTTTTCCCCCCCCTATTACCATAGGTTTGCAGTTTAGCCTGATGTAATTATTATGCTATGCAAGTGCTTAGCCATGCTTAGTGAATTGCCTAGTGGTACTATGGTGGTATATGCTGGAAACAGGTGTTGACTTGTGACAGTGCTGTTGATGGTGGAGAAATTGTGGTGACGGATAATAAAATGCTTAAAGGTGGGGATGAGAGGCCACTGTGGTTGTGGTGCTTTGTCTCGTTCCCGTCGCCTAGGTGCGAGTGCTATACCTCTTGAACCAAGACTGAGCGTGCAACCATGCGTGAGGCCTATGCATTCGCAGTGCAGGAACCCTCATAGACTAAATAACTCGAGCGGGGCTAGCCAGGGTCCTCTAGTTCGGGCTTCCATTTGCGCGTGCGTGATGATGGTGGGATGAACTGAGATGAGGATTGTGGCGTTAGGAAAATGAGTGGCCACGGGGCACGGTGTCGATGATCCGTGCTTCGTCCTCACTGATGATCCTGGGTTAGTCCTTAACGAGGGAGAAGTCGACACCGCTCCCACCCAGCCGGCTTTCCAAGGAAGAGAGCTAATTGTACAGGTAATGGGCCGGACGGTACGCGTGGCGAAGGAGCTGGAGCCCTTCGGGACTCCGGGGACTTCCACTTTGTACACCCCTGCAGGGTTAAATCTTTTCGAAAAGCCGTGTCCGCGGTTATGGACGACTTGGGAAGTGAAGGTAAGATCATAGAATAACTTTAACGGAATGATTAAAAACTGGGTACTAGAGGTACCACTCACAACTGCAAGGTGAGCTTCCTCGAGGGTGATTCGGGGAGGTGCCTTTGATGAACAGGTACAATGGTTGGTGACGGTTGATGATGAAAGGTGATGAAAGAAAAGAGTTACTTCTTACCCCTTTTCAAAATAATCTGATTAGTCGATGCCATGGAGTTGTGTTTTATAAATAAAATCAGCTTTATGCAAAACAGCCATAAAACCTTTGAAAGCCAATCATTGGAGCATATATTAGCTCTTAATCTTGCGAGTTCGTCGAACTCAACGTCGTTTGCTTGTTTTCAGGAGAGGACTTCACCGACCTCGAAGGTGGGTTCTTTGTGGACGTCGACGAGTAGTCTGGGGTTCCCAGGTGGCAGCTTGGGACATCCCGGAACAGCTGGCGCTGGATGTTTATCTGTAGGCCTCTTAGGCCATAATTTGGTTCTTGTTGTTTAGAACAACCTATTCTGCTTCCGCTTGTCGTAATGTTGGGTCTGTGACCTCTGGTTGTCATTTGCTATCTTTCTCTATTATAAGAGTTGAACTATATGATTTTGTGTCGTAGAGTCTGTGATGTGCCAGTTGTTCCACAAGTCTTGATCTCTCTGTTATGCTTTGATAGTGTGTCTGGTGGTGTCGGATAACCGGAGACACAGTATCACTGCATAGCCGTCGGGTCGGGGCGCCACAAGTTGGTATCAGAGCAGTACTGCCTGTAGGAAACCCTTTCTACTGGTCGAAGTTGAGTCTAGTGTTTGTGAAAATATTTTGAACCTAAAAATGAGTTGTGAAAACCATCTTAGGATTCTTTTTACTCCTTACCTGGTTACCTTCTAATCTCGGAGCAATCTTACCTCTATTTGAGTTAAAGGTTCTTCTTCTCATCTGTTACTTCAAAATGATTAGAAACGGGGTTGGGTTCGACCTTTAGTGTTATGTGTCACGTTGCTCCCGCTGCGTTGCAATCCCAAATCAACTCAGTTGTTTCGACGGAGTCTACTCATTTGATCCTTTCTTCGGGTTTTAACCCAAGGACTTGAACATAAGGTCCCGGATTGTGCCAACTAGTGTGTGTTAAGTTGATTACTTAACTCTCGCTAGTAGCACATGATGCTGATCTTCAACCCAAGTCCCATCTTGTTGTCCCCTTGTTCGTTGTTATCCAAAGCATTATTGTCCCTAGTCTGTGTACTTGAGTGGACATTAATGTTTCCGACTCAACCATCCGGCTATGTGCCACACCTCCGTTGGCTACTTCACTTCATCTCTTCCTTAGCCTCGCGTTAGGTTCTGTTTTGGAACCATCGTGGTTACAGCCAGGATTCTCTTTGCAAGTCTCCCATCTATGTTCGTGACTCCGCTGCATCTCTCCTCCATGGGCATGGTTATCACAATTGAGTAATAACCGGTGCATCTCCAACATCTTCGGATCTTCCGGAGTATGTTTGTTACTCTTGCTCTTCTTTCCGACCCGTGTCTTCCGTTTGACCGTCCTGTTCTCACCGTGCATTGGTGTGTTCCGATGCAAGTCACTCTCTTGATCCGTTAAGACTTTCCACTTCGTCTTGATTGGGAGAAACAAACTCCAGTATCCTGTCCGTTCATCGGACCAGGTCAAAGTATTGTACTCTGCAGAATAAGGGCCTTGTCTAGCTTTTGTTCTGATTCCCCTTAGAGTGTCACACTCTTTTATATCAAGGTATTATGCTAAGTTTCATGATCCTCTTGATGAAGTGATGCTCCCACACTTGTTACTCTTCGTTCTCCGAGTGACTTGTTGCTCCAGAATGATAAGACATGAACAATGATGTGGCTATCGGATATTCCCAGCAGTTCCACTGCGCGGAAATCCAAAGACCTTTCTTGTCCTCCTTAGCATGATTGGTTAGCCGATCAATAAGCTGAGTTTGACTATGTTCCCAAGTTCCTTCTCTCCGGTGCTCTTCCTCGGTCAAAGAGCTAGGTTCGCGCCGAAACTCCCAAGACTATCTCTCTTGTGCCTCGAAAGGCATGATCCTCTCTCGAACTCCGGATCCACCGCTATGTCATGATATCCTGTTGATGGATCGTGATATTCTGTTGTTCCTTCCAGAAGTATCGCCAGGTTGTCGCCTGTCCAAGCTCACCATCACGGACAACTCCCTCCTGGTTCTCTGAACAACTCCTATCGTGTTGGATGTCCTGACTTATTCTCTATCGGTGATAGTTCATTCTCAAGGGGATGTCTAGTCTGTCATGTTGAAACAAGGTGGTATCTCCTCTTTGGATATGCTATCCCCCCTTTTCTTTTGATTTGATTTGGGCTATCGTCAAATCAAACTCCGATCGACCTACGGGAATGTGTTAATCTGAGCAATGTCTATGCAGTTCATGTGACATATAAGTCGACCATCTTGGAGTAACGAGATAAGTTGGTTGTGGAGTCCATCAACTACCTCTTATTTTCCTCCATGTTTGAGGAGAATTATATGGAATAGCGGGCGTAGCATTGTAAACTTATTAGCACTATCTATGTCGTCCCAAGGCATGTGTTCTCGAAGTAGAAATGACTTTCTCTGATTCACGTGCAATTGCTGAAACATGTCGCCGTGGATCTGAGTAAATTGATTTGCATCCTCGGAATCATCCCAAATCACTCCTGTGTGTGCCACTATTCTTGGTATGGTACATAGTCACCTTCCTTCCTTGAGAATTTCATCTATGCCTCCAAGCCACTAGTGGAACTGTTCAAGAAGTTGAAGGATTACAAGAAATTCTTTTTCATTCTTTGATGTTCCCCAGGAAGGGCTCATCTGTGTCTCATTGCAAGAAATTCATGTAGGTGCAGATGTCTTCTGACAAGCTGCTCATACGTGGGTTCCGCAATCTCGTTCCTCCTTTGGAGTTAGACATTTTAGTCTAGCTCTTGGGGTTCTAGCAAATATAATCCGTTGTTATCCTTTGCAAGACTTCCTATTCCTAACTGTCGAGTTGAAATATCTCTACACCTAACCAGATCTGAATCACTATCAGAAACGACGGTTGGTGATCCTCAAGAAGCTTGTCCTCAATGTCTAGAACATCAAGAGGTTTTTCCTGATGCTATCGCTCCCGGAGTTTCTAAAATTCTCTTGGTCCATCTTCCGATCCTTCTTCTGTGATCCAAACTGTTCCTCTGCGAGGAAAGTTCTACTCAACCTGTTTGGTAGAAGTCGTCTCTCCCTCTGTCGGAATCTTGCTTAACCTTCATCTTCAGAAACTTAAGGCCTTGTGCAAAGTTCATATTCGCAACCTTGTGAGAAGCAGTTGTCTGCCAATTGGAAACCTCTTGTCAATTTCCCGTCACCGCTTGTGTCTCCTAACTGTCAATCCAAGGGATGCTTGAAGTATCATCCTATGATCCCACCATGAGGTACTCGGTCGTTGTATCTTCCCAAAGACCCATCCTTCTGGAGAGTTTTCTTTCTTTTCCTATGGTGTATTTGGATCGTGACCTCGAAGTGAAGCCGATGAAGATCTTCATGATGCCTTGATCAACCTCTTCAAGAGTGAAGCCACCTGAAGTGAGAAAGTCGTGTAGTACCTCGTAACCCTTCTCCCTCTTTCCTACTCTTAGAATCTCGGGACGAGATTCCTGTAAGGAGGGTAGAGTTGTAACAGCCCAAAATTCGAGAACCTAAAAACCCGAATAAAATTTCCACTTTTGTTGCATTGCATCATGGCATACTCATTTAAATTGCTTAAGTTGAATAAAGCAACACTTGGAAATTTAAAACAAAGGAAGCAAATCCTTCTCAAAAATTTGCAAAACCAAATCCATTACTCAAACTGGCAAAACCAAATGTTCTTGAGTTCCCAAATTGTCCAGGAAGCTCAAGGATATATATTTGTAAATAATTGTCAAAGGAAATTTCCTGTCATACAAAGAAATAAATTTGAGACTTCAAAATTGGTTCAATTCAATTCTATTTTTGAAACCAAGTAAGCTTTCCAAAATTTCAAATTAAAATCATGGGGAGCTTCAATCTTATTGTGAAAGCCTCCATGAATATTTTCCTTATTTTGGAAATGCTCAAAAACTCCAAAGAATTATATTTTTGGAGATTATTAGATTTGACCTTTTTCGAACCCTATGAACAAAAGTGGTCCAAACTATTTTATTTTGAGGCATCAATTTTTGTGGAGCTTCCACAGAGTGTAACAAGGCTACACAAATTATTTCCTATTTTTCTGAAGTATTTAAGTGCCTCTTTAAAATCCCTAAAACCTGCTGGAAATAAAAGAACAGGAAACAAGGACTAGTTCGTGATGGAAGTTTTCTCTCCAGGGACCATTTTGCAAAACTGTCATCTCCTTCCTCGTTCTGTAGCGACCGAGCTGGGCGGCCGAGCCGCACCAGCTCGAGCTCGCCGTGCGCCTGGGGCCCCCTCCCCTTTGCCTATACCTGCAAGGAGAAGAGCATCCCGAGCCCCACCTGCTCCTCCAACCCTAGCCCAGCTTCCCAGCTCCTCTCTCTCTCCTTCGGTATTTTTCTTCCATGGCCGGAACACGAGCTCGCCTTCACCCTCACGCCGCCGTCGATGGAGACTGCCCCGGACAAATCGGAGTGGGGCAAAAGCTCCGCCTCTCCGCCGTCCTCCTGCTCGCCAAAGGAATCGAGGTGGGAGGGCCGGAATCAATGGCGCCATGCTTGTTTTCCCCGCCGCCGGCCGCCGCACGTCGAGCGCCGCTGCCGCCGTTCCCTTCTACCTCCGGCCTCCCCGAGCTTGTGTACGACGTCAGGGTGAGCACCCGAACCTCTCCTTGCCCTCCCCTTTGCTCTCGCCTCGCCGTAGCCCCGCCGTGCTCGTGCGTGCACAGCACGCCGCCGTCGCCGTGCGTGCGTCATGGTGCTCGTCACCGTGTTCTATCCGTTCGGATATTCCGAGCGAGACAGGAGCCGGAAGTTCCGAGTAAAGCCAGTACGAGGACACTTTTCTTCCTTAGTCGTTTTGCTCAGCCTTTGCTTCCATCGGATAATCCGATTCAAGAAAATTCGGATATTCCGAACTATGTCAGTACTGGTTTTTATCAGTCCTTAGCCGTTTTACAAAAAAAAAAACGTTAAGCCTATCGGATATTCCGGTTTAGAAATAATTCGGATATTCCGGTTATGCACAGTATCAAAATAACCCTGTTCAATTATTTCCTTCTTCTATGTTGACTCTAATTAATTATGTTGTGTTGGATTTAACTTATAATCCGAACATAATTAAAAGAGGAAAGAAAATATTAAAAGAACTTATTTAATTTGGTAATTTATAAAATTAATAACTTTTTACCGGTGTACCCGAAAAAGGTGTCCGAGGTACCAAAACGCTCAGAAAAATGTGAGCTACCCAAAATCATCCTCATCATGCATGATTGATCACCACTACATTAATGTACCTTTAGTAGTACTAGAATCATTAAGCTAAATATGGGTTTGTGCCAAATATCGCTAAAGGATCTGGGACAACTCATTTAACTTGGTAATCATGTCTAGGATCTCCTAGTTGCATTAAAATGTCATATCATCATTTTTGTATGCATTGCACAATGCCATGTGTTGATTGTTGTTTCTTTTCCGGTGTTGTTTGTGCTTCGTTAGATCGAGGAGTTGAGGTGCAACCACAATCCTCCGACGACTCCTACTACCTTTTATCTCGACAAGGCAAGCGTAACCCCCCCCCCCCTCTGAGCATATCTCATCCTATGTTTCCGCAAATATTTTCTCCACTATAATATTGCATCCGTTTCTAAATGTCTTTTGCTTGGAGTAGAGTATCCTACTAGTTGCATTAGAAATCTGTTGCCAATATCTGTTTTCCCCCCCCTATTACCATAGGTTTGCAGTTTAGCCTGATGTAATTATTATGCTATGCAAGTGCTTAGCCATGCTTAGTGAATTGCCTAGTGGTACTATGGTGGTATATGCTGGAAACAGGTGTTGACTTGTGACAGTGCTGTTGATGGTGGAGAAATTGTGGTGACGGATAATAAAATGCTTAAAGGTGGGGATGAGAGGCCACTGTGGTTGTGGTGCTTTGTCTCGTTCCCGTCGCCTAGGTGCGAGTGCTATACCTCTTGAACCAAGACTGAGCGTGCAACCATGCGTGAGGCCTATGCATTCGCAGTGCAGGAACCCTCATAGACTAAATAACTCGAGCGGGGCTAGCCAGGGTCCTCTAGTTCGGGCTTCCATTTGCGCGTGCGTGATGATGGTGGGATGAACTGAGATGAGGATTGTGGCGTTAGGAAAATGAGTGGCCACGGGGCACGGTGTCGATGATCCGTGCTTCGTCCTCACTGATGATCCTGGGTTAGTCCTTAACGAGGGAGAAGTCGACACCGCTCCCACCCAGCCGGCTTTCCAAGGAAGAGAGCTAATTGTACAGGTAATGGGCCGGACGGTACGCGTGGCGAAGGAGCTGGAGCCCTTCGGGACTCCGGGGACTTCCACTTTGTACACCCCTGCAGGGTTAAATCTTTTCGAAAAGCCGTGTCCGCGGTTATGGACGACTTGGGAAGTGAAGGTAAGATCATAGAATAACTTTAACGGAATGATTAAAAACTGGGTACTAGAGGTACCACTCACAACTGCAAGGTGAGCTTCCTCGAGGGTGATTCGGGAGGTGCCTTTGATGAACAGGTACAATGGTTGGTGACGGTTGATGATGAAAGGTGATGAAAGAAAAGAGTTACTTCTTACCCCTTTTCAAAATAATCTGATTAGTCGATGCCATGGAGTTGTGTTTTATAAATAAAATCAGCTTTATGCAAAACAGCCATAAAACCTTTGAAAGCCAATCATTGGAGCATATATTAGCTCTTAATCTTGCGAGTTCGTCGAACTCAACGTCGTTTGCTTGTTTTCAGGAGAGGACTTCACCGACCTCGAAGGTGGGTTCTTTGTGGACGTCGACGAGTAGTCTGGGGTTCCCAGGTGGCAGCTTGGGACATCCCGGAACAGCTGGCGCTGGATGTTTATCTGTAGGCCTCTTAGGCCATAATTTGGTTCTTGTTGTTTAGAACAACCTATTCTGCTTCCGCTTGTCGTAATGTTGGGTCTGTGACCTCTGGTTGTCATTTGCTATCTTTCTCTATTATAAGAGTTGAACTATATGATTTTGTGTCGTAGAGTCTGTGATGTGCCAGTTGTTCCACAAGTCTTGATCTCTCTGTTATGCTTTGATAGTGTGTCTGGTGGTGTCGGATAACCGGAGACACAGTATCACTGCATAGCCGTCGGGTCGGGGCGCCACAAGGGGTGAGCATGGTCACTCCTGGGACAAATGTGGAGGAGCAAGGGTGTGGTGTGGGGCCTGAGCTTACTATGCATGACCGGGTCCCCTTGAGCTGTTTGAGGTTCCTTACGACTGCGAGAGCGAGCTGGACGTTGGCGTCGATGAACTCGTCCGAAGAGCCCTAGAAGAAGAGGTAAATTGAAGCGGCATGATGAGAAACAGGGGACAGAAGCCATCACATATATCTGACATCAGTTATCAGACTTTTTTTTAGTAAGTATCAGTGATCAGTCTAACTGACAACAACCCATGATATAATAAGGATATTAAGGCGATTGTTAGGACTAATGCCTGCACTGCGATACATCAAAAGGTTAGCACTAGCTGTGAGTGTGCTCTTTATTTATTTTCATTTGGAAACATAAAACAGTTTTTCAGGACTACGCAAAAGATAGAAAGATTTCCGTGTGATCCAATTGTAGGATAATATAACTGGAGGTGTTTTAAGAATCATAACATGTGCGCAGGGATTTTAGAACCACAAGCACCATTGGAGTGTAAAGAGTAAATAACTTTAAATGAGGCCCAGGCAAGCTATACTTCAAGTAGACCAACTGAACTAGACTACTGGTAAGTAAAATTGAACGAAGAAAACAAAACATAAAAACCAAAGCACAATTTTTTTTAGTAACAATACAATTGAAACCCCACAATTAGAGTTGTTTGCCCTGCGGATGTTCTTCCACGTGAAAAGAGGCCAGTTGCTGTTAATGTAATACCTCGATTAAGAGCACACATACCTTAAATAATGCTGCTGACAGAATTTCCAAAAGATAATATTACCTAGTAACCTAGATGGGAACAACAAAGGATCTCCAAGCACAGGATGTTCAGTTAATAGGAACAAGTTCTTATGCAGATTACGTCTTATAAGTTCTTACGAAATCGAGAGAAGTGCATATTACACCCTCCAACTTATGCTAGAGTTTAACTTGCAACCCTGAGGTTCAAAACCGGTTAGGAAACACCCCTAAAGTGTGGAAACCATCTAAAGTACCCTCCTGGCTATTCCTGGAGCTGGTTTTGACCCGGTCGTCGCGCCACGTCAGTAAGTGGGTCCCGCCTGTCATCCTCTCTCTCTTCTCCTTCAACTCTAATCCCGGCCCCTCCCCTTCCGTCCAAGACGCATCTGACCATCGTGTAGTTCCCTGGCGCCGCACGCATCCCCGCCGGCCATTGACCTCCTGCCCTACCGGTGCCACGCCTACACCACCGCACGCCATCCCATCTCCTGCCTCCCGTGCGACCGTCGGCGCTGCCCCCATCCTGTGAAACGCACGCGGCCGGTGGCATCGTCCACATCCCCTGCATCGCACCGCCGTCCAGCCCCGCCTCCCCCGTCGCCGGTCTCCTAATTTCCCCATTTTTTCCTGGTTCCACTGCTTCCCGACGCGCCGAACGCCGCCGCTCGGAGCGCACCATGGTGCCGTCGCTGGAGGCCACCCCGCGCCTATCCGATTACCCCAAGAGCTCCGCTGTTCCATGCTAATCATCGACGCCAAAGGAATTGTCCGGGAATGCCACCAATCAACGGGACGCTCAATTTCCTCTCCACCGCCGGCCGCCGCAGGTTAGACAGTTTTGTCGCCGTCCAACTACCTCCGACCACGCCGTATGTTCCATCGCAATCCAGGTGAGTCCCCGAACCTTCCCGTCCATCTCTCTCTCTCACTGCCGTGCCTCCTAGTCGTCTGCCGCCATGAGACACCGCCAACCGCCGCTGCCGATTCCGGCCACGCAGGTACTCTGCACCGTCGCCGCTAGTTACACTACTTCCCCCCACGTCGGATGTGCCCACTCCTCGGCTCCGGAGAGCCTCTGGCAGCGAGGCCGTTGTGCCCTGCGCGCGCGTGCCGCGAGTTCAGCTTCGGCCTTTTTATTTTTTGGAGCCGGACCAAGGGACTTGCTGACGTGGCGCGACGACCGGGTCAAAACCAGCTCCAGGAATAGCCAGGGGGTACTTTAGATGGTTTCCACACTTTAGGGGTGTTTCCTAACCGGTTTTGAACCCCAGGGTTGCAAGTTAAACTCTAGCATAAGTTGGAGGGTGTAATATGCACTTCTCCCTACGAAATCCCTGCAAGGTTCAGAGAAATCCTTATCTGAAAAATAGGAAAAATAAAAAAGATGGTGGTCTGCCAGAGAGGGCGCATGGACCTAAGCGGGCCTGGGCTGCAGCGGCCAGTTATCCTTCCACCGTTGGAAGCGGGCGGTAACGCTGCTCTGTGAAACCAGCCTCACGCCATTTCCGCCACTACAGGTGCAAGGACGCCCAAGCTTTCGCCTGAGCGCCACGAGCACACTAGGCAACTTGGAACGGGCTGTCCACACAGTGCAGCCCAGACCCAGGCCCAAGCGCCACACGAGGCATCCAACACCACCTTACTGCCCCCGCTCAGGTTACAAGTCCGTGCTAATTGACTCGGCGAGCTACCTCGTTCAGAGAGCGTATTTAAGCTGGTCGGCTTCCCCTTGCGTTAGCGAGGTGGGACTAAAACTAGGTTGCTAGTTTCTGTAGAAGAATATGAGCAGAGGCTCTCTCCTGGGTACAGCTGCTTCAGCCTTCAGCACACTTGTCAAGCAATCACTGGCGGAGCGTCGTTGTGGCGAAAGTGGGCTACAACCCCCCTTCCGAAGTGCAATTTCGTTCTTACTATGTATACGCACCGTTCCTGGCCCAGCCCATCGACGAATCTCAGGCCGTTTTGTCTTTCCTTTCCCCAATTCAATGGTCACACGAAGTTGACCAGTTAGGGATATGCTCGTCCAGTCTACCGCTCAGCCCCTTTGCCCTACTCGTCAATCCTCATCTTTTCGTTTTCTCGGTGTCGCGATCAGCGATAGGTCCCACGCCGACGCTGGCACGCAGTTGGACGGCACCCAGCAAAATCCTCAGCGATTAATACAAATTTTGATTTTCTAATTCTAGGAGTCGCAAAAAAAAAGATTTTCTAATTCTAGGTTATTGGTCCTATTCAGTTGTCTTTTGGTCATTAGCAATGATATTTTCTTTGGAGCACCGAAAGTCACTTGTCCAATTCTATATCCGGTTTTCCAAGAAAAAAAAGTATATCATCATAACACTGCCTCAAATTTGGCCGATTTTTTTCATGCATATTCGTGTTTGCTATAGTATTGGCCCCCTCTTGTGATTTGTTCATGCTCCGCCACTGCAAGCAATTGATTCTTGGCTAATCAAGAAAAAAGGGCACAATTATTCGTTCAGGCGTCTAGGTTCTGGCAGTCTTTACCGATACAGCTATAGTGTACACAGTTCAAAAGAAGAAGAAAAGGCAAGGAGGGAGAAGCTAGCATAGAGGCCAGATCACATATTCAAGATGATTTGCAGCACGCATAGACAAATTCAGCAACAAGTACTAGCCTGTTACAAAAATGTTGCATCGGTATAGTCAACTATCTTAAACTGCATCTAAAAAAAACTATCTTAAACTGGGTAACTTTCTCGCACAAAAAAAAAAATCTATTCTCTGTCCTCAGGAGTTAATTTGTACGTATATCTAACTATATCAAAGACAGACACTTTCGCGACCGGAGAGCGCTCCAAGCACTGTACAACTACAGTAAAGAACAGTGATGAATAGTGCTGCGACCCACACCGTCGATCGGCGATCCAACGGTCCACCAGACATGCCCGTGACGATTTTGCTAAAACACCCCTCACTGATTCACAAATCAACCCCGCGGTCCGCAACTTTACGCTCGGAGGGACGTAACTCCAATTTGTGAAAACATTAAGGACCTTCGTGAAAAAAACGTCGGCACAACACCCTTCCTCTCTCCTCTCTCCCACGCGAGCGGAGCTCGCCGGCGCCGCCGCTGCGTGTCCCCGCCGCACCGCTGCTCCTCTCTCAAATCGACGACCACGCCGACCTCCGCCGTCGCTCCCCCTCCCTCCTCGCCAAGCACCGCGTGCCGGGACGCCCGATCTGTGGCGGAATCGTCCGCGTCGTGTTCACCGTCCGCCGCCGCGGAAAAGCTCGCCGCCGGCAAGTCCGGCGACGATATGGCTCGAGGCGCCGCCCATTCTGCTCCCCTCTACGCCTCCGCGCAGATCAGCGCGATCCCAGGACGGCGCGCGTTCTCGCGTGCTCGAGCGCGAGAGCTCGACGGCACGGCCGCCGCCGGCGGTGACGTCATTCGGTGACGTCACCATGGACCCCAGCTGTCGGATCCCCATTTCCACAAACGGTTAAAAAAACGTGCGGGACCCACTGTCAGAAATTTGACAAATACAAAAACGTACTCAAATTCAAAAAAAAATCTCCGAATGTACAGTTCATAAAAATGCAAAAAAAAAAATATATATATATATCAAAGTATTTCAAATTAACAGATTCCCAAACTTCCCACAAAAAAAGGACGCACGTAAAAAACTATTTTGAAACAATATATATATATATATATATATATGCAAGAAATATATCAAAACTCTTCAAAATTAACAATTTTTAGATTCATCACGCAAAAGTTAAAAAAAAAAGTACACATCCAAAAAAAAAAACGACTTCCAAACCTCATCATTTGGTAAACACTAAAAAAACAAATTTTAATAAATTCCAAATTGTACGATTTTTAAAAGCTGTTCGGCCATTTGAACTCTCATTTGACGTTTACATATTTCAGATTCTCAAAAAAAATTACCCGAAAAAAAAGCCTAGAACATTTTTAGTTCGTGAATATTTCAAGAAAAAACAAAATGACTCCCCGTAATTATGTATAGTCGAATTTAACAAATGCTCACACTACGTACTCCCTCTGATTATGAACTCTAATTGAACATCTCAATTAAGCAAAATATTTCCAAAAAAAAAAAATGAAATCAACGCTAACAATGCATACCAAAACATAAAACATATTTACACAGTTCAAAATATTGAATATTTTGATGCAATATAGACGAACTTTCCCTATTTGTTAGCGCGAATCTAGAAAATATGCACTACCACTACCTACATACTTAACTTAAATATTATCTGGAAAAAAGAAACACATTTCAACATTTCAAATTGCTAAAATATTTGAGGTACCCCAGAATATATCAATATGCTCGGGAAAAAAAATTAATACTTCCTAATGCCAAAATACAAACAAAATTAAACAATTCAAATTGCCTAACATTTGTATACATTCTAGGTGCACTCCATCTAATTATTAATTAACATTTCCTCTAATTATACTATACAATCGGAAAAAAAAATATTGCCAACCATTATTTGCACTACTTATGGCAGAACGCAAACATATTTCAAGATTTCAATTCAACGAATATTTCAAGAAAATCCAACTTAATTCCCTCAAATTATGGATTGCATTTTATGAATGTCCACAACATGTATTCCATTTGATTATGGAGTTCAATTAAATTTTCAAGGCAAAATACAAACTTATTTCACCTTCCAAAATTGTTTAATATTCAGAGATAATTTAGCTGAAATCTCTCTAATTGTACACATAAAATCAAAAAATACTTGATCCACTAAATGTTTGCAGAAAATAAAAATCCATTTCCTCCAATTATGGACTGAATTTAACGAATTTCCTTAAAATGCATTTCCTCGAACTATGGAGTTAAATTAAATATTTCGATATTTATGACAAACTACAAAGATACTTCGCCATTCAAATTTATGGAATTAAATATTAAATTAATTAAACGAATGCTGTTTGTTTACAACACTGCACATTTTAGTATGAACATGCAGAGAAAATAAGAAAAAAATTCCCATCTAAGTGATTTTGTTACTTAATCTTCTCAATTTTAAATCACTCCTTTAATATGCTTTAGACATCTGCAATACTTTAATCAAGCATTATTTGCAAAATATCACAACAACATATCGCCAATAAAAATTTAAAAATTAATAAAGGCACGTCGTGACGACGCGAAAAAATTCCACAATTTGGTCAACATTTCAGCGAATATTCCGATATTCAACAAAATATATCGAAAATGCTAAAACAAAAACTCTATACACTTACAACAAGATACAAATATTTTTGGACAATACAATTTGCCCAATATTTCGACATCATACAAACAAACTTTCCCAAATGTGGAATCAAATTCAAAAGAATTTTCCTAATTTTGATTAAATAATGACGCCGAAATACAAACATGTTTGAACATTTCACACCACCAAAAATTTGAATATTCCACAAAATATATCAAAAGTGCTCACAAATAAATGTAAACTATTCGTAACAAAATAAAAACATATTTGCACATTCCAATTTCGCAAACATTTGGCTGAATAAAAAAAAAGGACATAAAATATCACCAAGGGCGTGGCGTGACGCCACGCCAAAATTCAACTAGTATCCACTAATGACGACATATTTTGCAGCACGCACGCAGCACGCTCAGACAAATTCAGCGACAAGTATAATCCACGACAATGATGTTATGGAATCAGTTTATGTGCATCCAACAATAGAGTCAGAATGCATCCAGTAACGGCAATATGTTGCTGCAGCAGGAAATTTGAACAGGTTTGGAGAAGAAGAGCCGCGGGGTACCTTGTAAGAGGAGATGCTGCTCGGGAGAGGCCTGGCCACCGAGTAATTACCCATGAAACATCAAGGGGGAATGTGAGAACAAACTCGGGTAACAGATAGGTTAAATGGGACGAGAGGAAGAAGCAGTTTGCGTTGCGTACGGGAACTCGATCTCGAGGCGCGTCCTGCCGTCGTCGATGGCGGTGGCGAGGGAGCGGGCGGCGTCGGAGACGAGCACCTCGTAGGAGCGCGGCTTGTACACGGACACCCCGGCGGACCTGAGCTCCTGCAGCTCCTGCTGCACCTCCTTGGCTGCCTCCGCGCGCACCGACGGGAGGCGGCGGCGGGAACGCGCGAGGCGGGCGGGCGGAGAAGGGAGCGCCCGCGGGGCCGCGGGGGAGCGCAGGAGGCGGGCGGCCGAGGTGGCCGCGGGCGTCGCCATGGCCGCGGGAGATTATCTGATGATGGGGGAGGGCCGGCAGGTGGTGCTGCTCTGTGGTGGCTGGCTGGCTCAGACGTCCCGCTGCGAGGAAGGAGAAGCGAGTCCACACACACTCCCTAGTGAGGCAGTGATCCTCCACGTCAGTCGCGCCGCGCTCACTGCCGGTGGGACCAGCGCCGAAATTCAACGGAATACTAATTTTCTTTTCGCTTTTGCAGCTCCCTTCTTTTTTTTCCAATGATTTTTTTAGTAGAGATTTTTGGCTCTGATCTCCACTCCATCCACTGCTCCCTTTATTTTAAAATATTCGAAAATCGTTTATATGAGTTTCTAACAATTTATTTAGAAAAAAATTATAGATGTATTCAATGATGTGTCCTAGGAACATGCTAAGACTGATAATTAGACTCCCATGGCGACTCCCACCCCACCTCCCACCTCCGGCGACTCCCATGGCGATTCCTTCTCCGATGACATCTAGGAGATCCCCTCCTCGCGATCATGGCCACGCCAGGTGGGGATCCCTACGCGGATCCCTCCTCCATCGCCCATCGACTGGATTTCTCCCCGGGTCACAGGATCCGGGCCAAGGTTCGTCACATCTTCGCCTCCTCGGTGAACCGGTTTCTAGATCACACCGCTTCTTCCTCGTGGTTTCTTTTGGACGTGCATCGTTCCGTTTGGATGATCTGAATGCTAGTTTGGCCCTTTCTGCCTGCTTGGGTGTGGCATTTGATGAGATCGGAATTCTGAATCTGAGAGACAGGGTTTTCAAGTTTGCAGTCAGCTGTAAGGCAGTGGGTTTCTTTATTCATAATTTGCGATCGTATTCTTGTCAGCAATTTGAATGTTTTTTTCATCTCTGGGGATTTGGTGGACCGAATTGGATCAGGGAAGAAAGGTATTATTATACTTAATTAGATGCAGAATGGTCTTCCGTTTCCAGATCAAAAATCACACCTCCTGCTAATAGATCTCATAGATCATACAATACGGTGCCCATGCAAACTGTATGCAACACCATCTGACGTGGGATCTGTCACCAGGCTCCTAGAAACTCTGCTCCGATCCTCACTGGCGCAAATTGTGTTCCTATTGGTCATCGATCAACCACACCAGATCTGGTACGCCCTTCATGTGATGATCACGCTGATACCAGATCCAATGGAGGCGGGAATCACGGATTTTCAAACTCCTCTCCTTGCCGGGCCCTGCTTACGCACGACCCACAGCCGGCCCAATTAGGCTACTATGTGACCAGCCCATCTCCTACGACGTCAACTGAGACACAGCTGAACACCCGCGCTAATTTAGAGATTAACTGCGATAATTGGTTGGCGGTGGGTCATCTAGCTTCTTCTTGCTCAAGCAAAATCAGGTGCAGAGATTGTTACGGATACGGCCATATTGCACGGAAGTGTTTGAACAAGAAAAGGAAAGCTCAGATTTACCGAAAAAAAGCAACCCGGATAGCAGTATATTACCTGGAAGACAGGGGGACGCGGTTATTCCCCTCACATTGCTACAGGGTTCCATCGAGCTCTCCGACGACTCGTTGCTGCATACACCTCCGCCATCGCCGATGGCAAACTACCCCTGTGATTTCATCCCCCACCTCCCGCCCGGCATCGGCTTCATCCCACCCAATGGTCTACGACCTCAGCGTGGGTATGTCACGGTGGGCGGCTCACTTCCACAAGCCTGCGACATCTAGGCGATCATCATCCTTGAACCTGAGCCGCACTCAGATCAATTTGAAGGTACCGCTAATCTCATCACTGGTTACCTTGAGCAGCAGAGGGGTTGGACAGTCCGTGAGATCTCTCGCAGTGGCTTAGGGGCTGCATTAGTTCGATTTGAGGATGTGGTAGAAAGAGATGCTGCTGTTATGACTAGCCCATACTTCATTGGAGAAACTGTGATGAGGGTGATTGAGCAAAACAGGGGTAGGAATCATAGATCGGTTACTTTTTCTCATGATTGTTGGCTCATGTTGATGAACTATGAATGTTGGAACCTTGATACTATTGTCATATCCATGGCTCAGTATGGCAGACTGCTAATTTGGAACAGAGATAACTCTAACAAAGCTCGAATCTTGGTTAAGATGAGAGTTTTTGATATTGACAAGATCCCTCTTAGCATTGTTGTCACTCAGTCTACCTCATACATTGGCAATGGGGATTCGTGGTCCTGCCCAACTATCATCCTGTCCTCTGTTATGCTAGGTGCTGGACCTGGAGATGAAGACCCACTCCCACCTGATGGCCAGAACCCCACCCTTTGCCTATCATTGTGGATGATTTTGCGTTTTGGCATGCTGAGAATGAGGGCATAGTACAGCACCCTGCAGGTATTGGTGAAGCAAATAACAATATTCCTGCTGCAGATGTTGCACCTGCAGCTGAGGACCCTGTCCTGATGACACCACCGCAAAGCCCTGCACACAACCTTGAAGATGTTGTGCACATGGAAGAGGAGATCATGGAAGAGATAGTTGTCGATGATCAGCCGATGGAGGAAGATCGGGCCATACAGCATGTTGATGTGATGAGTGCTGCTGCAGAGGTTGTCCCTGATGCACCAGTTGATACTCTGCCTACTGATGCCCAAGAAACTAAAACCACATTGGTTGCACCTACTGCCCAAGATCAGGTCCAGAATACACAGCTGATTACAAACTTTGTGGCCATGCCAATTGTTCGGAGAAGGCGTGGCAAGGCACCTGCACCCCCCACTATGGAGTTTGTGAGGCGCAGCAACAGAATTGCTGAACTGAATGCTGGATTCAAAGACAAGCCTCCAACTGATTTGGTGACTGTTGAACAAGGTGAAAGCTCTGGAAAGAACTTGGCTGCGGAATTCGAAGCTCACGTGGTTGACACCTCGGCTCCTGCACCACCTGTTCTTCCTACATCGATGCTCCAGGCCATTGGAGGGGCACACTGTCAGATGGCATCTGCGATGCTCACTGAAGAGGAACTCAACTATGACAGTACCAATAACAGTATTGAAAGCAACTAGTGGTGTGGAGACAACCCTCATATGTCTCACAGTTATCCTTTCATGTGTCTTATGCTTTTGGTGTCAGTTGATCGAGTATGTTCAGTTTTTATACAGAGTGCATGCTCTCTTGTACCTCTGTTGTCATTGGGTTGCTTTTGATGTCAGACACTTATCTATGTCATATTTAAGTATCTGGTGTGTGAACTATGTTATCAGTCAGTTCTATGTTTCTCGGTATTGCTGTTTTATGAGGACTGATGCTGTGATGTATGATTTTTGCACTGAGAGCTATCACCATACCACTGTCAAAATATCTTTGATTTCTGAACCCCGGGTAACTCTGAGTTGGGCTACCTCTATTGGGATATTTATGATGTCCCAGTCTGTATCCACCACATTTGTTTTTAATGAATAGATCATGGTATATTGTGGACTGGAATCTGAGAGGTATTAACTCGCAGCATAGGTGGGATGAAATTAGGGCTAAAGCAGATGAAAGTAACTGCCATATTTTGTGCTTGCAAGAAACGAAAAAAGAACATTTTGATCACAACTATATCAGAAACTTTTGCCCAAGAAGAATTAACCAATTTGCTTTTTCACCATCTATGGGGAATTCTTGTGGCATTATCACATTGTGGAATGGGAATATGTTTTCTGGTACTGTGATACACATCAACAGATTCCAACTGACTGTGCAATTAATTTGCAAACTTTTTGCCAGAGTATTTTACATCACAAATATTTATGCGCCTACTGCTACAGAGGAAAGAGAGGTTTTTCTAAATTGGTTACATGATGTTGACACTTCCGTGATGGAATATTGGCTTATCCTGGGAGATTTTAATCTAATGAGATCACCTGACAACAGGAACAGACCAGGGGGTGATTTCAATAATATGCTGAGATTTAACCGCATTATCCAACACCTGGACCTTGAGGAAATACCTCTCAAAGGCAGAGCATACACCTGGAGTAATATGCAGGATTCACCGCTCCTTGAGAAGCTAGACTGGATTTTCACATCACCAAGCTGGATAAGTACCTTCCCTAATACTATGGCAACTCCCATTTGATTGAACAGTTTATTCAGCCTGCTACACATATTGATTTCTCTCAGCTTGAAATTCCATTCACTGTTAAAGAAATGGATGACATTGTGCAAAATATGCCAACAGATAAATCTCCTGGACCTGATGGTTTCAATGGTGCTTTTCTTAAAAAATTCTGGAATATTGTTAAAGATCAATTTTATCAGCTATGCCATGATTTTCACGCCAGAAGCATTAGCATTGAAAGTTTCAATACAACATTCATTACATTGAGCCCTAAGGTGTCTGCACCTGTTTATATCAATGACTATAGGCCCATTTCTCTAGTCAGTTTGCCTCTTAAATTCTTAACAAAATTATTGGCAAATAGATTACAGAATGTGATTATTCCTTTGGTGCACAAAAACCAATATGGTTTCATCAAGACCAGAACCATCCAGGACTGTTTGGCTTGGGCATACGAATATCTCCACATGTGCCACAAATCCAAAAAGGATATTGTTATATTCAAAATTGATTTTGAGAAAGCATTTGATAAAGTTGAATACAACGCTATCCTGGAAATGATGAAATGCCTTGGATTTGGGGACTTATGGATGAGCCAGATAAAATGCATATTACATAGTGCATCTGCCTCTGTTCTGCTCAATGGTGTTCCTGGGAAAAAAATTCATTGCAAAAGAGGGGTCAGACAAGGTGACCCGCTGTCACCTCAGTTATATGTGCTTGCTTCTGAACTGCTTCAGTACATGGTTAACAAAGCCTGGCAAGATGGTATTCTTAATCTCCCTCTTGATCATTCATTTGGACTGCAGTTCCCTATCATTCAGTATGCAGATGATACACTAATTATCTTGCCGGCTTGCCCCATTCAACTTCTGGCACTTCAAAACATTTTGGCAACCTTTAGCTCCATTACTGGGTTGAAAGTGAATTATAGTAAATCATCACTTATGCCAATAAATGTGACTGCTGAGAGATGTGCTGAACTAGCTGAGATCATTCACTGTAAACCTAAAGCTCTGCCATTTACCTATTTGGGTTTACCTATGGGGACTACCAAGCCGAAACTGGAACATTTTATTGGTATCCTTGAGAGGATTGACCGCAGTTTGTGTGGTATATCCACCATGCTGTCATATGATGGGCGGCTAACTGTCATCAAATCAATTATCATATCCATCCCACTTTTTGCTATGTGCACCATCAAAATGCCCCTTCGTTTCTTGGACCATGTTGAGGGTTCAGCTAGAAGATTTCTTTGGGGAGACAAAGATATTCACAAGAGAGGGAACTGCCTTGTTAAATGGGAGCAAGTGTGTAAACCAAAGAAGGCAGGTGGGCTTGGTGTGATGAACATGCGAACACAAAACACTGCCTTGCTGATGAAGCATTTATATAAATTCATGAATAGGGTGGATGTTCCCTGGGTAAAGCTGATATGGGAGGCACACTATCAGAATAACAAGCTGCCCCAGGCGCAGGCAACATGTGGTTCCTTCTGGTGGAAGGATATCCTATCCCTGTGGGACAAATTCATGGATTTAACCATATGCAAGCATGAAGATGGCCGAACCATCAGATTTTGGAAGGATAAATGGAGAGATATATCCCCTGAAGTTGCTTACCCACATCTGTTCTCATTTTCTAGGCAACAAGATATTAATTTGAAACATATGCTGGATATTAATTTAGAGAATTTCCTTCAGCATTTCCATCTGCCATTGTCCATGATTGCATACCAGCAAAGTCAAGATTTATCAGCTGAACTTAACAGTCAAGTGATCTCATTGGATTCAGATAAATGGGTGATTAATACAGAGGCGAAATTTTCAGTTCGAAGAGTCTATGCTGCACTTACGCCTGTTATACCAGCGCCTGCCCTTTTCTATGGATCTGGAAGTCCTGTGTACAGCTGAAACACAAATTTTTCTTCTGGCTTTTGTTACAGGACCGTCTGAACACAAGAGATTTGCTTCATAGGAAAACCTTTTATTTGGAGGATATGTCTTGTGTGCTCTGCAATGATGCACCCATGGAATACATGCAGCACCTATTCTTTGGTTGTGACTTCAGTCAAACCTTTTGGTGGAGGTTAAACCATGAATGGAATTATGATTTGGATTTATATGAGATGCTATTGGATGAGAAAGCAAGATCTGGGCAATCATGCTTCACCGAATATTTGATTATTGGTTGATGGAGCCTCTGGAGCCACAGGAATAAGATTATTTTTGATGGAGGACAACTGAACCTTGATATGTGTATTTATATGTTCAAAGATGTTTTCTCGCTTGCTATGCATAGAGCTAAACCTTCTCTTAAAGGGGGGATGCAGCAATGGCTGGACGCCATGTAATTTTGACAGGAAGAGACTTTCCCACCACGCTTGTAATTATTCCATTTATATAAAATGAAAATCGCAGTAGGGGCTTTCCCTACTGTTTTCCTGTAAAAAAAAAAGGAACATGCTAAACTTCACTTTAATTATTTTTTGGTATTATAAGCTAAGAAAAAATAAACAAAAATATGGTCCTAATTATAGTAAACAGTGCATATTTTTAAAACTACACAATTCATAAGATTTGTCATTTTCGTTTAGCCTAAAGTTAAAAAAAATTACCATTGCGATTTTGCATGCATTTAGAATAAATCATTGTCTACATCTAGAGTTTTTTCAGATTATTTTGAAACTTGTAAATATGATTTATTTTTTAAAATAATGGGAGCACCGGAACTCAAGAACCAAAAATGAATTTTCGATATTTTTGTGAAAAAGGAGAGGATGTTTACATTCGCAAAAAAAAAAGAGAGGTAGGATGTTTACAGCTGAAATCGACCATTACTAGGTCCTAATTAATATCCTCTAAATTTGCATCATAGAAGAAAACACACGCAAAACCTGCATTTCATGTCAGTGAGAACTTACATCAATCCAACCATAAAATCCTCCGTTGGAAAATGTAGACGCTGCCTTGAAAAATCGATGCACTTGCTCCACACTTGCCGCCTGAAGAAGTTACTGTCTGAATTGATACTCGTTGTTGCTACCTGCTGGCAATTTCTCCTCCGTTGGAAATAGAACCAACCACAACAGAAATTCCATTGAGAAAAGGATGACAGACGCTTTCGTCTAACGGCTGCTGGCAATTTCTCCTCCGTTGGAGGGCTGCTGGCAATATACTCCTGCTAATTTTGCAACGAATCTGGCAGAAAATTCAGAGAAGGACGAACGCCTGCCTGCCTGCGAGACAGAGAAACAGGACTACCGGCAAATTTGCTGTGCTAAAAGAATGGACAAAGGTCCTATCCCTAATTAACATCTTCTGCATCTGTGTTTACACTTGATGTACATCTGTAGAACCAGGCCGCACTTAATCTTAATGTGTGCTAATAACGAAGCTGCATCTAAAGTTACATGTGTGTCAATAGGGAATCGTCAAAAATAGGGAACTGCAACCATCCATGTCCTATCAAAACAAAACATTTTGGAAAAAAACATCTGCATACACGTCAGATCCGTCCAACCGTTCTTAAAGAGACGAAAATAACTGCACCAGAGTTCTTCATGTTTCAACACACAAGCACAAGGAAATCCCAGCTCAGACAAAAACCAGTAGCATGAGGAATTTAGCTACCTAAGTAAATCGCTTCCGCAAGTCTACAGGAAATGACAAAAAATGCTTTCATCTTACAAAAGCCAAGGCCTAAGACTGTCTAATATTCATAAATATTTCCAGGCTCATGATATTATTATCAGAAAAACCAGTCGACACATATCTTCTTCAGCTCTCCTTCAGACAGGATACCGACTTGACTCTTCTAGCTTGTTGTTCCTGCAGGGTCTTATTTCCTTGTCTTTTTGGGCAGCCGGCATCCATTATGGGCGAGCTGTGTCACGTCGTGGATGTACATGATAGGGGTCGGGGTCCTAACCCTCTCGCCCCGGAAGCCGTCCGCGAAGCCCATGACGATCTTCTTCTTCTTCCTGAAGAAGGAGTATCCTTTCACCCTCACGACGAGCGACTTGATGCCCATCTTCCTGGCAGACCGCCCCATGTGCTCCCCCGTCGCCTCACCGGCGTACCGAGCGAGACGGGACCGCCCTTTCCGGTCCTCCAGGCAGCCCGCGGAGGCGCCCGCCTTCCTGTTTCCCTTGATGTCCGTCACGGTCACAAAGGTCTTCTTCCCCTTCTGCGTGATGTGGAGGACGTCCCGCTTTACTCGCTGACCGGTCGGCTGCAGCAGGTCCATGTTGAAGCGTCCCGTCCTGCCGTCGGCTGTGAATCCACCGTTTCCACCCATCCTGCCGCCGGGTGTGTATCCCCCACCCATCCTGCCACCGGGTGTGTATCCACCGTTTCCACCCATCCTGTCACCGCCTGAGAATCCACCCATCCTGCCACCGCCTGTGAATCCACCCATCCCACCACCGCCTGCGAATCCACCCATCCGGTTACCGCCTGCGAATCCACCCATCCGGTCACCGCCTGCGAATCCACCCATCCTGTCACCGCCTGTGAATCCACCCATCCTATCACCGCCAGTGACTGCGAATGCATCAGATCCACCCATCCTGTCAGCGCCTGTAGATCCACTCATACTGTCAGCGCCTGCAGGTGCGTTTTCAGCAAAGGGACGGTTAATGCCGTCATTCAGCTTCCGGATTTGCATGACTCGGCCAATTGGATCACCACCGTTTGTGAGGGCCTGCAGTGGGTTCAGCAAAAGCACAAACTGAGATTCAACAATCAAGCAGCAGATAACAATACCATTTTGTTCTTGTCTCGGCAAACATTGAAAAAAAAATGCATAAGACAAGGTGTGCATATAGCAATCAGCTGTAAGATGATGATACTAAGGCTATGCAGTAGCATCTGTTGTCACCAGCAGCACTGGACTATGGTAGATTAGCACCAGCAAAGGGGCACCCTTAGAAGAGGTTGAACAGCAGCAAGAAATAAGGGTATGGCGACAAGAACACACTATGTTTTCTTCTTATTTACTTGGTCAACATATGAACATGGCAGAGGACATTATAGTCAGTTTCATTCAAAAGTTTCTTTTAACCCTTTTGTTTTTCCAGACTACGGAACGCATAAAACTTATCTAAAAAACCTTGACTTGTACACAAGGATGCTTGTCCACAAGATTGGGAAGAAAACGATATAGTTTGATTCCAACATTGCAATGTCGACATCTATTTAAATTTAAGCCCTTAGTTCACGGATGCAAAGCCCGTATATGTTTGGCCGCGAAACAAAAGGCGGATCTGGTCGAATACAAACACTTGAAACGATGTCATTCACTTCACATGAATCATGACTAGGCAGGAAACAAAGGTTCACGGATGCAATATGTTTGGCTGTGAAATGAGGTGGACCTAGTCTAGTACAAAAACTTGAAACGACTTCATTCACTTCACATGGATCATGACTAGGCAGGAATCATTCAGAACACGTTTGGTTCAGGCAGCTGGTCCTTGAAATGGAGCTGAGATACGCTATACATATTCCATTCTTACTTCAAACATACGAAGCATGAATTGCGTGGGTTCACTATACGATGAAAGACAATTATTTTAGCCTAAAACTGGACGTGCGTAGCCACCAAATCTTTTTGCGATTCTCCAAAACACCACTCAAATCCCCCCCCCCCCCATTTCAGAACTCGCGCCACCCAGATCACCGCTACTGGCTGCTAACCGAGGCTGATGGAGCAGGGAAAATACATTCCTCACCTCACCTTTTCTTCAGATGGAGTTACGGCTGAACTGATAGTCGAGACGCTTCCCTATATCCCCTGAATTTACCCGCTTCGGTTCGGGGCTCTACCGTATTGGCGATGAGATCTGGATCGAGTTGACTGGAAGTGGAATGGGAGGGAGCGATCTAGTGAGCTGGTGAACGCACCTTGTGAATCGGCAGCAGCCGTTGGGCGCCCGGTGAGGCGAGCGCCGCCGGTCGCAGGAGCGCTCGGGCGAGCGTCCTCGCCGCCATGGACGTCGGCTGGAGGGGCGAGCGGGCTCAGGTGAGCAGGGGGGAGGGAGGACGAGATCCGGTGGAGAGGCCGGCAGCGGCGGCGGGGCGAGAACCCTAGCCGTTTCCTTGTCGTCGATTGGGGGCGTTTGCGAGAAAGGTCCAGTCGCCGAGTTAGGTTTTGCCGTCGCCGAGCCGGTTCACCTCGCTGCTGGGAAGAGATAATCGATCTATCGCGGGCCCGTACCAGTTTCCAGTCGAACAGAGGCAGTGCGCAAATCCTATTTTCCGCGTACTGCGGGAGCGATTACCTCCCGCGTACCCCCTGTCGCTCATGGGCTTGGCCCATTTTGTGTGTGTCCGCGTTCTGCTTCTTTGTTAAACACTGTAGCTTCTTTTCCTTGATCTTTTCGATCGCTATTCGCTGCTGTACATCCTTTCACTATCCGCTCGCTACTGATTCTCTCACCGACTTCTCCAACAAGTCAGAGCCAGTATTAAAAAAACACAAAGTAGTCAGTTCTCTATTTTTATGTTTTCAAAAACTAATCTTGTTTTTTTCTTCTATGTACTCTTTTTTCTCCGTTTCCTTTTTTTTCATTATTTCTGTACTATTTTTAATTTCTTATTTACTTATTTCCTGTTCCTTTCTATTTTCTTTTTTATTTTCTCATTTTTCATTTTTATTTTTTGGTAATACAATTTTTTTAGACCCCGGAACATTTTTTAGAAAAACGTTGAATATGTTTATTAACCCATGAACATTTTTTTGACCCATCGATCTACTTTTTTTTTAATCCAAATTTTAGTTCCATTTCGGATCACCTTTATTTTTGTTTCGCCGACATTTTTTATTCACTATTTTTTACCAGCATTTTTTGGGTCACTATTTTTTTTGGTTTTCATGCATTTTGGTTCACCCTTTGTTTACCTTGGTTCCGTTCACCGAGTTTTCCAATTCCGTTCAAAACTAGTTTCAGTTCACCAGATTTTCCAAATCCATTGAAACCAAGATTCGGTTTGTTGGGTTTCCCAAATTCGTTTAGCCATTGATTATGTTCACCGAGATTTTCCAAATCCGTTCATAGCTAGATTCTGTTCATGGATTTTCAAATCGTTCAAACTTAGATTATGTTCACCATGTTTTTCAAGTCCATTCAAACCTTGATTCCATTCACCGAGTGTTCCAAATCTGTGCAAATCGAAATTCCATTCACCGGGTTTTCCAAATTCGTTCAAAACTAGCTTCTGTTCATCGGGTTTTACAAATCGTTCAAACCTAGATTCTGTTCACCATGTTTTCCAAGTCCATTCAAAACTTGATTCTGTTCATTGGGTTTTTGAAATCGTTTAAACCTAGATTCCGTTCACAAAGATTTTCCAAATCCGTTTAAACATATTTTGTTTACCGGGTTTTGATACGTCTCCAACGTATCTATAATTTCTGATGTTTCATGCTTGTTTTATGTATCATTGTCACATGTTTTATATGCATTATATATCATTATTATACATTTTCTGGGACTAACCTATTAACAAGATGCCACAGTGCCAGTTCCTGTTTTCTGCTGTTTTTGGTTCCAGAAAAGCTGTTCGGGCAATATTCTCGGAATTCGACGAAACAAAAGCCAAACCTCCTATTTTTCCGAGGGACACACGGAGCCAGAAGGGCAAGCCAGGGGGAGGCCCACGGCCTCCAAACCACCTCTTGGCGCGGCCAGGAGAGAGGGCGCCGAGAGGTGAGGTGGCCCCTCGGGACTCCACCGACGTTGCCCCTTCGCCTATTTAGTCACCCCGACGCGAAAACCCTAAATATATATCTAATACTCCAGAAAGACTTCCGCAGCGCCGTCGCCATCGCGAGACCTCGTTTCGGGGGTCAGAAGTTCCTGTTCTGGCACCCTGCCGGGACGGGGATTGACCCCCGGAGCCATCTCCATCGACTCCACCGCCTCCACTTCGACTCCATGATGGTTTGTGAGTAGTTCCCCCATGGACTACGGGTTCTTGGCTGTAGCTAGTTGGTACTCTCTCTCCCATGTACTTCAATACAATGATCTCATGAGCTGCCTTACATGATTGAGATCCATATGATGTAATTGGTGTTGTGTTTGTTGGGATCCGATGAATTGTTACATTATGATCAGATTGTTCATCATATTATCATACTATTGTTTATTTAAGATCTTGCATGCTCTCCGGTACTTGTGGTTACCCTGATCAAGTAGTTGCTTGTATCTCCAAGAGGGAGTATTTATGCTAGATAGTTGGGTTCAGCCTCTATTTAACCTGGGATAGTGACAGCAAGTTCTAAGGTTGTAGATGTGTTGTTGCCACTAGGGGTAAAACAGCAATGCTTTGTCTAAGGATGAATGTGTTGTTTACATTATGCACAATACTTAATGCAATAATCTGTTGTTTGCAACTTAATACTGGAAGGGGTGCGGATGCTAACCGGAAGGTGGATTATTTAGGCACAGATGCATGCTGGATAGCGGTCTGTGTACCTTGTCGTAATGCCCAATTAAATACTACAGTAAACCTTATCTTATCATAAGCATGCATTGTCATGCCCTTACAATTATCAATTGCCCAACTGTAATTTGTTCACCCAACACCTGTTATTTGTTTGGAGAGTTACCACTAGTGTAGATAGCTGGGAACCCCGGTCCATTTGTCATCATCATTGCTCTCTGGTCCTATATGTCATTAGAAGTAGTATCAACTATTTTCTGGTGCCATTGCCTCCGTGTTACTGCTGCTGTGTTACTGTTACTATTGCTCTCATATTACTGCTGCTTTCACATCACCCCTGTTACTAGTGCTTTTCCAGGTGCAGCTGAATTGACAACTCAGTTGTTAAGGCTTATAAGTATTCTTTGTCTCCCCTTGTGTCGAATCAATAAATTTGGGTTTTACTTCCCTCGAAGACTGTTGCGATCCCCTATACTTGTGGGTTATCAAGACTATTTTCTGGCGCCGTTGCCGGGGAGCATAGCTCTACTCATAAGTTCACCTGGGGAGTACACTCTACCTCTCTCTCTGTTTTTATTTTATTTTGTCTTGTCTAGTTTACTTGTCTAGTTTATTTTGCTTAGTTTATTTTGCTTAGTTTATTTTGTTTAGTTTACTTTTGTTTAGTTTATTTTTGTTTTGTTTTGTTTTTCTTATAAATTCGAAAATCCATAAAAATTTGAAAAACCAAAAAATTAAAAACTGTTGTTATGGAAGAACCCACAACCTATTGGAGCTTATAGAATTATATATGAAGTATAGAGAATCAAAAAGGGTGAAGTCATGAGTGCTGTGTTAGAAAGTTGAATACAATTGCTAAATCTTGCTTAAACGCCATGATATAAACTGTTGCTCTAAACAGGATACTAAACATCTTAAATTCCAATGTGCTTTAGTGAAGAAGTTTTAATTGTGAACTATCATTGGAATAACTATATTCATCTTGGGTTCGAAGAAGTAGAACAATTTGTTTTATTTATGGGAGCCTCTGAGATAGAATCTTTCATGGCTAAAAATTATGAAACTTGTATTGCTTGTAAGGACCTTAAAGATTATGTCTCTTCTATCCTTGATTATTGCATAGAACATTACAGCAATAATCCTTATATCGTTGATTACAAAGAGAGACTCATTAATGCACAAGAATGCACTCACAATTTGCAGGAACCTGTGGAAGAAGAAATTGCTGAACCTGAAAGCTCATTAGATGAAAAAGAGGAGGAGAGTGATGAACAAAAGGAGGAAGAATGGATTAGCTACCCATGCCTACCTTCTAATGAGAGTAACTCTTCATCTCTTACATTATTTGATTGCCCTCCATGCTTACCCAAGGAGGATGAATGTTATGTTCCTGTTGATTCTCTTGAAATTTTTCCTATGAGTAAAACTTGTGAGAATAATTATGCTACTGTTATATATGATAATCCATGCTATTTTGAAAATCTTATGATAATCCTTTATTTGTGGCTGATATCGAAATGCATGGTACTAAAGAGTTTTGCTTAGAAAATGTTTATGATAAAGCTCTAGATGATGGTCCTATGTTACTTGATAATATTGACTGTACCACTAATGAAAATGGGATTGGAGAAGTCTTGACTTTATCTAGGCGTCCCATATATGTTGAGAGTGATCAATCATCTTGTTATAAAATTGTTACATGTGGGTTCGAAATTTTAAATCCCACTACTTATGAGCTTGATAAAAATTATTTGTTTGTAGATCATGAAAAGCATGCTTTATGTGATAGTTATATTGTTGAGTTTATTCATGATGCTACTGAAAATTATTATGAGAGAGGAAAATATGGTTGTAGAAATTTCATGGTACTAAAACACCTCTCTATATGCTGAAACTTTTGAAGTTACTCTTGTTTTATCTTCCTATGCTTGTCACTTTGTTCTATATGAATTTATTTGTGTACAAGTTTCCTATGCATAGGAAGTGGGTTAGACTTAAATGTGTTTTGAATTTGCTTCTTGATGCTCCTTTTGCTTCATTTTCTATTTTCATGAGAGCATCATTAAAACTATCAAGCCTAGCTAAAAGGCATTAAAGAAAAGCGCTCTTGGGAGACAACCCATGTTTTATTTCTGTAATTTTTCTTTTGCTTTTTGAGTCAAGGAGCTTGCTTACTTCTGTAACAACTCCTTTGTATCTTTATTTTATTGCATTGTTGTGCCAAGAAGAGCCTTTAATGATTAGATGATGCTAGATTTGGATTTCTGCGCAGGGACAGATTTTTAGCTGTCACGAATTTGAGCTTTTCTCCCTGGAAAAATCGAAAAATTCTATAAAAAATCACGCATCTTCCTCAGATATGTACGCATCTTTCATTAACTTCACTTTTTCCGATTTGAGCAACGGAAGTACCTCGAAAAAATTCGTCTTTACTGGCTGTTCTGTTTTGACAGATTCTGTCTCTGTTTTTTGCATTGTCTCTTGTGGACTTTAAGTAAGGCTTTCTAGACGTGGAGGGCTGTAGCTAATGTTTTATTGAGTATTGCAATGTGTCACTACAGAACCAAAGTGGATTAATGTTTTTGAGTACTAACCCCTCTAATGAAGTTTATGAGAAGTTTGGTGTGGCAGAAGTTTTCAAGGGTCAAGAGAGAAGGATGATATTGTGATCAAGAAGAGTGAAGAGCCTAAGCTTGGGGATGCCCCCGTGGTCACCCAAGCATATTTCAAGAAGACTCAAGCATCTAAGCTTGGGGATGCCCAAGGCATCCCCTTCTTCATCATCAACTTATCAGGTCATCTCTAGTGAAACTATATTTTAATTCGGTCACATCATATGTGCTGTTCTTGGAGCGTCTTGTGTTTTATTTTTGTTTTATTCTCTGATCATATCAATGTCGGATCCTATCTATCTTGTTTGGGAGAGAGACACGCTCCGCTTTTTCATTTGAATACTCCTATTCTTCACTTATATTGTTGAGTATTCATTTTCGCACTGTTTAGCTTCTAGCTCTTGGTTTTCATGTATCTCTTGTTCAGAGCTATTAGTTATTTTATAGAAAGTACTCTCTTGCTTCACTTATATTTATTTGGAGAGTTGCTTGGTTGATGTGTTGGTCCAGAAATTTTTGCATGTGGTAGTGGTATAATGAAAAACTTGCATAATCTTGTAGATCATTGAACTTTGATAATCTGATTCTTTGCAAACGTTTTGAGGTATTTAGATGGTAAAGCTTGCTGGTTAATTAAGTTAAAATCATTAGTGGATTGTTGTCTTTAAGCTTGTACCGTACTACAAACTCTAAAATTGTTGAAGGTGTAGTTGGACTTGATAGCTTTCCATGTCTGAAAGTTCATTGTAATAACTAAGTTGTGCTGAAGGTCGAGGGATCTAACGGGGTACTTGTGCCGCCGTGAACGGCCCTTCTTGGAGTGAATTTTAATCATGCTCTTAATGTTGAACCTGCTAGTTGTTTGCAATAAACTTGTGAGTTCTTTTTGACTAATGTTAAGCTACGGTTTTTGGCACTTCCACCATCCAAATTTGCTAGCCTCTTCGGTGCTGTGCATTGCCTTCTGCTCACATTGAGAGTTGTGCATACTTCGCCGGTACATCCAACCCCGTGGGAGGACTTCCTCTTGTTCTCCTACACATAAGCCTATACATCTTCCTCAAAACAACCACCATACCTACCTACCACAGCATTTCCATAGCTGTTCCGAGATATATTGCCATGCAACTTCCATTTACATTACATGACTTGTTGTCATTCATCACTTATATATTGCTTTGCATGATTCTATACAGCTGATGTGTGGTTTACCCATGTTACGCTAGATCATTGCATATCCTGCTACACTGGCAGAGGCATACAGTTTCATACATCATGTCTTGTTCGTTATGAGTTATATGTACCAAAAAGTGTGTTGTCATATTAGAATGTTGCCCCTGAAAGTGAAAAGTGCTATGTGGCCATCGAAAAGAGAAACAGAAAAAGAAAAAAATAGAAAAAAGGAAAAAGAAAAAAAAAGAATAAAGAAAAAGGGGGCAACATTACTATCCTTTATCCACACTTGTGCTCATGTTATAGCACCTGCAGTATTCATAGTCATCATTTGTGCTCATTTAGCACCTATACTCCATGTGAGAGAGTTTTCATGTTCTACTAGTATAACTATGTGGGGAATTTACACTATAGAACTTGGGTTGTATATTCCAATGATGAGCTTCCTCAAAAGTGCTCTAGGTCTTCATGAGCAACCAAGTTGGATGCACCCCCACTAGTTCCATTGGAGAGCTTTCATACACATATAGCTCTATGTGCATCCGTTGCATGGCAATCACTACTCCTTACATAGCTTCGATTATAAGACTTCCTCTTGTCTAATGATCACTTATAGCTTTGTGAGACTTTCTTCCATTGGCCTTCCAAACCCCCATTAATGTTCTCTTTGCCATAACATCCTGGTGCCAATACCAAATGCTTGCGCTCACCGGTTGAGTAGACTTCGAAACAGTTGATTCATGACGTTCATGTTTATGTTTACTTGGCTGAATCCTTCTATGTTATGAAAATTTGCTTGATGCTTGGATTGAAGGATAGAACTTCTACGCTGGATACTTAAACCATCTTTAATGAACCTTGTACGGTTTCATGTCTTTAAAGCGATAGTTCATGAAAACTTTTAGCTTGTTTGACTCTTGCTTTATTATCTCTTATATCAACTATAGACATTTGCTTTGAATGATTTGATCTCAGCTCACATGCCTTACATTATTATTGGATCAAGATTATGTTGGTAGCATGTCACTTCAGAAATTATTTTCTTTTTATCGTTTACCTACTCGAGGACGAGTAGGAACTAAGCTTGGGGATGCTTGATACGTCTCCAACGTATCTATAATTTCTGATGTTTCATGCTTGTTTTATGTATCATTGTCACATGTTTTATATGCATTATATATCATTATTATACATTTTCTGGGACTAACCTATTAACAAGATGCCACAGTGCCAGTTCCTGTTTTCTGCTGTTTTTGGTTCCAGAAAAGCTGTTCGGGCAATATTCTCGGAATTCGACGAAACAAAAGCCAAACCTCCTATTTTTCCGAGGGACACACGGAGCCAGAAGGGCAAGCCAGGGGGAGGCCCACGGCCTCCAAACCACCTCTTGGCGCGGCCAGGAGAGAGGCGCCGAGAGGTGAGGTGGGCCCCTCGGGACTCCACCGACGTTGCCCCTTCGCCTATTTAGTCACCCCGACGCGAAAACCCTAAATATATATCTAATACTCCAGAAAGACTTCCGCAGCGCCGTCGCCATCGCGAGACCTCGTTTCGGGGGTCAGAAGTTCCTGTTCTGGCACCCTGCCGGGACGGGGATTGACCCCCGGAGCCATCTCCATCGACTCCACCGCCTCCACTTCGACTCCATGATGGTTTGTGAGTAGTTCCCCCATGGACTACGGGTTCTTGGCTGTAGCTAGTTGGTACTCTCTCTCCCATGTACTTCAATACAATGATCTCATGAGCTGCCTTACATGATTGAGATCCATATGATGTAATTGGTGTTGTGTTTGTTGGGATCCGATGAATTGTTACATTATGATCAGATTGTTCATCATATTATCATACTATTGTTTATTTAAGATCTTGCATGCTCTCCGGTACTTGTGGTTACCCTGATCAAGTAGTTGCTTGTATCTCCAAGAGGGAGTATTTATGCTAGATAGTTGGGTTCAGCCTCTATTTAACCTGGGATAGTGACAGCAAGTTCTAAGGTTGTAGATGTGTTGTTGCCACTAGGGGTAAAACAGCAATGCTTTGTCTAAGGATGAATGTGTTGTTTACATTATGCACAATACTTAATGCAATAATCTGTTGTTTGCAACTTAATACTGGAAGGGGTGCGGATGCTAACCGGAAGGTGGATTATTTAGGCACAGATGCATGCTGGATAGCGGTCTGTGTACCTTGTCGTAATGCCCAATTAAATACTACAGTAAACCTTATCTTATCATAAGCATGCATTGTCATGCCCTTACAATTATCAATTGCCCAACTGTAATTTGTTCACCCAACACCTGTTATTTGTTTGGAGAGTTACCACTAGTGTAGATAGCTGGGAACCCCGGTCCATTTGTCATCATCATTGCTCTCTGGTCCTATATGTCATTAGAAGTAGTATCAACTATTTTCTGGTGCCATTGCCTCCGTGTTACTGCTGCTGTGTTACTGTTACTATTGCTCTCATATTACTGCTGCTTTCACATCACCCCTGTTACTAGTGCTTTTCCAGGTGCAGCTGAATTGACAACTCAGTTGTTAAGGCTTATAAGTATTCTTTGTCTCCCCTTGTGTCGAATCAATAAATTTGGGTTTTACTTCCCTCGAAGACTGTTGCGATCCCCTATACTTGTGGGTCATCAGGTTTTCCAAATCGTTCAAACTTAGATTTTGATCATCGGGTTTTCCAAATCTGCTCAAATCTAGATTTCGTTCACCGGGTTTCTAAATCATTTAAACCTACGTTCCGTTCACCGGGTTTTCCATATCCATTCAAACATAGATTCTATTGACCAGGATTTTCCAAATCCGTTCAAACCAAATTCCATTTACCGGGTTTTCCAAATCATTCAAACTTAGATTCCACTCACCAGCTTTTTCAAATCGTTCAAACCTAGATTCCGTTCACCAGGCTTTCCAAATCCGTTGAAACATAGATTCTGTTCACCCGTATTTTCTAAATTCGTTCAAACAAATTATGTTCACCAGGTTTTCCAAGAAGTTTAAACCTAGATTTCGTTTACCAGGATTTTCAAACTAGTCAAACCCAGATTCCGTTCACCTGGTTTTCCAAATCGTTCAAAACCAGATTCCGTTCACCTAGTTTTTCCAAATCGTTCAAACACAGATTTTGTTTACCGGATTTCCAAATCGTTCAAACTTAGATTCCGTTCATCGGGTTTTCCAAATTCGTTCAAACCTAGATTATGTTCACCGGGATTTTCCAAAAAAAAATTCTTTTCACCAGGGTTTCCAAATTCGTTCAAATATAGACCCCGCTCTTCGGGATCCAAATCCGTTCAAACCTAGATCCTCTTCATAGGTTTTCTCAAATCGTTCAAACCTATATTATGTTCACCGGGATTTTTTAGACATGTTAAAACCCGGATTACGTTCAACTATTTTTCAAGTCCGTTGGAACCTGAATTTAGTTCAAATATAGACCCGCTCTTCGGGATCCAAATCTGTTAAAACCTAAATTCCGTTCAACGGCTTTTTCAAATTTGTTCAAACCTAGATGTTTACCAGGTTTTTCAAACCGTTCAATCCTAAATTTCGTTCATTGCGGTTTCCAAATCTTTCAAACATAAATTATGTTCATTAGGTTTTTCAAATCGTCCAAACCTAGATTCTGTTCACCGAAGTTTTGGAATTTTGCAAACCCAGATTATGTTCAACTACTTTTTCTCAAATCGTTCAAACCTAAATTTCATTCACCGGGGTTTCCAAATTGTTCAAACCTAGATTCTATTCACCGGTTTTCAAAAAATTTCAAACCTAGATTTCGTTCAACGGGGTTTACAAATCCGTTTAAACCTAGATTTTGTTCGGCGGGTTGCTCAAATCGGCAAAAACCTAGATTTTGTTCACCGGATTAGAAATTTGGTTCATGTGAATTTTAGTTTCCTTTTCGGATAACTCTTATTTTTTGGTTACACGACATTTTTGGTTCACTATTACTTTTGGGCCATCTGAATTTTCCTTTTTTGTTTATTTTTTATATTTCTCACAATTTTAAGACTTTAAAACTATTCAAAATTTTCATTTAAAAATAATCAAATTTGAAATGTTAAATTTTAGAAATGTTCAATCTTAAAAATTGTTCAGATTTCTAAAAAGGTTCATTTTAAAATGGTTCAGATTTTTAAAAAATGTTCACATTCGGAAATGTTCAGATTAAAAAATTAATATTTGAATTTTTTTAGTCTTTTGAAAATGGTTTAGATTTAAAGAATGTTCATTTTTTACTTCATGAACATTTTTTTTTGAAGACCTAAACATTTTTTAGCTATGTAAATATTAGTTTAAAAAATATTTATTTCGAGTGAACATATTTTTATAGACGTAAGATATTTTTTCCAGCCATCAACATTTTTTGAACTCAAGAAGAATATTTTTAACCCGGTGAACATTTGCTTGAATTTATACAAATTACTTTTCTGAACCTTTAATCGCTTTTGAAGAAGTGGCTAAAAGGAGAAACAAGAACACAAGAACGGAAAAAAGAAAAGAACAGAAAAATGTTCAAGTTTGTGGGAAATTAAGAAAAGAAAAATCATAAAAAAATATTCTCATATGTATAGAAACAAAAAAAAGAACACTTATGAGTGAACAAAAAATATTCTTGACCAATTTTAAAATGTGAACATAAATTACGAGTGAACATGAACTATTTTTGAACGATTTTAAAAAGTCAAAAGAAAATGGCGGTGAACGAAATATATTTTTGAATGATTTTAAAAAGTGAACAAAAAAGTATGTGAAAGGAAATTATTTTTGAATGATTTTAAAAAGTGAACAAACTAGGTAGTTGAACGGGAACTGTTTTTGTATGATTTTAAAAAGTCATCAGAAACTATGTTAGAACAATTTTAAAAGTGAGCAGAAAAAGCCGGTGAACGAAAACTATTTTTGAACAATTTTAAAAAGTGAACAGAAAAGGCCGGTGAATGAAAACTATTTTTGAACGATTTTAAAAATAAACAAAAAATGGCAGTGAACGAAAACTATTTTTGAACGATTTTAAAAGTGAACAGAAAAGGCAGGTGAACGAAAACTATTTTTGAACGATTTTAAAAGTGAACAGAAAAGGCCGGTGAACGAAAACTATTTTTGATCAATTTTAAAAAATAAACAAAAAATGGCGGTGAACGGAAAGTATTTTGAACGATTTTAAAAGTAAACAGAAAATGCCGGTGAGCGAAAAATATTTTCGAACGATTTTAAAGGTGAACAGAAATTATTTTTGAACGATTTTAAAAGAGAATCAGTAGCCAGTGTTCGACAAAGAAGCAAAATGCAGACACACACAAAATGGGCCAAGCGCATGAGCGACAGGGGGGTACGCGGGAGCGATTGGCTTCCACTTTTTTTTTTTGCTCATATAGGCCTAAATGAAATTTTCGAGCCCCAAAAGTTCGGACCCTGTGTGGCCACATGGGCCGCGCTCCCGTGGGCCTGTCCCTGATCTCTATTTGCCGCGGTCGAGGGATTCACCTCCAAGCAATTAATCGGGAGCGCCTAGTTCACGCGGATGCGGAGCGCACTGCGCTCCGCCCGCTGCAGATACTTCATGGGGAGCTCCAATCGCGGCCCAGTAACAGGTAACGTTCTCTTTTTTCTTTTCTTCATTTTTATTATCTGTTTAATTTTCACGTTTTCTCTGTTTTTTCTTTTTTTATATAAAAATGAACATTTTTGAATTTGAACATTTTCAAAAACTGGACATTTTTTAATTCTGAACATTTTTTTAAAAAAATGAACATTTTTTGAATTTGAATTTTCAAATTTGAACATTTTTTAAAAAAACTGAACATTTTCAAATTTGAAACTTTTTAAAATTTGAACATTTTTCGAAAACTGAACAATTTTTAATTCTGAACATTTTTTTAAAAACTAAAAAATTTCCAATTCTGAAAACTCTGTTTTTTATAGACACACAAAGAAGCAGAAAAAAGAAAAACGGAAAAAGAAAAAGAAACTCAACAAAAAAATCCGGCTGGAGGACCTCCTATTGGGCCGGCCCACGGCACGACGGGGGTGCGCTCCGCGTTACGCGGCAAATAGGTTTTCTTTGCCCAATTAATCCGCAGCATAGCTCTGCATGGTTTTCTTTGCACAAGAATTTTCAGCGGTGAGCTCCTAGACTTGTAGTGAACCGCATAAGCAATCACACGACGCTTGCTTTGGTCGTCAGAGGAGCACGTCAACACGCCTTCGATCCTTTTCAAGTGGCAGCTGCCTCACTTCAACAGGCATGAGAAGAGAAGCAGAGGCCATACAGGGGAGAGCTGCTAGCCACATGCAAACAAACAAAGAGCTTCCTTCCTTCCTTTGCTAGTGTCAGGAGGAGTCAGGAGTGCAAGATTTTTTTTAAACAATGCAAAACATTTATCATTTAAAAGAATAGAGTTGGTTGGTTGGTTAATTAGCACGAAACCGATCAAAAACCGACACAAAAGCCATAATGTCGACATGCAACATGTCTACATTGGGCACCCCCGGCTGACCTGGCCACCCACATGAAAACACAAGTGTCGTCGAACTGAGATACCACCGTCGAGATTGCCATTGATCGTCATCGTCATCACTCCTTCTCAAGCAAGCGACTCCGATTTCACTGTTGACGACCACCGACAAACCCCAACGCAGCGAACAACGCCAGAACCGGTGTCGGCCCATGCCAACAAGCGATCGCATGCGCTAACGGCAAACAGTTCCGACTTTGACAACAAGCTCCACAAGAGAAATATGTTGGGCTTACGATGACAGAGTCCTCCGCAAATGAGCATGGGTTGCTCGCCATCGTCGCCGCCTGGACACGCTCCAGTGGACCTCCGACTCCACAACAACACAGCGAAACCATAGAGGAGCCCATCGGAAACGCCGGAAAGACCGACTACTAATTAAGAAACCTGAGCCTCGACTCAAACTTTGCTTGACACACCATCGTTGCCAAAATGCACGCAACGCCCCTGGACACCCGCCCCGGCAACAAATCTTCCTTCAAAAGACCCTTGGCAGATAACACCTCTGATACGATACCCCCCAAGGAGGAGAAATACGCAAAACAACTCCTCCATCCCCTAATCCCAAAGATCCGAGGATCCCCTCCTGAGCAAGGCCGTGGAAGAGAGAGAAGCACAACTCCATGATGATGCCTTCATGAAGGTAAGCGACGCCATGGGTTTACCATCACCGGTTCCGACTGAGGTCGAAACAAGAATTTCTTCTGGAGATGCAACCTCCTACTGTCCGTACCGGCCACAAGCCTCAAGCAACTTCACACGCAGACAAAAACCATGTTACGCATCTCATTTGGTTGCCCACAAAGTGATAGCGCGCCAGACCCATTCGTCCGGAAACGAGTTTTTGAGTCGTGACGTTTGGTGTATATCCGGGTTTCATGTATTCTCATCTCTTATCTCCCTGGTGATCTTACTTCACATCACTTCTATGCCTCACCCAACTTCTACCACCGGTGACGAGTAGGACGACGGTATGACGGGGTGGCGCTTCGACGATGAAGTTCATGGTGGTGGCAGAGGTTTAAGAACACATTGTACACTAAATGTAGTCTAAACATCGTGCACAGCTGAAGATCTAATCATATATGACTTTTGAAATAGAAAAGTTACAACAATAAAGTTGTGCAAAACATCGAGATTAACCTACTCGTAAAAGGATATTTCAAACCCTCAACCGAATGCGACGAACTTGACAAAATTTGTCAAAAGGTTTTCCAAACATCTGTTCGAAGTTGAGAAGTTACGGTCGATGAAACTAAAAACTGAGCACGGGAATGGAACATACTCCTCAACGCACATATTCTTCATGTACAATTTATTATAAATCAAACTATATCTGTATATATTATAGAGATACTAAATAGAGCGGTATAAGTGGAGCAGTGAGGTGAGGTGAGCAAGGTACGCAGAACGTCCACAACCCACTGTTATGAGATTCGTGATAACAACAGAACGGAGCAGGCTGGGTTGGTCAAAACTCGCATGCAACCGTGAAAAACCAACTTACAAGCCAAATTGTACGCTTGCACCAGTGCGGTGGCGAGAGTGATGAAAGGAAAACTGAGCCTGTGATGAAAAGGAAGAAAACCTCGGCTCCGTCAAGCACTCCCCAAAACGCGTGACAACAGTCAAAGATGGTGAATCTCAAAAACGCGGAGCTTTTTGGCTTACAAGGCAATCTCAAAATGTCGAAAGCAAGCCTAACTAAACACCCTCACATTTTACTGGTCAGCCATGGGGATCCACATCTTTGGTTTGAGAAAAATTCACCAATAGTAACTGAATTCGTCACAATGGTCGGAATACCCAAATTACGGTATCTAATTTTGTTTAAGCGAGTAACTACGGCCACCGTATCCATTTTGTACTATATTGTGTACGTAAGCTGACAATTGGCATTGGTCAGCACTGAGGGGACCGTAGACGTGGAGGTGCAGGTGTCTATTTGCAAAAGAGGTGCAGGTGTCTATTTACTTGTTTTGCGTCGAACTTACTAGCGGTGTGCCGGTCCATTCTCGATCAGGTGCCCTGATTTTGTGCCGATCTTGCACTGATAAATCGATTAATTTAAATTTCTGCTATTTTGATAAAAAAAAAACCACGTGGTACTGCCCTACTCGCATATATTTGATCATAGTTTCTGAATTTAGAGTTTTCGAACCATGTCCTGATATGCATGCTTCTTTGTTTTCTTGATAGAAAACATACGATTTCTGGAAATGGGAACTGGACTATGTGGAGAGTATCTGGCTGGCAACAATGTCATCCTTGGTGACAATGATGTTGAAGCTGTTGGGAGGGCATCCAACAGAAGGGAAGAACTTGAGCAAGCAAAAGCTGAGAAGGAGAACAATGCTGCCAGTAGTCTCAGACGCAAAGCATGTATTTCCGTGCAGTTATTTCTCCAAACTAGCACAGGGGCCCTCGCATTTATCACCTTTTGTATGCAAAAAATTGTTAAGTATTATCATTCCTCTTATACAAATTTTAACCATCCCATATACCTCCTTCATTATTGAAAATCTATAATATTTTAGATATGGATATACTCCAAATGTGTAAAATTTTCAATTTTGTACCCCCTCTTATCGTGACAATCAAATCAGATCGGAGAGAGTGCATAATTATATTTTTAAGAAATAACAAATAATTGTTATAAAAGAATTTTTATGGCAATATCTTACTATTTAACCGTGAAATATCTTTACCTTCTTGATCATGACTAAAATAGGCATATTGAATATTGGAACATATTGATTTAGTAGATCATAATAATCCTACCTGTAAGGTCGACAAAAAACTCTATGATTCTTTATCATCGGGAACAAATACGGCGAAAGGTTCCACTTTCTATCAAGATCCGAGCAATGCTAATTCCATTCTTATGCCACATCGGAAACTCATTATACATACGTCAAATGTTCTAGAGTTTTAAGAGACATAAATAATTGTAACATTTATTTCATTCATGTCTTTTTGGTCTTCCAACCATACATAACGGGGACGTCAGATCCCAACTTTTTGTTCTATATGGAAGATCGATTGGCCACATTAGAAGTCAAAGATATATAAACCGAAATTAGAATAACATATTCAAAAAGGTTTGCAACTTGAAAAGGAGCAACATATACCTAGTAGTGAATAATTTTGGGTGACCAAGATTTGAAAGGGAAACCGAGCATCCAGAAAATCATTATTAATACATTAATTTGCTACTGCAACACATCATCACAATGCTAATCATAAGTAAGGCATCTAACTTAGATTATGCACTATGTCCGAGTAACTCAATAGTATTTTCAGACATAATTATGCAAATATAGTGAGCTTTGTTGCACCAAATAAATAATCATAGTTATAGACCAATCATCTAGCCATCCATAATGATTGTGGCAACATTACCTCCATGCTGCATACATTTTTATTAATGTGCATGAATTTAGGTCCACTGTGTCCGCTATATTTTATATCACATGACCCTCATATTATTGGACTAAATATTAGTTAAATGTTGAATTGTAAAGTCAAATGCACCTTATATTATTAAGTGTTCAGAACAAACTCGTATTGAGATGTAATTTCAAAATTTGGCAAGATGTAATATTATTGCTCACGTTGTTGAGAAATTTAACTCTTTGAGTTCAAGCATTAACAATAATTTGTGTTGACCAGATTAAAGTTATTTTGGACGTGAATGAATTAGGGAATCATGTTTTTGGCACATAATAAACCTGCATATTATAGGATTAAATATTAGTCAACTATTGAATTTATACAATCAACTACCCACTGTTTTTGTGAACGAAAATATATTACTAAGTTACTTGTTGGACAAATCTACTTATGTGCATATAAGATGTACATATAAATATTATGTTTTCAAAATGGGGAAATTTTGGGTTTATAGGTGTCTGTAATGGCAACATAATGGAGGCAGCCTGGGTGTAAGGGTTATATATAGGCTGTGATATTTATTACATAAAGAGATATACGTTGCAGCAGAGATAGATCACATGCATAAATTACCAAACAACTTACACTCCATATAATAAAACTGCATGGCGTATACACACCTTGTAATCTTATGATCTAGCCTTCGATGCCCAATTAATGCTTTAAAACGAAATGATTAAGTGAAGGACATATAATTCTAGACATTACATTTGATAAATAAAAATAGGTCATAAAATTAAAAGAAATATATGTGCTACTCCTCCGTTTCATAGTATAAGATATTCTAGCGCAGGATACATACGCGCGAGGGAATCGCGGGCCGCCGGATTGGGTACACACTGCTAGCATGGGAGCGATCAGTATAGACGTGTGAGAGAATCATTAATTAGGTTTAGACAAACATAATTAAGGGAGGTCGGTCACGTATCATATGTTTAACACAAATCGTGTTGAACGTACGTAACGGACATGTAACGTTTTTATGATAGATAATTTAATCCTGACCACATATTTTAGATCTACCATCAAAATAATTAGGATGATGTGGATTAATGTGGTGTCTCCGTTAAAATCTCTCATTTTACTTTTAGTATATAATAGATAGATAGATAGATTACTTTGTAAGGTGTCAAGATTATTGAAGTAAGGGCAAGAAGTCCCTGTGGCTGCCTCAAACATCTCCTTAAAAATAATATCCACACTGAAATCCTGAGAAACATGAATTCACATAACCAGGTCAAAATGGCCCTTCTTTTTGTCTTGCCTATCCTTTTTCTCACGGGCACAAACAAGTTGTAGAAGGGTTGATTTTCCAGAACCAGCGACGTCATCAACGCCAATTACCACTGGTGGAGCATTTCCAGAACCTGACACCAATGGTGTCAGGTTGACCACGTCTTCTCTGTCATGAAGCATTGCTACGATCATAGCACCCATTTGTCTGTCCAGCCAATCACATTCCCCATATGCAAACCTAATGTTGACACACGAACACGTCACGTGTACCCGCGGCGCCGAGGGAGATGCTCCGCAACTCACTCCGCAGGAGGCTCGCCAGAAGCGCGATACGCAAGACAATCCGGCGGGCGCTTTTGTAGACCCGAAACCCCGCTCGCCCGGGAGGGAACCTGTCAGGGCTCGCGACGGCTATGGGTTGCCCCAGGCTGGGTTTTAGCATCGCCGGTTCCGGACAACCTCCCACAGAGACAAAAACCATGTTGTGCATCTCATTTGGTTGCCCACAAAGGGATAGCCATACCCATTCGTCCGGAAACGAGTTTTTGAGTCGCGACGTTTGGTGTATATGTGTTTCATATCTTTTGTGAAAGACATTTTAATGCAGACGATCACATAGACACGCATACACTCACCCCTATGAACGCACGCACACCCTACCCCTATGAGTACCTCCAAAAGACTAAGTCGGCGGATCAGGTCTTGAGATTGACGAAGTCACCACGGACGTCTCGTTATCAATGTGAACGTCGCCTCCCACTGAAGAATATTCCGGCTAAACGAGAAACAACAGCGTCAAACCTGGAGTTTAAACTCTGATGTGCTGGGGTACAACCACCCTCCTAACCATCCTACCACATGCAGGTTCTCTATATCCGTGTTTCATGTATTCTCATCTCACTAGTGATCTTACTTCACATCACTTCTATGCCTCACCCAACTTCTACCACCGGTGACGAGTAGGACGACGGGGTGGCGCTGTGACGACGAAGTTCATGGTGGTGGCAGAGGTTAAAGAACACATTGTACACTAAATGTAGTCTAAACATCGTGCACAGCTGAAGATCTAATCATATACGACTTCTGAAATAGAAAAGTTACAACAATAAAGTTGTGCAAAACATCGAGATTAACCTACTCGTAAAAGGATATTTCAAACCCTCAACCGAATAAAGTTTTCCAAACATCGGTTCAAAGTTACGGTCGATGAATCTAAAAACTGAGCACGGGAATGGACATACTCCTCAACGCACATATTCTTCTTGTACAATTTATTAAAAATCAAACTATATTTGTATATATTATAGTGATACTAAGTAGAGCGGTATAAGTGGAGCAGTGAGGTGAGGTGAGCAAGGTACGCAGAACGTCCACAGCCGACTGTTATGAGATTCGTGATAACAACAGAACGGAGCAGGCTGGGTTGGTCAAAACTCGCATGCAACCGTGAAAAATGAGGCGTTCCATGAAACCAGACACGCCCTACCAACTTACAAGCCAAACCAACTTACATTTTGTCGTGCGGCCAGCACGGCTCCTCGCCGTAGTGTGGCACGAGATGGCCAAGAGGTTGGATCATGAGAACGAGATGGGTCCCAAGTCCCAAGGCACGAGGTAGCGAGCAATTTGGCATGTAAGTTGTCACGTAGTGTGGCACGAGGTAGCGAACAATTCGGCTCTTCCTTTCTCGTATGGCTTGGACCCATCTCTTTCTCATGGGCCAACCTCTTGGCCATCTCCTCCCCCATCATAGCGAGCAGGCGTGTCTCACGCTGTTCCTTTCTCGTATCGGTATGGCATTTAAATTTCCTTTTTGTCGTGTGACCTGGTGTTGTACAGACTCCCATTTTAAATGTGCAGTCTACAAGATTGAGAAACGATCAGGACAGCTCTTGATATGGAAGCAATAGTGATGTTTTACATACACTAAAAAATTGATATTTTGAGAGAGCGACTTGATTTACCTCCAATTTCTGCCCTCGGAATGTGTTGAATCTTTCGCCAATAGGGATCTCCAATTGTTTTGCATGAACTCGTCAACACCTCATTGCAGTAAATTAGTGTGAACTTCTGAAGAGACTGCGGCAGGGTTGGAAACGACCGAATATTCTCGCAGTAAGAGATGCGCAGAATCTGCAGTGACGCCAGCTGTTCCACACAGTCTGGCAAGCTTGCCAGCTGCAGCGCCAAATAACGAGCTTTTGGAGATAAGTGCAAAACCCACGAAGCTCAGGACCAGGTTCTGCGACCCAGCCACCGAACTCGAGATATTTCAGGTACTTTGGGCCACCGTTGTGCTCACGAACCATCCAACTTGGATACCTCAAACCTTTGTAACCGTCTATAGTAAGTGATTCAAGACCCGTCGGTGGGCAAAGACCCTCTAGTACCTCTGTCTGAACTTCTGGACTCGCTTCACCGATCCAGTGCAGCCCTAGTTCTCTCAGCCCTTCCTTATCTGCCAGCTTGGCTTCAAGAGCTTCCTGCTGGCTTTCAACATTTTCAAGAAACATGATACACAGACCGCCAGAAAGCTTATTTAGGTTCCCGAGTTGCTTTAACTCGTAACCTTGTTCCATTGTTGGTTCGAAGTATCTCATAGTTTGGAGTGATGTCAGCCCGCCAATGTTTGGTATTTCCATATATTCAGGGTTGATTAGATGTCGCAAGTTGATCAGGCCAGAAATTCCTTCCAAAGAGCTAAACACCAATTGCTTAGTACAATTAAAATATAGAACCTGCATATGGTAAAGCTGGGTCAAAGTGCCTGGTAAAACCAGCCTGATTTCTTCGTCTATACCATAACTCTCGAAAGCTAGATACCAAAGATGCCTTAACTCACCAATAGATGCTGGTATTGAAAACTGAAACATATTTCTTTTTTCAGGCATAAACATTTTCTGCAAACCTTTGCAAGTCAGGATGAGTACCCGCAATTTCCTTAGCCTCTCGAACATACTCTTCAGGACTTTCTCTTCCACATGTTGTACTTCATAAATGATGAGAGTACGCAGATTCTCCAACTTGCATATTTTCTCAGTAATCAATGCTGCATCATAGGTCTGAAGAAAAACATGTCGGACGTCTCGAGGGACTTCCACTTCAGGTGATTGCAGATTCATGATTCTTAAACAATCACCTCCAGTGACCTTCTCCGCTAAATCATATAACAAATCATGAACTACATAGTAGTCCTTTTGCCAGGAGTACTCATTTGCTCTAAGTTGCAGAAATGAGGCTGACACTAGTTCGTCAAAGTAATCCGGCAAACATCTTCCAGTCCCTCCCCTTCATTACCTCTTCCAGCAAACCCTTGCGCAGTCCAGAGCCTAACTAACTCATCTCGTTCCAAACAACGTCTTCGAGGAAAAATACTGCAGTAAGCAAAGCACCGTCTGACCTCCTCATCAAGATGTTGGTAACTCCACCAGAGAGCTTCCATCGTCTCATTCCAAAGGTTCTGATCTCGGACTTTTCTCCAGAACTCAACGTTTGGCTTCATACACAGCCGTCCTCCAACCATTTTGGCTGCTAGTGGTAACCCCTTCAGCTTTTTTGCAATCTCTTTCCCGATGTCTTTGAGTTGTCTTCGAAGATGATCATCAATGTGCAGGTTGTGAAGTGCATAATGCATGAATAAATCCAAGAAGACATCATCTTCTAGGAAAGACATGGGAATACATCTTTCCTCTGCAGCACCCAGAGCTACTAATGCATCTTTCTTTTGACTAGTCACCAGGATCTTGCTACCTGCCTTTCCAGATTTCAGCGGTACGAGTATCTTTTGCAGTTCATACCGCGTCCTATCTCCATTGCTGTACCAAACATCATCTAGTACCAAGAGGAACCGTGTTCCATGCAGTTCCGTCTTCAAATTACTTTGTAAGGTGTCAAGATTATTGAAGTGAGAGCAAGGAGTCCCTGTGGCTGACTCAAACATCTCCTTGAAAATTGTATCCACGCTGAAATCCTGAGAAACATGAACCCACATAACAAGGTCAAAATGGCCATCCATTTTTTCACGGTCACAAACGAGTTGTGCAAGGGTTGATTTTCCGGAACCAGCAATGCCATGGATGCCAATTACAGAGTAACAATGAGGATTATTGGTGTCAGGTTGACCATATTGTTCCCTATCATGAAGCATTGCTACGATCTTATCACAATCTATATCTCGCCCGATTACCGCTGATTCAGCCATAGAAGTAGTGACTGCAGCTCTTGAGTTGGCAGCAACAGCATGGCTCCGGTTAGCATCAGCATGACCCTAGAATGCCATAAATTGTCAACTACATCCGCTTTTTATGACGAAGGATTCTTGTTATCTGCTTACAACTATCTCAGCAAGTTACCTGGTTTGGCTGCGCAATAGTTTCTTGTAGGTGCTCTCTTAATGTGTTAATTTCTTGTGCTTCTTCAATGAGATGTTGTACCTTTTTCATATTTTTCTTCAGAATAATATATAAAGGCCCCATCACAGTGCAATTTGATTCCATGCGAACACCCTGCAAAAGCAACCAATTTCCAAATCAAAACTTCAGAGTGTCCAAATATTTTGAAACTTAGACTTTTAACTTTGAAACCGACATTTAATATCTTTTAATTTTAGAAACCAGTACAACAAGTTTTCGAAACCAATACACAGATATTCATATGACTGCTTGGGCTAGAGTTCGAAGGTTGGTATGAATAATTAGCAAAAAATGAAAAGCAACAACGAACTTATATTTAGCCAATTGGATGGAAATCAGAACAAGCTGTAGGTGGTACCTGTTGATAACTTGTGAAGCCAAACTCATGGAAGGGCCAGTCTCGGTAGTAACGGGCACCCTCAATCACCTTGCTTAACCAGTTGAATATGCAGCTACAGAAGTTCTTGAAGTCAAAAGACCTGCACCACGATAAAATCCTCTGAACCAAGGAAGCCGAGGCTGTGGAAGTGACAGGTAAAATTTCGTCTGATCTAGGTACGCATCGCCACAGCCAGCACAAGCCCTGCCGTAGCAGCTGCAGAAGTGCAAGAACAAGAAGAAAACATGTAATCCAAAGAAAATTAAGCTAGGCTAGAGATATATGGAACATAGTAACAAGAAACCCAAACCTGCAGCAATGGAGCTGATTTTTCTCCGGTGATTCGTACGCAAAGCCACAACCAGCACAAGCTCTGATGCACACGCTGCATCAAGGGAGCTGAGCTGACACGTAACCATTGCCATAACCAGCACAGCCCCTGCTTCACCGCTGGAGCAGTGGAGCTGACCTTTCTCGGATGCTTTCATAGATACGCTGCCAACGCCACTGTAGCCAGCTTGTTTTGGTGTCATTACCAACCTCCTTCTCGATTCGGTGATAATCGATGAGATCGAGGATATCTCCAGCTTCGTACAGAGCATTCTTCAGGTCCCTCAGCAAGGCATCGGGGCCATTGACTTCGGTACTCTCAGATTTCTTCTCTGAAAATTCAAGGAGCATCCCATACTCTAGTACTTGGTCTAGCGTGAGCTTCAGCCTTGGCATCGTTCCAGACCTCATCTCCTTTAGCTCTTTAGATGCGTCGTAGAGGTAGGAGAGGAGTTTCTCCATTAGGAATTTGGCGACCGGCGAAAACACCCAGCCCATAACGGCTAAGGCGACGCTTTCCCGAAAACTCACCATGGAATGGTATTGGGACGGAGGCCAGGGGTAGTGCAGTGGGAAGAAGGCTCTGTCTTGGTAGATAATTTGCCCAACCTGCCTAAGCAATTTGATACAGTGCTGTACAGGTGTTACTCCTCAGGATGGAAATCCCCATCATACGTTGGAGTGGATCTAGAGGCTGGAGGGTGGATTACCAGGTCTGGAAGCGGTGAGTGTCGAAACCGGCGGCTGGGGCGGGGCGGCCGGCGACCAGCTGACGGAGGACGCGGAGGTCGACTCCGTGGGAGGAGGAGGTCGGGGAAGGTGCGCTCAGCGGCTGGAGGAGGTTGCTGGAGACGGTGCGCGTCGATTCCCGTCGGCGGCGCCGGGAACGGCGGGGCGATTTGCGGCGGAAACCCTAGAGTTCAGCTCCTGCGCCGTCCGGACGCTTGCATCAGTGCGGTGGCGAGAGTGGTGAAAGGAAAACTGAGATTGCGATGAAAAGGAAGAAGACCTCCGCGTCCAGGCTCAACTAAAAAGCAGCAAGAAGAAGACCTCCGCTCCGTCAAGCACTCCCCAAAACGCGTGCATGTGACAACAGTCAAAGATGGTCAATCTAAAAAATGCGGAACTTCTTTTAGGAGCTTTTTCGCAATCTCAAAACGTCAAAAGCAAGCCTAGCTAATCACCCTCACATTTTACTGGTCGGCCATGGATCCATATCTTTGATTTCCTTTTGCTGGGGAATTGGCTGCTTTGAGTGGAAACCGTCACATGTGGAATCCAAGTCACCAAATCTTAATGGCAAAGCAATGCTTTATGGTCCAAGTGAAGTTTCCTCTCACGTTCACGCACGGAAAAAACAGCATGTTACGTGCTGTACTATTTCAACTTTTCCTCTCGTCACATCTGAATGGATTGCATGTGCAAATTAAAGTGGTGTGCTATCGTGCTTGGACAGTGTAGTACTACTGTGTGTGCACTACTACGGGTCGCGAGGGTCACGCGGGTGCTTGGAAAGTGCAGACCCTTTCTTTTTCCGCGCGGGTCGCGAGTGCTTGGAAAATGCTGTGTAGTGCGCAGTTTTGTGCAAATTAGTGCTGCTACTTTGTGCGTGGCCGACCGGCGTGACCCGATAAGACATAGGTGGGACCCGAAGAACACCACGTTCTGTCAAAAATGTGTCGTGGCCCGCTCGGAATGGACAGAAAAGCCGGCTGATAAACAGCGTTTTCCATGTTTTATGCACACCCACCTAACCCATAGGTCTAAAAAGGGCACCTCTAACGGGCTGGCGCAAACGGACTGTGGCGCCCCGACCCGACTGCTATACAGTGATGCTGTGTGTCACCGGTTAAGCGATACAACCGGAGGTTACGGGTTTACCAATCCCCGGCCAAAACCTTTGGCAGGCGTTGCTGGGTACACCTCACTCCAGACAACGCAACACCCCGCTTGATGCCTTAACACGGGCACAGAGATCAAAGCATGGTAGTAAGATCAAGACTTGTGGAACAACTGGCACATCACAGACTCTACGACACAAAACATAATAGTTCAACTCTTATAATAGAGAAAGATAGCAAATGACAACCAGAGGTCACAGACCCAACATTACAACATGCGGAAGCGAATTAAGTTGTCTAACAACAAGATCCAAATATGGCCTAAGAGGCCTACAGATAACATCACAGCGCCAGCTATTCCGAGATGTCCCAAGCTGCCACCTGGGAACCCCAGACTACTCGTCGACGTCCACAAAGAACCCACCTTCGAGGTCGGTGAAGTCCTCTCCTGAAAATAAGCAAACGACGTTGAGTTCGACGAACTCGCAAGATTAAGAGCTAATATATGCTCGATGATTGGCTCTCAAGGTTTTATGGCTGTTTTGCATCAAGCTGATTTTATTTAAGAAAGACATAACTCAAAGGCATCGACTAATCAGATTATTTTGAAAAGGGGTAAGGAGTAACTCTTTTCTCTTGAATCACAATTCTCAACAACAACATCACCACCATCATTGTACCTGTTCATCAAGGCACCTCCCCGAATCACCCTCGAGGAAGTCGACCTTACAATCGTGAGTGGTACCTCTAGTACCCAGTTTTTAATCATTCCGTTAAGGTTATTCTATGATCTCTGAATCCGTCACCAAGTCGTCCATAACCGCGGACACGGCTTTTCGAAAAGATTTATCCCTGCAGGGGTGTACAATGTGAAAGTCGCCAGGTTCCGCGAGGGACCTCCCAGCTTCTTATCCATGCGTACCGTCCGGCTCATTGCCTACACGTAGCTCTATTCCGGGGAAAGCCGGCTGAGTGGGAGCGGTTACAACCTTTACCTTGTTGAGGACTAACCCAGGATCATCAGTGAGGACGGGACAAGTTCAGTGCTCCCAGCACCCTGCCCCGTGGCCACTCATTTTCCTAACACAACCATCCTCATCCCAGTCTTGGCCACCACCTTCACGCACACGCAAATGGAAGCTCAAACTAGAGGACCCTGGCTAGTCCCGCTCAAGTTAGTCGGTCGACGAGGGCTCCATATACCCCACGCATGGTTGCACGCTCAACTTGGCTCGTAGGCGAGAACTCGCACTTAGGCGGCGAGAACGAGACAACCCACCACATCCCATGTGGCCTCTCATCCCCACCTTCTTAGCATTTTTTTATCCATCTCCACACTTCTCCACCATCAACACCACTGTCACAAGTTAACACCTGTTTCCAGCATTCACCAGTCCTGGTACCACTAGGCATTTCACTAAGCATGGCTAAGCACTTGCATAGCATAGTAAGTATTCCATGGCCAACAATACAAACCTATGGTAATAGGAAGGTAAAACAGGTATTGGCAACAGGATTCTAATGCAACTAGTAGGATACTCTAATCCAGGCAAAAGACATTTAGAACCGCATGCAATATTATAGTGGAGAAAATAATTGCGGAAAATAGGATAAGATATGCTCAGAGGGGGGATTACGCTTGCCTTGTTCAGAGTGCTGGTAGTACGGATCCTCGGGGTATTGTAGAGTAACCCCGGCTGCTTGATCTATCGAAGCACAACAACGGGAGAACAATTCAATCACCACACATATGCTTAACAAGTGCAATGCGCAAACATATGATGATATGACATTTTTAAATGCACCCTAATAGCTTTGAACATGTTCAACAAGTTAAATGGGGTCCCTATTATATTATTTGCATTATTTGGAGTAACCCCATATTAAAACTTAGTGATGATAGTGCTACTAATAAGTACATTATTGTAGTTGTGCTCAAGTATGCATGATGATGATGATTCTGGATACTTCATATTTTTCTGAACATTTTGGTATAAGAAACACAATTTTCTGAAGTCCGGATAAGAAGTTATTAATTTTATAAATTCTCTTTTTAATTATTTACTTTTAAATATTTTAATTCCAACGATAATATTTTATTTCCTCGACTCGAAAGGGGGAGCGGAAACTAGTAGGAATCATCGAGTCGAGGTCCCTACGTTGCGAGGAAGGAGCGGGGAAACAATTGCTATCGGAGAGGAAACAGAAAAAGAAACCCTAAAAAAAAACAGTACTCCCAGCCTCCAGCCCGGCCTGGGCCGGTTTGTGGGCCGGCCTGCTAGCAGAGGGAACCGGCCCTCTGCCCGGTCTGGGCTGGCTCCGAGGCCGGCCATGTAACCGAGGCCACCGGCCGTCCGCCCGGTCTGGGCCGGCGAAAAGGCCGCCCATAGCCCAGAGAGGAACGGCCCCCAGCCCGGCTTAGGCCGTCTCCACGGCCGGGCGTGCGAGCGACGAAAATCACGGCGACGGGCGTCGACGGCGTTGAGGGCTACGGCGAGGCGAGCTAGCGCGAGGGGGAAGGGAGAAAGGGGCAGCAAGGCCAGGGCTCACCCTCGGGCACCGTGGAGAGGTCGGGGACGGCGGGGGTGGACCGCAGCGGCGACGAACTGGTGCGGCGGAGCTCGGGCGGCCGCGGCGAAGTTGAGGACGGCGACGTCGATTGGCAGCCTCTCCGGTCGATTCCTCTGGCGGGGAGGGAGCAGGCGTCGCGGCGGTCCTGATGGACTGCTTCGATTTGCTCCGGGAACCCTCAAACAGCGGCGACGAGCACGGCCAGCTCGAGCGGTGCTTCGTCCCTGGCGCGCATCGCGGGAACCGAGAGGGGAAACGGGGAGCAGGGGCAGGTGAGAACGGGTCGTGGGAGGAGCAGTGGACTCGGGTGTGGCTCTTCTTCGCAGGAAAGAGGCAGAGGGAGGGGGCTCGGCGACCTGGTGCGTGCGGCCCGAGCTGGGAAGCTCGTGCGGTCGCTACAGAGCCAAGGAGGAAGAAGACCGCGTTTTACAAATAGGTCCCTGGGAGTTTTGAGTTCATCACGGACAGGTCCCTGGGGCTATTACAAATAGGCCCTTTTCTGTTTTAGAATTAGAACCAGCACATGTTTTGAATTAATTAGGGCATTTAAACTTATCCAAAAATTATGAAATAATTTGGGTAGCCTCCCCTTGTCATTTAGTTGCTCCACAAAAATTGGTTTGTCCAAATAAAAAGTGTTGCAACATTTTTGTTCATATGGTTGTTGTAGGCAATTTTTGGGGGAATTCAAATTGTTAAACCTTTTGAATTATTCACCAAGTCCAAAATATTATTTGGGAACCCTTGGAACTTCCTTGACCGATATAACATGTCAAAGTAAATTTGTTTTGCAAGTTTGAACACTTCCATTGATTTGAGATTTTGTTTAGTCAAGTTAGCAATTTGTTTTCCAATGTTGCCAAACCAATTTGTGTGTTGTTTAACAAAGGAAAAAGGATGCCATGATGCAAAGATGCATGTATGAAGCAAAAGTGAAAATTTTATACAGATTTTCAGGTTTCAAACATTGGGCTGTTACAACTCTACACTCCTTACAGGAATCTCGCCCCGAGATTCTAGGATTGCGAAAAGAAGTCGGGATACTCTTCACGAAGACTAGACTCTCGTTCCCAAGTAGCTTCTTCCTCAGAGTGATGAGACCACTGAATCTTGAGAAACTTTGTAGTCTTGTTACGAGTCTTTCTTTCAGCTTCATCCAGAACACGGATGGGATGCTCGCGATAGGTAAGATCTTCCTGTAGATCTAGCTCCTCATGATTGACCCCATGGATAGGATCCTTGAAACAACGGCGGAGTTGAGAGACATGAAACACATCATGTACATTTGGGAATTTGACCGGTAACTCCAACTTATAAGAAGATCTCCTCGCTTTTCTAGAACGGTGAAAGGGCCAACATAGCGAGGGGCCAATTTCCCTTTTATTCCGAAGCGGCGAACGCCACGAAGGGGAGAGACACGGAGATAAGCTTTATCACCAATTTCATAGTGAATTTCCTGATGATGCTTATCATAGTAGCTCTTTTGCCTAGACTGAGCAATCTTCAGATTCTCTCTTATGATTCTAACCTTCTCCTCAGCTTCATTGATCACATCCGGACCAAAGAGTGCTCTCTCTCCGGTCTCGGACCAATTCAGAGGAGTACGGCATTTTCTTCCATAGAGAACCTCAAATGGAGCCATGCCCAGACTAGCTTGATAGCTATTGTTGTAGGAGAACTCCGCGAAAGGGAGATACTTTCCCAACCTTGCCAAAAGAGATGACACATGCCCTAAGCATGTCTTCCAAACTTGGTTCACTCTTTCGGTCTGACCATCAGTTTGGGATGGTAGCGGTACTGAAGTTGAGACGGGACCCCATAGCAGTTTGGAAACTCTGCCAGAACTTGGAGACAAAGATACTTCCACGGTCCGATATGATCCTCAAGGGACCCCGTGCAATGGAACAATACGAGCCAAATATAGGTCAGCGAGTTGACTAGCATGTATCTCATCACGGACTGGTAGGAAGTGAGCAACCTTGGAAAGACGATCAATGATTACCCAAATTGCATTGTTGCCCTTAGGAGATCGGGGAAACCCGGTGATGAAGTCCATACCAATTTCATCCCATTTCCACTCGGGACGCAATAGGGCGAAGAGTGCCGGCAGGTCTTTGATGTTCAGCCTTTACCCGACGACAGGTGTCGCATTCAGCAACATACTTGGCGATTTCCCTTTCATACGGTCCACCAGAATTGTGGTCGAAGGTCTTGGTACATTTTGGTACTACCGGGATGAATAGAGAGAGGTGATTCATGAGCTTCTTGGAGAATCAGCTCCCTCAATTCCGTTCTTTGGCACTACCAACGGTCACCAAAGTAAACAACCCATTCATCTTCCAGAAACATTTGCCTTGCCACTAGCAATGTTCTTCTTGATATTCAGGATACCCTCATCCAGCTTCTGAGCATCCTTAATCTGGTCTACAAGAGTAGCTTTGATCTCCAGATTTGCAAGGTAGCCGGAGGGAACAATTTCCAGGTTCAAACGGGCAAACTCTTCATGAGAGCAGGTTGGGCCTTTCTCAATCATCAGATTGTTGCAATAGGACTTCCGACTTAGCGCGTCAGCCACGACGTTTGCTTTGCCGGGTTGATAGTTCAGACTCACATTATAGTCCGTGATTAACTCCAACCAACGCCTTTGCCTGAGATTTAAATCCGGCTGGGTGAAGAGGTACTTCAGACTCTTGTGATCCGAGAAGATCTCGCAACGGTTACCAAACAGTATGGTCTCCATTGCTTCAAAGCATAGACCACGCGGCAAGCTCTAGATCATGAGTTGGGTAGTTGAGCTCATGCGGCTTAAGTTGGCGAGAAGCATATGCCACCACATGGCCATCTTGCATTAGCACACAGCCCAAACCTTGTAGAGAGGCGTCACAGAAGACGACGAAATCCTTGCTTGTGTCCGGCAGGACAAGCACAGGAGCGGACGTGAGCTTGGCTTTCAGTGTTGGAAGCTCTCTTCAGCTTCGGCAGTCCATACGAACTTTTATCCTTCTTGAGAAGGTCAGTCAGCCTTGGCTATTTGGAGAAACCTTCGATGAATCGGCGGTAGTAACCCGCCAATCCGAGAAAGCTACGAATGTCCTTGACTGACATTGGAGTTTTCCAATCCAGAATACTGAATCTTGTCGGGATGACCCCACACCATTAGCGATATTACATGACCAAGGAAGACAAGTTATCCAACCAAAACTCACACTTGGAGAACTTGGCATAGAGACGGTGTTCACGAAGTCGTGTCAGAACCAAACGAAGATGTTCCTCATGCTCTTCATTGGTTTTGGAATAGATGAGGATGTCATCAATGTAAATGACGACAAACTTATCAAGATAATCCATGAAAATGGAGTTCATGAGCCTCATGAAAGTAGCTGGAGCATTTGTGAGACCAAAGGACATGACGGTATACTCATATGAGCCATAACGAGTAACAAATGCCGTCTTTGGAATATCCTCCTTTCTGATTTTATCTGATGGTAGCCTGACCTCAGATCCATCTTGGAGAATACCGTTGCACCAGCTAACTGATCCAACAGATCATTGATGCGAGGAATAGGATACTTGTTCTTGATTGTCACCGCATTCAACGGTCGATAGTCAGAGACTAGACGAGGCACGGTAGAATCCCTCTTCTTGACAAAGAGTACCGGACAACCCCAAGGTGAACTGCTAGGCTGGATGAAATCCTTTGCTAACAGCTGATCAATTTGCTCTTTCAACAGAGCCAACTCTTCCACCGGCATACGGTAGGGCTTCTTGGAAATTGGAGCGTACCGGGAAGTAGATCTATGACAAACTCCACACTTCGGTCAGGAGGCATGCCAGGCAATTCTTCCGGGAACACATCCGGGAAGTCACACACCACGTGTATGTCCTGGATTTCAGGAGGGGATTCGCCTTCCATAAAGCAAAGAGGATCTCAGGTGAGCGGGTACGATGGCGGACGGAGGTATTGATGTTGCAGGCCAATACTTCACAATGTCACCGGAAGGAGCGGTCACAGTAATGGTCTTGGCAGCACAGTCGAGATTAGCCTGGTATTTGGCTAGCCAGTTCATGCCCAGTATGACATCAATGCCTTTGGACTTCAGAGCTACCAAGGCATAAGGAAAAGACAAGGAACCTATATTAATCTGGACCTCAGGAGTAACCCATCGGTTGCCATTTGGAGCCAGGAGTGGAGATCGTCATGGGACGTCTCATTTTCTCGAACGGTATGTTGTGGTCTTTTGCAAACGCTATGGATGAATGAATGCGATGCTCCAGAATCAAACAAAGTTGTAGCTGTATTGCCGTTGATTCGTAACTCACCCATAAGAACGCCGGGGTCATCTTCAGCTTCTTCAACAGAGACGTGGTTCAGGCGACCACGCACAATAGGTCCAGCCTTGCCAGGGAGTGGCAGGGGCTCGTGCAGGAGTTATCGCGAGAGGTGCCTTCTGGGGGCACTCCCTGGAGTAGTGGCCAGCCTGGCCACATGTGAAGCACGTGACCCAGGTGGAGCAGTAGTAGGACGGTACCCACTTCCGCCTACCCCAAGTGTCGAAGTAGTGGGCGCGGAGGGGGCCTGTATCCCGCGGTCCTTGGCGAATGGAGCACGAGGTACGGCGCTGTAGGGACAAACACCCTGCGCTTCTTGCTCTCAGAACCCGAGGAACTCTGGTGGTCCCCATGTGCGGGCCTCTTGGAAGCTTCAAGTTCCTTTCTTCCTTGCTCAAGAGTGAAAGCCTGGTTGAACAGCTCCTGATAGGTCTGGAACCTGAAGGGCAACTCATAGCGAGCTGCGGAGTCAGACCCTTGCGGAACAGCTCTTGCTTGTCAGCATCATTGGTCACGTCCCTTGGGGCGTAACGAGAGAGATGGTTGAACTCACGACCATAAGTGCGGAGGTCCATCCGTCCCTGTTGCAAATCCAGGAACTCCCTCCTCTTCAAGTCCATGATCGGCTGGGGAATGTACTCCGCACGGAAGGCAGTGCGGAAATCAGCCCAGGAAGACATGGTTGGCTGGAAACAAAGCCACATGGCTTTCCCACCAACAGCCAGCAGCACCAACCAAGAGGTAGGTGGCAAAGTTGACTTGCTCCGCCAATGGACATGAAGCGCGGAGAACTTGCGCTCCAAGCACGAAGCCAATCATCAGCTTCCAGTGGCTCCTTAGCATCAGCAAAGGTGGGTGGCTGCGAGCGCAGGAACTCAGTGAGAGTGTTGCACTCGTTCCTCCGTGCATTCTGCTGCACCAACTGCTCAAGCAAGCGCTCATTGCGCCCACGGTTCTCCTCAATGGCCATCAAGACCTCAGCCATCGAGGGTGGTGGCGGCAGATCATCCTCATCATCATTGTGGTTACCGCGACCACCACGGCCTCCACGACCTCCTCGAGCCATTCTGGAGATTTGACAATGACACGGTTAGTATCTTTCTCCGAATGGTCGAACAATAGCATTAGCGTCTACACAAGTACACAGACTAGGGACGATAATACTTTGCGAGAAGGAAAACAACAAGATAGAACTTGGGTCAAAGATCAGCATCATGTGCTACTAGTGAGAGTTAAGAAATCACAACTTAACACACTCTAGTTGGCACAATCCGGGACCTTATGTTCAAGTCCTGGGTTAAAACCCAAAGAAAGGATCAAATGATTTGATTGGTAGAAACATCTGAGTTGATTTGGGATTGCAACGCAGCGGGAGCAACGTGACACATAACACTAAAGGTCGAACCCACCCCGTTTCTCAATTTTGAAGTAACAGGGAGAAGTAAAACCTTTAAACTCAAATCGAGGTAAGATTGCTCCGAGATTAGAGGGTAACCAGATAAGGAGTAAAAAGAATCCTAAGATGGTTTTCACAACTCATTTTTAGGTTAAAATATTTTCACAAACACTAGACTCAACATCGACCAGTAGAAGGGTTTCCTACAGGCAGTACTGCTCTGATACCAACTTGTGGCGCCCCGACCCGACTGCTATACAGTGATGCTGTGTGTCACCGGTTAAGCGATACAACCGGAGGTTACGGGTTTACCAATCCCCGGCCAAAACCTTTGGCAGGCGTTGCTGGGTACACCTCACTCCAGACAACGCAACACCCCGATTGATGCCTTAACACAGGCACAACATCAAAGCATAATAGTAAGATCAAGACTTGTGGAACAACTGGCACATCACAGACTCTACGACACAAAACATATAGTTCAACTCTTATAATAGAGAAAGATAGCAAATGACAACCAGAGGTCACAGACCCAACATTACAACAAGCGGAAGCGAATTAGTTGTTCTAAACAACAAGATCCAAATATGGCCTAAGAGGCCTACAGATAAACATCACAGCGCCAGCTATTCCGAGATGTCCCAAGCTGCCACCTGGGAACCCCAGACTACTCGTCGACGTCCACAAAGAACCCACCTTCGAGGTCGGTGAAGTCCTCTCTGAAAAAAGCAAACGACGTTGAGTTCGACGAACTCGCAAGATTAAGAGCTAATATATGCTCGATGATTGGCTTTCAAGGTTTTATGGCTGTTTTGCATAAAGCTGATTTTATTTAAGAAAACATAACTCAAAGGCATCGACTAATCAGATTATTTTGAAAAGGGGTAAGAGTAACTCTTTTCTCTTGAATCACATTCTCAACAACAACATCACCACCATCATTGTACCTGTTCATCAAGGCACCTCCCCGAATCACCCTCGAGGAAGTCACCTTACAATCGTGAGTGGTACCTCTAGTACCCAGTTTTTAATCATTCCGTTAAGGTTATTCTATGATCTCTGAATCCGTCACCAAGTCGTCCATAACCGCGGACACGGCTTTTCGAAAAGATTTATCCCTGCAGGGGTGTACAATGTGAAAGTCGCCAGGTTCCGCGAGGGACCTCCCAGCTTCTTATCCATGCGTACCGTCCGGCTCATTGCCTACACGTAGCTCTCTTCCGGGGAAAGCCGGCTGAGTGGGAGCGGTTACAACCTTTACCTTGTTGAGGACTAACCCAGGATCATCAGTGAGGACGGGACAAGTTCAGTGCTCCCAGCACCCTGCCCCGTGGCCACTCATTTTCCTAACACAACCATCCTCATCCCAGTCTTGGCCACCACCTTCACGCACACGCAAATGGAAGCTCAAACTAGAGGACCCTGGCTAGTCCCGCTCAAGTTAGTCGGTCGACGAGGGCTCCATATACCCCACGCATGGTTGCACGCTCAACTTGGCTCGTAGGCGAGAACTCGCACTTAGGCGGCGAGAACGAGACAACCCACCACATCCCATGTGGCCTCTCATCCCCACCTTCTTAGCATTTTTTTATCCATCTCCACACTTCTCCACCATCAACACCACTGTCACAAGTTAACACCTGTTTCCAGCATTCACCAGTCCTGGTACCACTAGGCATTTCACTAAGCATGGCTAAGCACTTGCATAGCATAGTAAGTATTCCATGGCCAACAATACAAACCTATGGTAATAGGAAGGTAAAACAGGTATTGGCAACAGGATTCTAATGCAACTAGTAGGATACTCTAATCCAGGCAAAAGACATTTAGAACCGCATGCAATATTATAGTGGAGAAAATAATTGCGGAAAATAGGATAAGATATGCTCAGAGGGGGGATTACGCTTGCCTTGTTCAGAGTGCTGGTAGTACGGATCCTCGGGGTATTGTAGAGTAACCCCGGCTGCTTGATCTATCGAAGCACAACAACGGGAGAACAATTCAATCACCACACATATGCTTAACAAGTGCAATGCGCAAACATATGATGATATGACATTTTTAAATGCACCCTAATAGCTTTGAACATGTTCAACAAGTTAAATGGGGTCCCTATTATATTATTTGCATTATTTGGAGTAACCCCATATTAAAACTTAGTGATGATAGTGCTACTAATAAGTACATTATTGTAGTTGTGCTCAAGTATGCATGATGATGATGATTCTGGATACTTCATATTTTTCTGAACATTTTGGTATAAGAAACACAATTTTCTGAAGTCCGGATAAGAAGTTATTAATTTTATAAATTCTCTTTTTAGTTATTTACTTTTAAATATTTTAATTCCAACGATAATATTTTATTTCCTCGACTCGAAAGGGGGAGCGGAAACTAGTAGGAATCATCGAGTCGAGGTCCCTACGTTGCGAGGAAGGAGCGGGGAAACAATTGCTATCGGAGAGGAAACAGAAAAAGAAACCCTAAAAAAAAAACAGTACTCCCAGCCTCCAGCCCGGCCTGGGCCGGTTTGTGGGCCGGCCTGCTAGCAGAGGGAACCGGCCCTCTGCCCGGTCTGGGCTGGCTCCGAGGCCGGCCATGTAACCGAGGCCACCGGCCGTCCACCCGGTCTGGGCCGGCGAAAAGGCCGCCCATAGCCCAGAGAGGAACGGCCCCCAGCCCGGCTTAGGCCGTCTCCACGGCCGAGCGTGCGAGCGACGAAAATCACGGCGACGGGCGTCGACGGCGTTGAGGGCTACGGTGAGGCGAGCTAGCGCGAGGGGGAAGGGAGAAAGGGGCAGCAAGGCCAGGGCTCACCCTCGGGCACCGTGGAGAGGTCGGGGACGGCGGGGTGGACCGCAGCGGCGACGAACTGGTGCGGCGGAGCTCGGGCGGCCGCGGCGAAGTTGAGGACGGCGACGTCGATTGGCAGCCTCTCCGGTCGATTCCTCTGGCGGGGAGGGAGCAGGCGTCGCGGCGGTCCTGATGGACTGCTTCGATTTGCTCCGGGAACCCTCAAACAGCGGCGACGAGCACGGCCAGCTCGAGCGGTGCTTCGTCCCTGGCGCGCATCGCGGGAACCGAGAGGGGAAACGGGGAGCAGGGGGCAGGTGAGAACGGGTCGTGGGAGGAGCAGTGGACTCGGGTGTGGCTCTTCTTCGCAGGAAAGAGGCAGAGGGAGGGGGCTCGGCGACCTGGTGCGTGCGGCCCGAGCTGGGAAGCTCGTGCGGTCGCTACAGAGCCAAGGAGGAAGAAGACCGCGTTTTACAAATAGGTCCCTGGGAGTTTTGAGTTCATCACGGACAGGTCCCTGGGGCTATTACAAATAGGCCCTTTTCTGTTTTAGAATTAGAACCAGCACATGTTTTGAATTAATTAGGGCATTTAAACTTATCCAAAAATTATGAAATAATTTGGGTAGCCTCCCCTTGTCATTTAGTTGCTCCACAAAAATTGGTTTGTCCAAATAAAAAGTGTTGCAACATTTTTGTTCATATGGTTGTTGTAGGCAATTTTTGGGGTAATTCAAATTGTTAAACCTTTTGAATTATTCACCAAGTCCAAAATATTATTTGGGAACCCTTGGAACTTCCTTGACCGATATAACATGTCAAAGTAAATTTGTTTTGCAAGTTTGAACACTTCCATTGATTTGAGATTTTGTTTAGTCAAGTTAGCAATTTGTTTTCCAATGTTGCCAAACCAATTTGTGTGATGTTTAACAAAGGAAAAAGGATGCCATGATGCAAAGATGCATGTATGAAGCAAAAGTGAAAATTTTATACAGATTTTCAGGTTTCAAACATTGGGCTGTTACACGGACCAGCCCAGTCCGAATCTGTCCTATCGGACACGAGAGGCGCTCCAACGGGCTAGCGCAAACGGACATGTGTCCTGGTTTCGCCCCAAACGCGGCCCATTTTTGGTCCAGGTTTGGGGAGCCACGGACACACGCTGTGTCCTCTCGTGTCCGTCCCTGACCCACCTGATAGCGACGGTGGCCGCTTTAGCCACGTCGCTGGGTCCTTCTTAAATGGGGAGCAACCTCCACCCGTCCCTATCCCCACCAGTCCCCACTCGAGCTTCCTCTTCCAAACCCTAGCCACCGCCCCTCGACTCCGGCGGCCATGAAGAGCTGGTTCTTCAAGCCCAGCCGCAACAATGCGGAGGCCTCCAGCTCCCGCGCGCCCGCTCCTGCCCCCGACGCCGCCCGCCGTGTCGCAGAACGCCGTGCGGAGCTCACGGCGGCACGGAATGCTCGCCGCCGGCCGAGTCTCCACGGAGGTGGAGCAGATCTACTGGGAGGTCGCTGCGCCCCTGCCGTGGGGCGACGTCCATCTGCCAGATGGATGGCATATGACGCCGCAGCTTGTCCCGGTGCCGGCAGGGCGCGTACGGAGGAGATCCTCCGCCGCCGTGGCTTCCTCCCGGCCGACCTCGTCAACGACCCAGCGTACGCGCTCAACTCGCCGCTGTGGGATCGCTGGTTCGAGGTCGAGCATGACGCGCGCCGCCGGGCGGCCTTCGCGGCCGAGGCGCCGCCGGGGTCGTTGACGAGGTCGGTGCGCGTCGATTCCCGGCGGCGGCGCCGGGAACGGCGGGGCGATTTGCGGCGGGAACCCTACAGCTGAGGTCCTGCGCCGTCCGTACGCTTGCACCAGTGCGGTGGCGAGAGTGATGAAAGGAAAAATGAAAAGGAAGAAAACCTCCGCTCCGTCAAGCACTCCCCAAAACACGTGACAACAGTCAAAGATGGTCAATCTCAAAAACGCGGAGCTTTTTCGCTTACGAGGCAATCTCAAAATGTCGAAAGCAAGCCTAACTAAACACCCTCACATTTTACTGGTCAGCCATGGGGATCCACATCTTTGGTTTGAGAAAAATTCACCAATAGTAACTGAATTCGTCACAATGGTCACTGACATTCGGAATACCCAAATTACGGTATCTAATTTTGTTTAAGCGAGTCACTACGGCCACCGTATCAATTTTGTACTATATTGTGTACGTAAGCTGACAATTGGCATTGGTCAGCACGGACAACGTGCCATGGACCGTAGACGTAGATAGTACACGTGGAGGTGCAGGTGTCTATTTGCAAAAGAGAATCGCTATATGGTTTGGTCAGACCAGCTCACCTTTCCCCATTTCTCCCCTCCCGACCGATGAGGCAAATTAAATCCCTAGTTTCCAAATCGAGCTGCCTACCCGACCGCCGTTGTCCCCAAGCGTCGTCTCTTCCGCCATTCTCCAGGACCGCAGTCGCGCTCGCCTTCCCCATCCGGCCTCGCGCTCGCCGTGAGGACCCGCCATGTCCTTGTCAAGCTCGGCCTGGTCTGCTCTCCGCGGCCGGTCAGTGACGGTGCCCCTGATCAGATGCCTGATTGTGGAAGAGGGTCACCTTCCGTCTCCACCACCAAGGAGCACGACAGATGGGTGTTCTACAAGTGTCCCGACGATGGTGTAAGTAATCTAGCTCCATTCTGATCCATTTTTTTCTTGTTTTGTGTCGAACTTACTAGCGGTGTCGGTCCATTCTCGATCAGGTGCCCTGATTTTGTGCCGATCTTGCACTGATAAATCGATTAATTTAAATTTCTGCTATTTTGAGAAAAAACCACGTGGTACTGCCCTACTCGCATATATTTGATCATAGTTTCTGAATTTAGAGTTTTCGAACCATGTCCTGATATGCATGCTTCTTTGTTTTCTTGATAGAAAACATACGATTTCTGGAAATGGGAACTGGACTATGTGGAGAGTATCTGGCTGGCAACAATGTCATCCTTGGTGACAATGATGTTGAAGCTGTTGGGAGGGCATCGGACAGAAGGGAAGAACTTGAGCAAGCAAAAGCTGAGAAGGAGAACAATGCTGCCAGTAGTCTCAGATGCAAAGCATGTATTTCCGTGCAGTTATTTCTCCAAATTACTTTGTAAGGTGTCAAGATTATTGAAGTGAGGGCAAGAAGTCCCTGTGGCTGCCTCAAACATCTCCTTGAAAATAGTATCCACACTGAAATCCTGAGAAACATGAATTCACATAACAAGGTCAAAATGGCCCTTCTTTTTGTCTTGCCTATCTTTTTTCTCACGGGCACAAACAAGTTGTAGAAGGGTTGATTTTCCAGAACCAGCGACGTCATCAACGCCAATTACCACTGGTGGAGCACCAATGGCGTCAGGTTGACCACTTCTTCACTGTCATGAAGCATTGCTACGATCATAGCACCCATTTGTCTGTCCAGCCAATCACATTCCCCATATGCAAACCTAGAAAATGCAAACAATTGCACAAAGACAAATCCATCACAAATTCAATTTTGTTTGTGGTAATCTACTTGCCATCCGGATTTGCCCTTTCACTTGTCATTTACAGGGGTCGGTACCCCTTCAATATATTACAACAATGGGTCAGCATGGATGGCCTTCTCTCCAGTGGATGATAAAAAATAGTGGCCGATACCATCTAGCAAGTAAAAAAATCACTCAACATATGCAACAACAGTGAACCAGAAAACAAAATTAAAGGAGATAAAACTTACACTTGGATACATGCCCATCATTGGAGAAGATAAGCCTTGGTACGAGTGGTGTAAATTGTATGTGGAAAATTCTTGGTGAACTTAATTGATCTTTTTCCAAAAAATCCCAGGACTTTGGTCTATCAGTGGATCCATACTTGTGGTCAACTAAGATTTGCTAAACAGCTCGTCATCACCGACCAAGTAGAATTATGTCTTGATGTATTCGGGTCCAACAGTGAACCAACAAGCACCACAACTAAAACTACTGTCCTAAATAGATCCGATGATAATAAAGGAGATTCAAAGGGAAAAAAACATGTGGCATGCCGAACACTTGGCCGGCTTCGGCGCCAAAGTTGCGTGGCTGCATTCACATGGCAAGCTCGCAGGCGTATATTTCTTGTCCTCCGGCAAGCGTCGACGGGCGAGGTTGTTGTCGTCGGTGCGGGGCTAGAAATCTCCACCACAATTGCATCATAGTACAAGTCGGCTTCCAACCCAGATTCGCTATGGAAAACGACCATGGTGGAGGGGAGTGGAGCAAAGCGGATGCATCAAGAGTGAGGCTAGGGTTTGCTCCAAGGTGGAGATGGAGTAGGGTATGTGTGGTTTGGACTCCCGCCCATATCCCACATGGCGGACGTGTCCGATCGCGTCCAGAATAGCCCCATTTTCACCCCACATATGCCCTGCTTAAGAGGGGGGGATGCCGAACATATCGAATATTTCTTTAGGCGGAAGGCACCAAGTGCCTGATTTTAAATTAATAAATTCCCACGGCAATGGTAGAACACATAATTGGATACCCAGTTTAAGTTTACAAACCATGGCATGACAGACAGAGAGTTTAAACATATAATTCAGCTAGAGAGAGACAAAAGTAAACTAACCGAGCAAAAGTTTGACCTCCACAGCTGAAAAATCGAAGTTCTTAAAATGCGGTCATATGGCTTGTTAGGGGGTGAACGTATAACAAATAAACCACGAAGCGCAACACAAAAGAACCCTGAAACAATAGCGGGTTTTACCCTTAAACCCCTGCAGAATCAAAATTTGAAGAAGAGGATTTTGTTCAGTAGGAATTTGGCGACCGACGAAACCACTCAACCCACTGCCGCTGCGGCGACGATGTCCCGAACACTCACCATGGAATGCTCTCTGGAAGGAGGCCAAGGGTAGTGCAAAGAGAAGAAGGCTCTGTCTTGATGGATAGATGTTGTGATAGGACTGAACGCTAGCTTTCTTAATTCGTAGCAGACAACATGCCCAGGCTATCTAAGCAATTTGATATAATGGTGTTACTCCTCGGACCTAGCAGTGGAGCCCTAAGTCGGCAGGAGTCCGACTCTGCAATGATCCGTACCGCAAGCCTCTCACTCCACTCTGTCCAAGCCGGGCCTTGCTCCACTCGTACGAAGTTAAATTTTATCTTTATACTACTTTGGATCATGATAAAACAACAGTTTCACGATCGACAGAAGTTGCATTCCTGCAATGGACAATACAGTATCAAGGAAGTTGCATTCCTGCAGCTCATGCACAACATACTATCTATATATAAAAGCTGTGCTTTTCAGCCTCCGATCGGGGCATCCACGTCGTCGCTGCCCTGTAGAAGCGCAGCGCTTCTACAGTGCTCTCACTTCTACAGTGCGTGACCCGCTCCGCGCCGTTGATCGTGGATCCGGCGGTCCGTCTGGCTGTTTTAAAAAACAACCCCCGCAAAACCAGAAATTGCTCCGCAAGCCACACCTTCCCGCGGAGATGAACCTATCTGAAATCTGAAATTTTCGTAAACCGCAGGGACCTCGCTGAAAAACGCTGTCACATCCCCCTCCTCCTTCTCTCTCCCGCGCGACCCCGGCATCGCCGCCGCCGCCGACGCGCGCCCCCGCCCCTCCGCTCCTCCCCATAAAGATCGACGCACACGGGAAGCTCCGCCACCGCGTCCTCTCCATCCTCACCGATTTTGGCGTGCCGGAACGCTGCGTGCGCGCCGGAATCAACGCCGCCGTGTTGGCTGTCCGACCGCCGCGTTTGGTTGCCGCCGGCGACGCTCCGGCGACCAAATAGCAGTGGCGCCGCCGCTTACGGGCGCCCGCGTCCACGCGCGTCCGACGCGCCCAGCTGCGCGTCCTACCTCGCGCTGGATCGACGCCGGCGAGCTCGTTGTGCCCGCTGCGGCCACTGCTGATGTCATCGCGGCGTCAGCGTGGGCCCGGCCTGTCAGTGATCTTTTTTTTCCCCGGAAAAAATTAAAACCTGACAGGTGGGCCCAGTTCGTCTAAACAATTTGCAGAGAATGAATAATACTGCAAAATCAATACCTTTAAATCTACCCATCAGAAAAATATGAAAAAAATATCAAAATGATCAGAAAAATAAATGCTAACTATTTATTCCATAATGCAAACATTTTTAAAGATTTTGAATCAATAAATATTTGGAGGAAATCCAAATTCATTCCCTCTAATTATGGATTGAATTTAATAAATGCCCATATAATGTAATTCTTCTATTTATTAAGTTAAATTAACTATTTAAGGCAAAATACAAACATACTATATCATTTCAAAATGGTTCATATTTAGAGGTAATATAACTGAACTCTCTCCAAATATGCAGTTAAATTTAATAAATGCTCAAATTGGTAAATATTTTGACATAATCATAATGTATTTTCCTCTAATAATGAAGTTAAGTAAAATATTTGTGACAAAATGGAAACATAATTTATCATTTTAATTTAGTTAACATATTAGAGGTAATATGACTAAACTCTCTCTCTAATTGTGTACTTAAATTTAAAAAATACTTGATTAGATGGATATTTGAAGCAAATACAAATTTATTTCCTCTAATTATGAACTAAATTTAATAAATACTAAAACAATGTATTTCCTCCGACTATGAAGTTCAATTACAAATTCACGACAAAAAAAAACGAACATATTTGATAAGTTCAATTTTTGGAGATAAATTACATATTTACGCCAAAAAAACAAGCATAATTGACCATTCCAAATTTCTAAGTACTTCGATATATCCTAAACGATAAATTCCGATGAATTTCAGCATTTTAAGTTACGACGGATGCGGCGTGTCGCCGCGCCATAAGTCACCACACGGGCGCGGTGTGCCGACGCGCCAATTTTCCTAGTGAAGCAGAAAAGAGTGAGTGGAAGAGGAGCTGAGGAGGCACGTACTTGACCGAGGAAAAAAAAAAGGACAAAATGGAGGTGCGGGAATCGAACCCCGTGCCTCTCGCATGCGAAGCGAGCGCTCTACCATATGAGCTACACCCCCGATTGTTGTTTCGAACGAGACGCTTAATTATATATTCGTTATTCAGCCGGCCGTCAGATTCGCAAACCCGTCCAGAACCAACAGCCACAGGTCCATCCAGCCCGGCCCACTAAACTCCGCCGCCTCCTTCCTCTCTTCCTTCTTCTCTTCTTTTCCCCATCCCGTCCCCGAATCAACTCCCGGCAGCGCCTCCGCAGTTCAGCTCAGGTGAGCACTCTCCTCACCGGAGACGTAATCGGCCGCCCTCCTCCGTCTACATACCCCCCGCAGCGTCCCTCGTCGTTCCCCTTCTTCCTCCCCGCGCAATTACTCACAGTTCGCCCTTGTTCCAGCAGGACCTGGAGTGAAGAGAACGCGACCGCCTCTTCGTCCGTCCGCATCGGGGAGCCATGTCGGGTGAGGAGGAGGAGAACGCCGCCGAGCTCAAGATCGGCGAAGGTCCGCCCACCCACTCCCCGTCCCCCCATCCCTCCTAGCTAGGGTTTACAACCAAACCCCCTCCAATACGGACGAGATCCGCCGGCACTAACCCTAAAACAACCCGTCTGCAGAGTTCCTCAAGGCCAAGTGCCTGATGAACTGCGAGGTGGCGATCATCCTGGAGCACAAGTACGAGCAGCTGCAGCACATGTCCGACGGCGCCGGCGGCGCCGACCAGGTCTCGCAGGTCTTCGAGAAGTCGCAGGGATACGTCAAGCGATTCTCCCGCTACAAGAACCCCGACGCCGTGCGCCAGGTCCGCGAGACGCTCAGCCGCTACGGACTCGTCGAGTTCGAGCTCTGCACCCTCGGGAACCTATGCCCCGACACCGCAGACGAGGCCAAGGCGCTCGTGCCGTCCCTCATCCCCGGGGGCAGGTTCGACCGCGACGAGAAGATCGACAAGATGCTCAACGACCTCTCGCTCATCAAGAAGTTTGAGTAGCCCCCCTATATTAATTGCATCCTGTTCTCTTCCGTTCCTCCATGTAGCAACAACCATGGACAAGATTGATAGATGGATTATAAGCTACTCTAGTAGCTTAGTAATCAGGTGCTGTTTAAGCTTCACATTATCTCCTCCTATGGTGTGTGATCATGAGAGGCCTTGGTGCCAATCTCATATGTATGGAGTTGAACCTTGTTGCTATCATCTTGTGATTTTAATCACCCGGGAGAGGCCTTGGTGTCAATCTCATATGTATGTGTAGCTTATTCTGGAGCTGTTTAATCTTCACATTATCTCCTACTATGCTATGATCACAAGACCTTGATGCCAGTCTCAGATGTATGGATTAAACCTTGTTGCTGCCATCTAGAAGGATTGGTTCCAGACTCTAAATTCATCATCTGGAAGGACTGGTTACACATTGTTTACAATCTCCTGGAGTAGACACTTGCTCTTACAAGTTATTTTGTCTGAATTACCAACTCCGGATCTCAAACATAAGAACTCTGCTCTATGACGAATCTGAACAAATGAAAGCCAGAAGGCTGCTGAATTTTGTTCTTACCTCTCATCAGTTATCACTGAATGTAATGTGCATATGAATCTGAACAGAAATCTCAGGCACACTGAAAAGTCTGCAAGGCACGAGGCAAGAAAGCTCAGATCTTACACATACATAGCTACAACGACCTCTCATTCATCAAGAAGTTCAAGTAAAAATTGCTCTTGCCAGGGTGTATGTACTTTTCTATGGATCTTAAAGCTCGAGAACTTTGCCCTCTAATGAAACTGAACTAATGAAAGCTGGAAGCCCTCTATCACTGCATGTGGTGTAGTACCTATGAATTTGAACAGAATGAAGAATGTCAGAAACACAATGCAAGAGACCTCACATCTTACATATACATAGTTACAACTTGCAGGTAGTTTGTTCTTCTGTTACATATCTACTGAACCGATCAAAAGAGGAGACGATTCTAGGGTGCCGCATTCATTCCAACTCACTAATTGAGAGGAGTAACACATGCTGGGTTTTCAGGGCTGGGAGGAGCTTGCTACGGCTACGAGCACCAGTTCCAGCAGCTGAGCGACCGCGGCATCCGGCCGGTTCTCCTGATGTGCTCTGCCTGTTCCGCTGTCCTGGCAGCGCTGCGGTCCCTCTTTGATTCCGCGTCAGCTCGCTGCTCATCCGCGGTGTGCCTTGTCGATGCGAGCTTGCTCATCAGCCTGTCTTGCGCACGGGCTCGTATCCTCTCTACATCGACCTTGAGAAAAAAAAACCATTAACATGGACAATGGGTCAATTCCAAATACAAACATGGATAAATACTGCTTCCAGAAAGAAAGAAAAGGTTGATTTTATGCTCTCTGAAGATGGACATCTATGGGAAAATATGACCCAAAGAACAACAACAGTAGCAGCAAGAACTCAAGCAAGCTAGTAAAGACAACAGGGAGATAACTGCGGCATTGTGGGTAAGAAAAATTGATGAACTGGAACTAACCAACTAGGTGGTTCACGTGTTATATTTTGATCTGAAGTGAAGGCATTACTATGTTGTGGACTTAGACCCACAACGGATAACTACCGTGCAGAAGATAGCCAGACGTCATGGCTACGAGGGATTGGGTAGACATAGGTTGAGAAGAGAGAATTACCAGTGTGAGATTAGATTGATTGTTCTTGCTTGTCTAAAACGTGGATACATGCCATCCTTATATAATGGATGTTCGGACGATGACCTCTTCTAATACGATTAGATCTAGACCTTTCCTAATACAATTGGACTCTCTCCTAATCCTTTACTTTCCAAAAGGACTCTTGCCGTCTCCTGACACAATAGGACCATCCTGGTCCTCAAAGTTTTGAGACAAGATAACTCCCAAGGTAGCAATACATCCCCAGCAATAACCGATAATAATCTAACGGGATTTGCAGTGAATTCAGATGAAAATGGTCGACGAGTTTAGCTACAAAAGGCATGTTTTGTTCCCTTAGCCAAGGCAAGACTAAGCAAGAGCGCGCAATAAGTTCGCAGCAGCAATGGCAGCTTCAGCTTTCCTTGTGTGATGTTCACTACTACGAGTTCCAGATGGTTAACATACTAATGATCAGCAGAACATATTCCGATGTAGGATTGCCTCATATTTATGAATAACATGGAAATCCAGTGGTAAAATGAAAAAATTCTGCGAAACAAAATCCAAAAATGTGGTGCAACATTCTGTCCATGACTAAGCTCGATGGCAGGAAATTACTAACCTCAATTTTTCTCATTTCAGCTTCGATTTTAGCTTTCTGGTGATCTTCCCATGCATGGATATTGATCTCTTCTCGTTTAAACCTGTAGAATAAGGGCAACAACATATTAGTCACCAAGCACTCGTAAATTTAACTGGACAGAGACATACACATAGGTATCAGTACCTTGCAAGGTATTTGGCCTTCTCTGCCTCCTCCCATGCAGCTGCACGTATTTCAGTTGCGTTCTGTGTAGATTGGTCCAACGACACTGTCTTGAGAGAAAGTGATGCATCCTTTTCCTCTTCCTTCTTACTTGCCCACGCTGCGATGCTGGTTTTACCTAGCTGAGTGCCGAGAAGCATTATCTCTCTCCTCGTCTTCATCTGAAGCTCCTGTTCGCTTAATTCCGTATTACTGCATTCACCGCGGTTGATACCAGCGCCAACTGCATTGGTACCTAATGTCCTTCGTGGAGTAGTTGGCCGAGAGCAATCCGGGCTTGTAGCTCTCACAGGTGTTCCTGTCCGGGATGGTTCTTGGCTCGCAATTGGAGTCATTTCAGTACCCATATCCCTCATCGATACTGACCGGACCGTTGGTGGGGGAGGTATGCATGCAGTGGCACTCTGAAGCGTGGTAGATGAATCACAGCTAAGAGTAACTGCACAAATTCAAAAATTGATGCATTCATGATTTTTCATTTTCCAGTTAAAAGAAATGCAAATAGATAGATTTCACTATACATTTTTGGAAAGGGGAGAAAGGTATTTTTCAGTTGTCACTCATTGTTCATGAAGGCTAGCATGGTGAACTATGAAGCTACCGGTACTATAGGGACATATTTACATGGTGAATTATGGAAGTCTGATGAAACTAAAGTATACAAAATCTGGTAAGGACAGTCTTGCTTGTATTCGTGCATCATCTGTGTGCATGCATTGTGTCTATCACTAAACTACTGAAGTGTGGAGCCGTCCATGTTCTGATGCTCAACTCAACTAACGGTAAGAGACGATCAATCATACTCTTAGTGGGAGATTTAATTAGGTCACATATGGCACCACGTACTACTTCATGAGAAGTGGAACAGATGGGGTATAATGACATTAAAGAGTGCACCACTTACCAGCTGAATCAACTATCATACTTTCTGCAGCAAGTGCAGACTTCGCGCAAGGCTCTGCTTCCGGATAGGGATCCGGTGTGGCCCAGTTCGCCGCTTTCTGCCACCCGATCTCCCTCTTCTCTTGGCTTGGGTCGATCCTCTTGGTATCTATCTCTTCCATGGCCTCCAGCACAACCTTCGTCGCCGCAGCCTCCCACCACCAAAGCCAGTTTTCTCCATCTTCCTTGGGAAAGCCCCACCAGCCCTACCAGGGCGGTTCGTCGTCGGGCTGGCGATCCATTTTTGTGCATCATCCCACTTCGACGGCGGTGGTTTCGAGAACGGTGCAACCACCGCTGTGGGCGCTGAGCGGGCAGAGCCTCCCCGCTCCTTGTGGAACTCGAAGTTGGAGGCCACGCTTTCGGAGTCGCACGAGTCCTCCTCAGGCACCCTTAACCTCGAGCCTGTGGAGTGAGCATCCCGCGACCGGTGCCCACTCACGGTATCTACTGAGGACGATGATCCTGACATGGTGCTCACCATGTCCACGTCCTTGTTGTATTCTTCGCACATGCTACCTCCTCCTGCATCAAAACAATGCCACAGTTTCACACTCTGAAATCAGATAGGAATTTGATACAACTTTCAGGTAACCATTGCCTCTCAATTTTATTCAGCTTAACTGGCCTATGATGCAACTTCTTCTGTTGTTCATGTATGGAAAGCACCATTTTCCCCTTCAGAAGTTCAGAAATATTTTTTTCGTGAATGGAAGCTCAGTTTATTTTTGTTAAGCAACTACCTAAATCACGAATCTCAGGCTCAGCAACCAGAGTTGAATCATGTGTACTAAATACATAAACAATTATGGATGCAGGTGACAGACAGACTGGAACAGTAAACTGAACCCAAAATAGACAGAAAATGATCCAAATCGAGCAATGCGGACGGCCAAAGTCAGATATGGGAAGTGCAAAATGCTCACTTCGCGCGTCGGAGTTGGAGGCGTCGGATCTGACGGAGGCCATGGGCACCGCGCCGTACTCCTCCTCCTGCTCCCCTTCGTCGTCGTCCCCAGCGCTGGCGTCCTTGCGCTGCCTTTCCACACCCAGCAGCATCGCACGCAGCCGCTTCGGCGAGAACCCTCCGCCCTGGTGAACAGACGCAACACGCGTTACTCCGCCGGACTGACCAAGATAAGAAGGGAGAGGAGGAATGGCCCGAGGAAGAGGAACAATGGCGCGGCGGAATGAGGGCGCTTGCCTGGGTGGGGAACGATGGCTTCTCGATGCGCTCGTATTCCATGGCGTCGGCGCGCCGGGGGCGGTAGATCTGCGGCGGCGGCGGCGGCGGCGGCGTGGGAGTGCGAGAGGATGGGAGAGTGATGGGGGGCGCAGTTAAAGCTATAAAGCTTAGCTCGGGAGTGTGTGTACTTTGACTGACGTTTGACGGGACCGAATTGGCGCTTTGGGCTGTAGTTCCCAACAATTTACACTCGCTGCCACTGACCAGTGGTACCCGTAACTGATTTGAATGGTTACGATCGTACTCCGTCTCCATTCAAAGAGAGTATTTTTAGATGATTTTTTATTTTTGCGATCTTTATACTAACTTCAAGTCTACCCATTGTGTATATTGATTCCAAGTGTAGCCCCCTCATCTCGATGTCAAAAAAGTTGGAGCCGAGTTTAGGGTCACTAACATTTGGGGTCGACATGTCGTCTGTATGTTGGCGCCACGGTCTTGCGCCAAAGTAAGGAAACGAGAATGTGTTTGGCATGCATACATTGATGCACATAATTTTTCATCCTCTATAGTTATGTGGAATGACGGCACCACACACACACCGACTTCGACGTTGCGGTATATCTAGCCGAAGGCGAAGGCAGGGGCTGATGTGAAAATAATTACTAAACCGTACAAACTGGGAGTTAGTCTCGTGGAAGGGTGTGTGCACAGTGCAAATTACTTGGAGAGAGTTGAAGAACATGTGCTGCAACTAAGAGTTTAAAATGAGTAACGTTTTTGCAGGAGCAATGCTTATATTATATTAAATATAATATGATCACAATTGTTTTGTCATAATTCCTCAAACGCATGCTGGTCACGAACCACGGTAACTCGAAACACCAAAGATTATCAACGATACCCCATCGCGAGATGACTCAGGGCAATCCTTGATTCGTATGATCCCAAAAATGACGAAGAAATGCGCAGAGCCATTTCTTATACTGTCTTTGCCATTATCTACGCCAAAGTTTGTTTGATTTCGTGGTGAGAAAACTAATATATTTTCCCCAAGATGTCTTGAGTGGAGATTTTTTTTTAAAAACAGCAATGTTCGTGGAAAAAAATCTGCGTTAGGATTTAGTTCTAGGGACGAAATGATCTTGTTAAACCTATGACTACCAACCTTCGAACTTCCTACGGCAATCCTTTGAGTGAAGAAGGCGATAGAGGCGGAAGAGGTTGTTGAGGAGGGGCAGTATGGTAAGGACACGAAGGTGATGCGGTGATTACCTCAGCGGGCAACGGCCACCTCGCACGCACTCCCCCCACTCTACTCTACTCATTGGCCCACGCGCCTCGTAGACTAGCTTCGTCCTCTCCTCGCTTTCTTTTCCATCCATCCAAAAAAGAAAAAAACAACGCTACGCATGCATCCACACACTCGGCGGCCCCACATGTCGGTCAGCTGGTAGAACGACCTCACAGGAAGTGAAGTGTCAGTCGCTGCCTGTGGCCCAATCATGCTGTCCTTCTTCTTGTTCCCAGCACGTGACCGACCGACCGAGTGACTGACTGAGGTCCAGCTGAGCCTGAGAGGTCGGGCCAGTGAGTGCATACGTAGTATTTTTTTTTAACAGGATCTGACCACATATTAGGAAACTCAGCACACATTACAAACAGGTTAAAAAAGAAACAAAAATTACAAACGGACCTAGTAATATGCAAAGAACACCCCAAGTCTCCGGAAGGAACCACGATCAGATCCACCCACGCGCTCCCGAGCACCTAGACCACGCCGGCGTCGCCGTACCACCATCCGCAGGGGAGAGAGCACCTCCACCACATGTAGACGACCGATGAGCCGTCCGCCGCGCCGCGACGGAAACCGAAGACGTTGAACGAAAACGGCCACAGCACCAGCTCCCTTGCTCCACCCATCTTCCTGCCGACACGGCGCCGTCCAGGTCCACCAGCTGCAAGCTTCTTCAACCTCTAGACGGCCACTCCCCTCGCCACCACGGCCGGCCGGAGCGAACCCATCGAAGAGGACCACCACCACCACCTCCAGAAGCAGATCACCACCACCCACCAACTTCCCCCCACACCACCACGGGCGGCCGGAGAAGTGAGAAAGGAGGAGGCCACCCGAACACAAACCCCAGCTTCGGCCAGCCAAAGAAGAGGAACACAAACCTCACAAGCTCCCCGATGAAGCTTCCACTGGCTCGGCTTCACCAGACGGAGAGAGAGCCGGAGGACGAGATCGCCGCACTGCACCTTCCCCTCCGCGAGAAGGCGACGGAGATCAGGCCACTGAACCCTAACTACCAGCCTATCTACACGCGCGGCCACTCACTCGAGCTCCCCCCCGCCTCCCGGCGCCTAACGGCAGCCTGAGGCGAAGGGGAGCAGAGGGAATCGCCGGCGAGCGACCAGATCTGGAGTCGCCTGGAAATCGCCTCTCAGGGCACTGTAGCGAAGGAACGAGACGCTCTCCTATCACATCCCCCCTCGCCGTTGCATACGTAGTATTTGTGTACGTGTGATACCATTTTAATCGGCTCAACTGTTTGCGTACCAGCTTACTCTAGACAATCGATCCGATTTTGTCAATCAGTTAACTAAAGTACACTGATCGAAACAGCAGAACATGCACGAGTAACGGTGTGAGACGTATTAGTCTCCGTTTCATATGACCCCGCATATTAGCTAGGTTTGATAGAAGGTCTTATCCCCTTTTTCCAAATATAAGACACTATTAAATTTTGTTGGTCAATGACGTACAATTTTGAACATGATTTATAGTTATAATATGTTCATAAAATTAGTATAATGATGTATCAAATTAAAGAATTAATTTTGCAAGACGATATCACCGCTACAATTTATACATTCCCAGTCCATATAGTTTAGTGTATATTAGTGGTTAAATTCGAGCATCAGATACCATTACAAAAGTAACTCTCGATATATTTTGTGTTGGAGGGAGTACTTTGTAAAGTTTGCCAACGTATATGGAAACACATCTACAATTGTACAATATCAAACGAATATACTCCTTCTATTCCGGTTTATTAGATGTATTCCTCAAATCAGATTTTTCCAAGAGTTAGATGCAATTTTGGCAATAAATGAGGAATTAGGAGAGCGAGAGGAACAACTAATTAATTGTAGGGAGAGAAGAAACGGCTGCATGCGCTGAAATTTCGCTGCGCATGGTTTGCATGCAACCAATCCTACTAACTCCACCGTGGACCTGCCGTGATCGTTTGAATTCCTACATTTAATACAACATCGGTTTCCCTAATCATAAGCCTCAGTTAAGCAAATTGATCTCTTTTCATCGTCCACTCGTTGCGTACCTAGGTCACAGAGAATAGCCAAATACATATAATAAACCGGAATGGAGAGAGTACTATAAAAAGTACAAGGAGTACTGATACTTAAACTGGATGGGCTTTAAAGCATCGTCTATAGCTCAGGCTTTTCTATCTTAACGTTTTTACCCTAGTGGAAAAATCACAGAAAATCAGGAAAGATTGAAACCACCCTATAATTTTGGGAACATGTGACCGCGTTTAGCTGTGGCCGGGACATCTCTCACAAGGTAGACCTTTGATCACAGACCCATCGTGATAGTGTTGTGCATAATAAAAAAAGAAACACGTGAAGTACACCAAACTTGACACCACCATCTTAGGAGCGAAGCTCCGCATGACCAAAACACCAAAGGAATAGTAACTAGCTAAATGCCCGTGCGTTGCTACGGAGCAAACCAAAAATATTTCGACGGCATTGCTCATACAGTTATTACATCGTGTGAGAAATTTCAGGGACAGTGATACATGATCTTTACTCATAAGATAGACCTACATATATCTTCTCAATGAGCTCCCGTAGTGGAAGTCTAGAATGCCCCTAGAATGTGATACAATATATTGTGTAGTTTACTGCTGTGCTCACCATAGATGTGAGCAAGAAAATAATTTACAAACATCATAAATATTACTGTTGTAGAAATAAGGTGTCTTCTGAGAACATGTCAAATAAAAGAAAGGTTATCAAAGTATTGCAAGTTTCTTCCCAATAAAAGCAGTACCATAAGATTGCACGATTCAATGTTCAATAGAAGTTACAGTAATATCTCAATCTGCTGATAAAATACACCTCTGTATCAACTACACAACACTGACTAAAAATCATCACATTGCATAATACATAGACCTCTGCGGTAGTAGCAACAGCAGCAGCAAAATCATAACTTTTGGGCATCAATGTTAAATAGCAGAGCTGCCGTCACTGTTTTTTTTGTTGTTGAGATTTTAACACTTTATTGATCAAATGAAATCAGAACAGAGTTTGTCACGGATGCAATCCGGAGCAACAATACGGAAGGAAACGCTACCAGAGGTCTCAGCCCTACGAGCCAAAGTATGAGCTTACTTATTACAAATACGCTTAACATGTCTAAAAGACACTGAAGATATAGAAGCGGCGAGGCAAAATAGCAGCTCCTGGTGAAAAGAAAAATAGAAGCTGCCGTCACTATCTGTACACTGAAGTACATGTCTGAACACTCATCTCACATCTCAATTCACGAACAGGGAAATAATGAAAAGAAAAATAGCAGAGCTGCGCCTGGTGACTCACAAACTTCAACTTTTCTGAGAATCCAAGTTTGCATGAGTGCACATTCTGAAGCGGAGTTGGAACACTCTGTGACATTGAAACTCTGAAATTCCCTGATTTTCCCATGTATCCATGGCAAAAATAGCACATATCAGAAAAGTTGCGGGGAGTGCATCAGCTGGCCGGAGGTCGCCAGGAAGGGCCGGAGGATACCCAAGGCGGGGCAGAGCTGGTCGGGCGGAGCAGAGTTTGTACAGGCAGGGCATAGCTGGTAGGGCGGCGACAACAATGCTGCAAACACAACTCCCCCGCAAGATCCTTCCCCTGCTCAAGAAAATTCAGAGAAAGCACAACATTAAATCATTTACTTCGAGTATGCTCTTGACAGATTAATTTTTTCGTCAAGCAATCAGTCAATATATATGCGTAACTCAATTTAGAGTCCAGAAACTCATACACTGAATATTTACAATCCTAGTTATCACAAACAGTCTACAAGAACCTCAGTAGCTTACTCCTTTTAGATATAAGTTAGCCAACACACTAAACCACAAGTCATTTAGCTTTCATTAGTAGGAACCAATCGACACTGAGTCAGCCTTTCCGCCCGTAGTCTGACAACAAAATTAAATGCCTCCACGGTTCTATATCATTTGTTCTGATTCTAGTAGTAGTGCATATACAATCATGATCGGCAATCATCATCTCCTTGTTCTTATGGAACAAAGCTAGCTGAAGAAAATGTGTGCAAGAGGCATCAATGGAAATTGGTTAACCTACTTGTCCACACTGGGTGAAGAATTAAGAAATGGACATAGACATTATTTTCTTTAGAGTTGTTTCAGACATTTTAATAAATCAAAATGCATGGAACTCTAAATTTGTGTCAAATGAAAAGGTAATGGCAGAAGCAGGAAGTGGACATAGACATGCTTTTGTTTAGAGTTGTTTCAGACATTTTAATAAATCACAAATGAAGTGATAATATAGTTTGAAAATGCATGGAACTCTAAATTTGTGTCAAATGAAAAGGTAATGGCAGAAGGAAGAAGTGGACATAGACATGCTTTTGTTTAGAGTTGTTTCAAACATTTTAATAAATCACAAGTCAAGTGAAAATAAAGTTCGGAAATGCATGGAACTCTAAATTTGTGTCAAATGAAAAGGTAATGGCACATATAAATTTTGACCATGGGCATCTTTTGTTGACAAAAAAAGAATACTCACTGGAACCAGTTGAGCACCAAGATCCACTCTATGTCCTCATCTTAAGGAAACAACCCTGCAAAATAAGTCAAACTCTGCCGCTACAAATACATAGAATTCATGACAACAAAGGTGTAGGGACATGCATCACGATAGGCTTCACTATGAGTGGTTGTGTATTAAACATGAAAAATGGGGGATTTTAACCGAAGGTAGTTTACCAAGGCGCCTTTATCATCGTGCTCGACCTGCACAATCTCAATTATGAAAAGAAGTCCAGAAAAGCAAGTGATAATTGATTATAACATGCAATCAGATGAGGGCTCTCGACAATCCAGAAATCTCTCCAGTCATATATTTGTACTGTATCCATGAGTCCATGACCAGTCAAATACGTCCACAGCCTTAATCTGTTGTCAAGATGCGCAACACAGACTTTTCAATCAGGAACCCACACAATAAAATCAATCTGTAATCCAACAAAACCAATATTTCTGACAACAGTACTTTGCAAATGAAACAACCTGCAGAACAAGAGTAAATTAGTGTTGCTATGTTATCGCCAAAACTGGCAACGACGCGACCTGCTTGATCGGAGGATGGAGTGGCTAGGTCGCGGGTGGATTTCGGCGGCGGCGGGCGTCGACCATGATGTGGAGACCGAGACCTCTCCGGGCGGTGGCGCAGGGGCCCTGGTTGGCGTCAGTGCTCGGAGTGACGTGCTTGCACCTGCAGTCCACGCTCTAGACGACGGAGGCCCGGTTGCTGGCCAGACGGAGGCACTGTACTGGAGGCGCCGGACCGGCGGCGACCGGAGGGGGGCGGCGCGCTACGGCCAGAGGAAGGGACAGCGGGGAGTGCAGGGAGGCGGCCCGCTATGGCCAGAGGGGGCAGCGTCGGGTACCGGAGGGAGGCAGTGTGCCGGCGAGAAGGAGCGGCGGCGGGGAGGGTATGGGTGGTGGAGCCCTAGCTCGGAGCGATGGGAGCTGGCTCTGGAACTTTCGTTCCCATCGATTTGGGCGGACGGGCCGGCGGCGAAGTGCGGGGGCGGGTCGACAGAGGCGGTGAAGGTCGTGGTGGCATCGACGACGGGAGGGCTCCGGCTTGCAGCCACGAGCAGAGGCGGCGGAGGCCGTGGTGGCATCGACGACAGGAGGGCTCCGGCGAGCAGCCACCTACCTAGGAGTCGAAACCAGGGGCCGCTGGAGGTCTAAATGCAGGGCCGTGTCTTGGGATGGGGATTCGCTGGCCGGCAGCGCCCACAGAAATTCGACCGGGTAGAGGCGTAGCGGGGAAGAGCGAACCCTAGGCGTGGGCGCGTGGCTTATGTCTCGGTCAGAGCAACGACGTGCTACCAGCGCGAGGGCAACGGGGCTTTGTTGGGCTTGGCCCATTTGAGCCGCGATCGGCAGGCAGGACGAAGGATGTTGGACGAAGTTTTCTGCCAGTTACATACGTACCAACTCCCATTTAATAGTAAAGATAGTATGTGAGTTTCAAAAAAAAAAAACACCAAAGGATCCCTGTCTACCACAGTGGTCATACCATGAGAGGGATAGTGTGGGACTTTGATTCGTTTGTGTGTGTGTGTGACACCATCTCCACCACCAGTGAAACATGACGTACGTAATGACACAACGACCGCTTTGGATGTTGATCCAGGACTCCTTCGTCTCCCGAAACCTCGCCTTCCGCCAAAGACGAGGGAACCGATGGAAAGAAGACTGAAGGAGAAGGCTTTCTCGTTCGATGGGTAGGTTTCAGTCTCCCAACTGCTATAGCTGCGATATGCTATTATGTCTCCTCGCGTGCAGACGGGTTGTATATGAGACTCTGAGTTAACTAACTATATGGGTTGTGTTCAAGATGAAAAGCATCGAAAATTTACATTTGATCATGCTTAAACCGTAAATTCTACGTTTTTTATTTTAGAAAGATTGGACATTTATAGTTTTCAGCGTAATGTTTTTTATCAAATCAAATGGCGAATGCATAAATTTTAAAATAACAATGGTGAATGCATAAATGGGTTTGGATTTGAGCATCTGAAGGAGGGGGAGGCTCTAAGTCACTACTAATTTCCATGTTCTATTGTAAAAGAGTCTTATTTATGCAGCCATATATCACAGAAGGATCCACATATCTGTAACAAGCGATGATATTTTACCAAGTATGTGGCCAGTAGGTGATACCGGCACGTAGGTGTATTCCAATACAAAGAATTATGTATGCATGTGGTGCCATTTGATCATTGGACCCAAGAACATGAAAGACATATCTAAACATGACAAAACCCAGGTTGTTGGTATATTAGGCCCATAGTCTAGTCCAGAGGGCCCAGCCCATGTAACTCCAACATGTATATTTCATCTCGTGTTCAATACAGAAAAGCAGTTCGGTCATATCCTTCCATAGACTTTAACATGGTATCAGAGCACTTGTGAGCGCCTGAGGTCTCAGGTTCAAGTCTCAATCCCCGCACCATTTAATCCCCAATTTATCTGAGCGCCCGGGTCGGGTTCAAGTCTCAAGGGGAGGTGTTATCCACGTCGGATGTGAAGGGGTGTTAAGGTGTTAAGTATATAATATCACCACTTCCCAACAGATCGGTCTTTTGGGATAGTTGGTTGATAGAACTATTCTAACATGGTATCAGAGCCGTCTCCGGCGAGCTCCCCGGCCGTCTCTCCGTCGCCGTCTCCGCCGGCGTGCTGACTCCGGCGAGCTCCCCGGCCGTCTCCATCTCCGCATCTCCATCTCCGTCGCCGCGCATCTCCGTCGTCGTCATCGCCGCGCATCGTCGTCCCCCGGCCGTCTCCATCGCCATCGCCGGCTCCTTCGTCGTCGGCGCTTTTAGACGGTCGTCCACATCGCAGCCGTCGTCGTCTCCGCGTATCTCCGCGCATCTCCGCCGCGCATCGCCTCCGCGCATCGCCGCGCATCCCCGAACTCGATCTCACAGTGAGTGTTGACTTATCCGGTATCCATCCCAAAAATTTCCGGATTTTCTTCCGGATCTCGCCCGGTAGTGACCCGGATTTCATTCCGGATTTTTCCGGTGTCAGTCCTGGAATTTTCCGGACCTGAATCCGGATTGTTCCAGTACCAGATCCAGAATTTTCCGGACCTGAATCCGGATTTTAGTAGTTTGTGCTGCTGTTGTCTTGCTGCTGTGCTGCTGTTGTTTGTTTGCTGCCATGGCAAGGAATGAAGGTTCCATGTCTATTGACATCAAGCTGGATGGCTCAAACTACCGGGAATGGGCCTTCTCAGCTAGGACGGTTGTGAGAGCTGCTGGTCTTGCCTCTCACTTGACCGATGATCCATCTACTCGAGATGATGAAGCAGCAAAGAAATCTTGGCAAAAGGCTGATGATCGTGTGATGGGAGCCTTGGTTCTGGGTGTTGACCCTTCTCTCCGGATGAGTCTTGAGCATCACACATCAGCCAAGGAAATCTGGACATATTTTGAGCAGCGGTATCTTCAGCCTAGTGGTGCACTTCATTTCTCCTTGCTACAGAATTTAAACAGTACTCAGCAAAATGACATGTCCATGGATGAGTACTATGCTGCCTTCACTCGCATTAGCGGCCAACTTAGCTCCATGGCTCCAAAGGGCAGCCCTGGTTGCACATCTTGTGTGGCTAAGGAAGAATTTGAACAACAAACACTCATGTACCAGTTTGTGAAGAAGCTGAGGCAGGAGTATGAGAACATCCGCACTCAACTCCTTGGTCGTACTACTTCTCCCACTTTGACTGAGGCACTTGCCAGTCTGATTGCTGAGGAGTCTCGTCTTCGTTCTTTGGCTACGACTTATACACCGTCTCTTCACAACAGTGTTTTGGGTTTTCCTCACCGGACAGGCCCTCCCAAGGCTCCATATACGTCACGACCTCCGTCGTGTGACTTCTGCACACATTGCAAGAAGATAGGACACAACATGGCTGGTTGTTTCCAGCTTCACCCAGAGTTGTTAGCTCAGTTTTATGCTAGACGAGCAGCCTTTCAGGATCAGCAGCGTCATGCACCTAACCGTGTTCAGTCTCAGGTTGTGAGGCCTTCTACTGCTGTTGTCACTGAAACACCAGCGATGAGTGCTTCTGTGTCTGCTCTCTCTCAGTCTGCTGTGGTTCCAGCTCAGCCTTGGGTTATGGACTCTGGCGCCTCTTTTCATGTGACATCAGATCGCTCTCAGCTGGTGTCTTGCCAGCCAGTGAAGGATGCTGCATCTATTCAGACTGCTGATGGTACATCTTGCTCTGTTACCCATCAGGGTTCTCTTTGCACATCGAAGTTTATTGTTCCGGACATCTCTTTTGTTCCTCAGTTGTCCATGAACCTTATGTCTATTGGTCAGATTACTGATATGAACTATTTTGTTGGTTTTGATGCCTCCTCTTGTTATGTGTAGGATCGTCAGAGCAAGAGGATCATTGGAACTGGCCATCGCCGTAGAGGATCCACATCCCTCTACATCCTTAACAACTTGCACCTTCCTTCGGCTTCCACTGCATCGTTGTTTCGCTCTGCAGCATCTACATCAAGTTCTACTTCGTCTCTTTCGTTTGCCCAGTGGCATCATCGTTTAGGTCACTTGTGTGGTTCCCGTTTATCTACTCTTGTTCAGCAAGGTGTTTTGGGTCGGGTCCCCGTAGATTCTGGTTTTCATTGTAAGGGATGTAAGCTAGGCAAGTAGATTCAACTACCATACCCCTCTAGCACTACTCATTCTAGCCATCTTTTTGATTTGGTGCACTCTGATGTCACAGAAATGGGCCGGACTCAGCTTCTGCAGGCAAAGGGCCGTAGAAGAAAAATCAGGAGATAGCTCAAAATGACGATTTCTATTTGACTCCCGTTGCGTCCGTTACGGACGCAACGCGTGTCTCGGTGCTCTTTCGCTCCACAGTTGAGCCGGTCCAAGTAGAGTCTTCTGTTTTTTCCTTGTCAGTTTTTCTGTTTTTTTTTCTTTTTCAATATTCTCTTTCGTTTTTTGTTCCTTTTCCGGTTCGTTTTTTAATGTTTATTTTTGTTCAGATGTGAATATTTTCAAATTTGAAATTTTTTCAAGATAACAAAGTGTTCACATCTGTAATGTGTTGAAATTTGAAAATTGTTCACATGTGAAATTTGTTCAATTTTGAGAATTGTTCACACGTGGAATTTGTTTAAAATATAAATCTGAACAATTTTACGAATATGAACAATTTTCAAATTTCAATATTTTCAAATCTTCACATTTGTTTAATGTGAACAATTCCCAAATTTGAACATTTTTTAATTTTCAAATCTGAACATTTTTTGTATGTGAACATTTTTAATTTTCAAATCTGATTTTTTAAAATGTGAACAGTTTTGAAATTCAATAATTTTTTATTTTGAACAATTTTCAAATTAGCTGGAAATCGCATGTATTTGAACAAAATTCACGTTTGAATGCTATCAGCCGAAAAAACACGGAGTGCGCGAAACCCTACTAGGTCGGCCTAGGAGCGAACCCTTCAAGCATTGTGTCTGTACATGTGCTGAATAGGAACTCCTGCTCAAAATCTGGTGCGTAGTAAAAAAAAAGGAGATCGCTAAAAAAAAAGGTGAGTCCCTTTTTTCGAACTTAGAAAGCAGGAGAGTCTTTTTCACATCTAGGTTTACGGTCTCTGGCCGAATTGACGAGATCTGGCCACGGCGGGCTCTGCATCGAGAGTTTGGCATCAGGAGAGAAAGATGAAGAGTTGGTGCAGCTGATGGACCAGTTGGACGATGATGTTGTTTTTCAAGGGGATGATCTTGACATAACCTTCCATATAGGTGCACAATTGCCTATCTTCGGTGGAAGTAGAAAGTTATATAGTACGAGTTGAATGTCACCGTGTTGCTACGAACGTGTAAATATATTGATTTTCGTCTCATTTCACCTCACAACCTTTTTACCCTCTCCTTGTTTTCTCCACCTTCCATATATAGACTCTAGTAGAGAATAAGATGCTTGAATTTACCACTTGTAAGGGCAATGTATGTATATTACTCTTCCCAAACTTCTCTTCCTAATTCGGTAAGAGGAAATCATGTTGAGAAAATGGCACATGTTGAGGAAATCAATTTTGTCCATTCAACCGCTTTTAATTCATTGGGAGACTAATGTGGGGGTAAATTAGTAAATCAACTAGCAAACGCAAACTAAAAGGGAAAATTCTAGAAAAGCTAAAATGCAAATTATAGGTGAACGGAGGACGTATTAGTATAAAGATATACGGAGTATAAAAATAAAAAGGAAAATGCTAACTTCCGGCCGACTGTAGCTACAGTCGGGCCATTCGACCACGCACGACCACGCACCCACATGCTCGATGACGCACGCATTGACGGATTCGTCCCCTTCCTCTAATCCCTCTGGCTGGCCCACTTAATTCCTGCGCTCCGGCCGAGCGCCGCCTGCCTCACGCTCCTGCTCGGCGGGCGGGCGCCGCCTGCGCTACCACCTGCTGGCTGCCGCCGGAGACCATTGGCCGCTGTCGCCCCGGGAGCCACCCCCTGCCTGGAATCTTGGATACCTCCGATGTGCAGATCGGGAGCTGCGCAGCTCTCACCGCCCAAGGCCACCTGCCGGCGTTCCAGGCCGGCGCTCCGGAGACGGTGGCGGCGATGGATTCAGAGGACGACATACGTGACTCTGCCGACGAGGACTTCTACAACGGCGGTGAGGCGGGCCTTGCCCAGCTCGCACTTGTCCACGCCGCGGCCCTGCCGGTCAGCCCCAACGAGGGCGCGCTGCTCGCTCGCTCCAGCGACGAGCATGTCGTGTGCTCCATGGCTTGGGCACGTCACGGCCGAGCGCCCCCGTCCATGCCACTCCGGCTGCTGCCGGCTGCTTTTACTACATAGATCGGACGCGCGAAATTGTTTCACTTATGTTGATCTGACGGTTCTGAAAGCGCCTGTAGCAGGGCTTTGCTACAGGCACCTGTAGCCTAGCGCGCGCCAAATAAAAATGCTACAACATAAATGTAAAGAAAAACGGTTTTGCTAATTCTCAGTCGACTGAGAATTAACAATTTTTGGTTAATTCTCAGTCGACTGTTTAGCCGTCCGATCGATTGATCCAGATTGTAATCGAGCGTGTCATTTTCGGTACGAAACAACTATTGTGGGCCTGTTCCTTTCGAAGCTGAACTTAGTTGGGCTGTACGTTCCCTTTGAGCTTGATTTCTGGGCCGTGAACTATGTGATGCATTTGCTGGAGTTTTCTGTTTCTCTTTTTTTCTTGTTCTTATAACCTATTCTCATCGCTAGTTACTTACAGCATGAATAAAAACGAATTTTTTATTTTCATGGCTGTACGAACTATTGTTTGTATTTATATTTTTTTCTCAGTTTGTTTTTTCCGTTTTGTTTTGTTTTTCCAATTTTTAGTATGACACTTTTAATATGTTTTCATTCATGGACTTGTTTTCAACTTTGAATTGTTTTCTTTTTTTCCTTTCATCCTGGGTTTTTATTTGTGTTGATTTTTTACAAATATGTGTTTATATGAAAATCTTAATAATTTATGTTAGTAGATTTAATTTTTTTCATGGGAATTAGCATATTTTTTAGACGGACCATGGTTGAAACTGGATTTTTCCATATATGTGTTGTTGCATGAGAGCAAGTATGATAGTTGTATCGGTTTTGCTAATTCTCAGCTAGCTGAGATTTAGCTTAGGTCTCAGTCACATCCCTTGTCGTCCGATCTGTTCTTTGCTTTGCGATTCGTGCGTGTGGTGGGTTGGCCCGTTTGTGTAGCTGTTTCTGTTTGTTGGGCTTGTTTTGTCATTTTTTTTCTAGAGATGTGAATTGATTTTACTGGGCTGGGATGGACAGTGCGGTCCCGCAGGTGGGCTCGGTACTGTTTTTTTTCGCTAGCGATTAATTTCTCAATGCATTCGTTGGGCTGGGCTGGACCGTTTTGCGGTCTGTTGTTTTTCCTGTACGTTTCACCCTTAATATTTTGCACTAGTTTTCGCATGATCCGACTAAACAAAAAAAAAATATCTATTTTTACTTTTCTTTAATTTGTCTAATGTGTCGAAGTTTTTTTGTGAAGGCAATTGCTATTTTTTTGTTGTAGTTTTTGTTCTTTTTTTATTGGTTGATTTTTAGAATTGTGGACTTTTTATTTGTGTTTGGTGATTTTTCTTTTTGTTTGTTGTACCAAATTCACTTGATTCAGCTCGATTGGGATCGATCGGCCATAATTAGTCGAAGGCAAAAGAAATAGACAAACTAGTTGATCAGATGAAGGAATTAGCTAGCCAAAGTTTGTATAGATTATCAGCAGGTCACGAGATGAATATATTAATCCTTATTCTTGTCAGTTCAAATTAAAGTACTAGTAGTAGCTGATTGGGTTAAAAATAATCTGCTACGTCTTTTTTTGTGTTTTTTTGTTGTTAAATTTTGTTGCAATTGCGCTTGCAACTGATTTTTTTTCTAGACACTATAATCTAGTTACAACTGCGCTTATAACTGAGTTTTTTATGAGCCAGTTGCAACTGCACTTGGAACTGAGTTTTTTTTTTCATATCCAGTTGCAACTGCGCTTGCAACTGAGTTTTTTCCAGAGCCATTTGCAACTGCACATGCAACTGAGTTTTTTTCTTATCATTATAATTATTATTTTTGTTACTTTTCTTTCTTTCTTTATTTTCTGTGTTTTTTTTGTCTCGAAGCCAGTTGCACCTGGTTTTTTTTTTTCAAAGTTAGTTGCAACTGCACTTGCAACTGAGTTTTTTCTGCGCCAGTTGTAACTGCATTTGCAACTGAGTTTTTTTTATGAGAGCCATTTGCAACTGCACTTTGCAACTGATTTTTTCTGAATCAGTTGAAACTGCACTTGCAACTGAGATTTTTCTTAATTATTATTTTTGTTACTTTTCTTTTTCTTTTTAATTATTTTTTTGTTTCTTGTGTCTTGTTTTTGTGTCTATAAGCCAGTTGCAAGTGTACTCGCAACTGGGTTTTTTTTGTCAAAGTCAGTTGCAACTGCACTTACAACTGAGTTTTTTTTTCCAGAGCCAGTTGCAACTATACTTGCAACTGAGTTTTTTTTGTTGAGCCAGTTGCAACTGCACTTGCAATTGAGTTTTTTCTTATCATTTTAATTATTATTTCTGTTATTTTTCTTTATTATTTTTGTTTTTGTGTTTTATTTTTTGGTTTTGCTAATTCTCAGCTAGCTGAGAATTAGCTTAGCGCTCAGTCACCTCCGTGGCCGTCCGATCTTTGTCTATGCTTTGCGATTCACGCTTGTGCTTTTTCGGCCCGTTCTATGTTGTTTTGTGTTGTTGGGCTTGGTTGTGGGCTGTTTTTTTCTGGTAGGTGCGAAATAAGATAGTGGACTAGGCTGGGGTTTGCGGGTCCTGTGTTGGGCTCGGGTTGGGCTCGTTTATTGCTCTTCTTTTTTTCTGAAGGCGGGATAGGCTGGGCTGGGTTGTTGTTTCGCTTTTTTTTCTGTCCGATTATTTTGTTTTTTTCCTGTACTTTAGTCGTGAAGGCAATTTGCTTTTTTTGTTGTTGCTGGGTTGGTGTTGGCCTTGTATGGTCTGATTTGTAGTAAATTTTTTGTCCGTTTTTTCCTGAAATTTTCGAACAATATCTTATCGTGAGATCAGGTAAAATAATTGTGTTTATGTAATGGTTGAATTTGTGACTTTTTATGTTGATTTAATTGTGTTGCAAATAGGTTTAAATAAATGCAACAAAATAATTTTTGTTATGGTATTTACTCTTTTTTGTTGGATCTTATTTTTGGTTTAGGGTAGGAAGATTTAGAATTGTGGAATTTTTTGTTTTCGGTTATTGTATTTTTTAGCTTTTTTTGTTTTCAGGTTGTTGTGAGATTTTTTTTGTCTGGAAGCCAATTAGTTGCAATTCCCGAGACAGACCAGTTGCAACTGCAATTGCAACTGAGTTTTAATTTTTATTTTGTTACTTATTCTTATTCTTATTAATTTTAATTATTATTTATTGTTTTTTTTAGTTGGAAGCCATTTACAACTGCGCTTGCAACAGAGTTTTTTCCTTACACAGGCCAGTTGCAACTGAGTTTTGTCATGAGACAGGCTAGTTACAACTACACTTGCAACTGAGTTTTAATTATTATTTTTTGTTACTTTTTCTTTATTAATTTTAATTATTTTTTTTGTTTTTGGAAGCCAGTTGCAACTGCACTTGCAACTGAGATTTTTCTGAGACAGGCCAGTTGCAACTACACTTGCAACTGAGTTTTTTTCCGAGACACGCCAGTTGCAACTGCAATTGCAACTGAGTTTTAATTATTATTTTTTTGTTACTTTTTTTATTTTAATTATTATTTTTTGTTTTTGTGTTTGCAATTGAGTTTTTTCTTGAGACAAGCCAGTTGCAACTGCACTTGCAACTGAGTTTTAATTATTATTTTTTGTTACTTTTTCTTTATTAATTTTAATTATTAATTTTTGTTTTTTTTTTTGTTTTTGGAAGCCAGTTGCAACTGCACTTGCAACTGAGTTTTTTTCTGAGACAGGCCAGTTGCAACTGAGTTTTTTCCCGAGACACGCCAGTTCCAACTGCAATTGTAACTGAGTTTTAATTATTTATTTTTTGTTTTTGTGTTTTTGTTTTTGGAAGCCAGTTGCAACTGCACTTGGAACTGAGTTTTTTCGTGAGACAGGCCAGCTGCAACTGCACTTGCGACTGAGTTTTAATTATTATTTTTTGTTACTTTTTCTTTATTATTTTTTGTTTTTGTTTTTGTTTTTGTTTTTGGAAGCCAGTTGCAACTGCACTTGCAACTGAGTTTTTTTCTGAGACAGGCCAGTTGCAACTTCACTTGCAACTGAGTTTTTTCCCGAGACACGCAAGTTGCAACTGCAATTGCAACTGAGTTTTAATTATTTATTTTTTGTTACTTTTTTTTATTAATTTTAATTACTATTTTTTTGTTTTTGTATTTTTGCTTTTGGAAGCCAGTTGCAACTGCACTTGCAACTGAGTTTTTTCCTGAGACAGTCTAGTTGCAACTGAGTTTTAATTATTATTTTTGTTATTTTTTCTTATTAATTTTATTTATTATTTTTGTTTTTTTTGTTGGAAGCCGGTTACAACTACGCATGCAACTAAGTTTTTTCTCAACGCTATAAGCCAGTTGCAACTGTACTTGCAACTGAGTTTTTCCTGGGACAGGCCAGTTGCAACTGCACTTGCAACTGAGTTTTTTCCTGAGACAGGCCAGTTGCAACTCCACTTGAAACTGGGTTTTTTTTCCCGAGACAGGCCAGTTGCAACTGCAATTACAACTGAGTTTTTTCCCGAGACAGACCAGTTGCAACTGCACTTGCAACTGAGTTTTAATTATTATTTTTGTTACCTTTTCTTATTAATTTTTTTTGTTGGAAGCCAGTTGCAACTGCACTTGCAAATGATATTTTCTCGAGCCTATAAGCCAACTGCAACTGCACTTTTAACCGAGTTCTTTTTTTCAAGCGAGTTGCATCTGTAGTTGCAACTAAGACTCTCCGAGTTTGGAATCCAGTTTTCAGCAGAGATGTATTTCTCCTTTTGTGTTCTATGTTTTGTTTTTCTATTATTATTTTAATATTTTTTTAGTTATTATTATAATTATTATTTATTTGTTTTGTCTGGAACCAGTTGCTACAGCAATTACAACTGAGATTTTCTCGATGCTATAAGCCAGTTGCAACTGTACTTGCAAATAAATTTTTTTTTATTCAGTTGTAACTGGACTTGCAACTCAGATTTTCTCGAGCATATAAGCGAGTTGCAACTGCAACTGGGATTTTTTTGAGCCACTTGCAATGAATGTTTTATAGCCAGTTCCAACTAAGATTTCCCTCGTTTGGAAGCAGTTTCAACTCAAATCTATTTCTTTTTGTTTTATGTTTTATTTTTTTTTATTATTGTTTTGATTATTTATATTTTATAGCGGTTCGGTTACATAAATTAGATATGTGCCCTTTTTTGGTCATAAGTCGTGTTGCATGTGAGATTTGTTTTCAACTCAACTCACAATTGAAAATATCTTAGTTGTAACACCATGCAACTGAAATATGTCGGTTCCCGGTTGTCACCCACTCACTAGATTTTTTCTTTAGAAATTAGAATCCTCTTTAGTTTTTTTTGGTTCTCTAATTTCCCTAGTGTGTTAGAGAAGAAAAAGGAAAGGGCTTCAACGTTGGCTCTGTACCTACAGTATAAGGCAAGAAAAGGATCGGAAAACATCTAAAAAAACAAAAATGGATGCATGCATGTATTACTACAGCCATAGCCCAGCACATGCGCGACGAGGCCTAGTCCACTTCGTGGCTAACCAATCAATCAGAAACCAAGCGAGCAACAACGACGGCCCACGAAAAAAAAGCGAGCAAGAGCGACGTATTGGGTGCACGCACTAGCTAGGACTCGTATTGCTGTAAATCTACGAGAGTGACGTCAGCTGACTGAGAATTAGCTTAATTCTCAGTCAGTTGAGCGTTAGATGGACCCTTTTTTTTCTCTAAAAGTCAGTTGCAACTGCACTTGCAACTGAGTTTTTTCTGAGCCAGTTGTAGCTGCACTTGCAACTGACTTTTTTCTTATCATTTTAACTATTATTTTTGTTACTTTTCTTTATTTTTTATTTTTTTATTTTTGTTTTTTTTGTCTAGAAGGCCGTTTACTTACAACTGAGTTTTTTTTGCAGAGCCAGTTGCAAGTGCACTTGCAACTGAGTTTTTTCTGAGCCAGTTGCAACTGCATTTGGAACTGGGTTTTTTATCACAGCCATTTGCAACTGCACTTTGCAACTGATTTTTTTCTGAGTCGGTTGCAACTGCACTTGTAACTGAGTTTCTTTCTTAATTATTATTTTTGTTACTTTTCTTTTTAATTATTTGTTTTGTTCCCGTGTTTTGTTTTTGTGTTTATAAGCTAGTTGCAAGTGCAATCACAACTGAGTTTTTTTTCAAAGCCAGTTGAACTGAGTTTTTTTCCAGAGTGGCAGAGCCAGTTGCAACTGAGTTTTTTTTATCAGAGATAGTTGCAACTGCACTCGCAACTAAGTTTTTTCACAGTCAGTTGCAACAGCACTTGCAACTGACTTTTTTCTTATCATTTAAATTATTATTTTTGTTACTTTTATTTATTATTTTAATTATTTTTTTGGTTTTCGTGTTTTATTTTTTTGTCTAGAAGCCAGTTGCAACTGCACTTGCAACTGGATTTTTTTCCAGAGCTAGTTGCAACTGCACTTGCAACTGATTTTTTTATTAACATTTAAATTATTATTTTTGTTACTTTTATTTGTTGTTTTTAATTATTTTTTAGTTTTTGTGTTTTATTTTTTTCTAAAAGCCAGTTTCAACTGCACTTGCAACTGAGTTTTTTTTTTCCAGGGCAAGTTTTTCAGTTGCAAGTGGGACTGCAACTACGATTTTTGTGAGCTGCAAGTAGAGTTGTAATTGAGACTTTTTTAGTTGCAAGTGGGATTGCACTGGGATTTTTGTCAGTTTCAAGTGAGGTTTTAACAGATAATTTTCCAATTGCAAGTGGGGTTGAAGCTGGGATTTATTACTCTGTAAAGCCTAGTGACATCTGATTTTTCTTTGATCCAAAACTATTTCTCTTTCTTTTGAAAGTATCTGACGGGATTACGGGAATGAACAATCTATAAGCACCATGGAAACTGAAGTTTCGAGAGAGTGAATTGATTATGTACGAGGCTCGACCACGGGTAGATTCTTGGCGGCTGACCACTTTCTGCACTAAAATTCGTGTTGTGGGTGGGCTAACACGGAATAGAAAGCAAAACACTAATATACATAGCTAACATGTGTACGTATCTGTAAAGTTTGTATTTGTAAAGTTTGCATGATATACGTTTTATTGTAGACTACACACCAATCTCAAAATCATGGAACTAGAATAATAAACTCAATTTTCATCCAGCGTTTATCTTTCTTTTTTTGCAGATTCCATAGTACATACTAGACATGTATATGTAGTTGTATGTTTTTTTATGAATTTTAGAGATCTAAAAATGATTATTCTGTGTTTTTTAAAAGACAGGAGCGCTACACTCTACGACAGAGGAATTCGTTTGAGCGATCGTAATGGAAAAAATAAGATTTTATTTTGAGGGTTTAATGGAGAAGAAAGTGAGCACTAGTCAAACTATACGTCCTTGCACTAGCCCACGGACAAGAAGGCCCAGCAGAGCAAACAACTAGAAAACGGCCCAAAACTCAAAACGTTCGATGCGGCAGGTCAAACGATCGATCGGGGAGTCCAATCACTAGAAATCACGTCTGTGACGTCAGCTGACTGAGAGTTAACTTAATTCTCAGTCAGCTGAGCCTTAGACACACCCAAAGAAAAAGCATACGATTCCTTGGTGGTTTTGTGTGAAAACAGCAGCCCCTGCACGGTCCTAAATAGGCCCGCAACCCACTGCCGCCGCTCTACAGTCCACTCGTCGTTCCTCTCGGCCCTCCCACGGACCAGCCCGCCGCTCCACCGCCTTCCATTCCGGGCTCCTCCCACGGCGCCCCTCCTCCTGACACCGACGCGACCCTCCCGGTGGATGTGCTGCTCGAGATCGCCGTGCGCTCCGACGTCGTCAGCGTCGTCCGCTGCGCCGCCACCGCCAAGCCGCTCCGCCGCGCCATCCTCGACCGGGGCTTCGTCGCGCTCCGCGCCGCCACCACCGGCGGTTTCGACCCGGCGCTCCTCCGCGGGATCTCCTACAGGCTCGAGCACAGCAAGGCGGCCGACCCCGTGCGCGTTGTCCAGCCCATCCCCGCCAGCGAGCCCTCCCTCGTCCGCTTCGACGAGAGCCTCGACTTCGAGCCCGTGGCGTCGCGGGATGGCCTCGTCGTGCTCCGCTGCCTCCGCCCGCGTCCCACTTTCAGCCAGTCCCTCGAGGAAGGCCCGCCGGGAGCGTGCTCCGCGTCGTCAACAGCGTCAACGGCGACGTCGCCGTCCTCCCTTCCGTCTCCATCCGGGACTACCACAGGCACGCCTTGCCCAACGTCGAGGACCACGGCCGCTCCTTCGAGCTGCTCGTCGCGGACGAGCGCCTATGGACCCAGATCTACTCGTCACGGCACGGGAGGTGGAGCTCCGTCCGCGCGCCCCACCTCCAACGAGGGTCCATGCCGTTTGATGACTCCTGCCCCTTGGTCGTCGGTGGCACTGTCCATTGGTTATGCAACCCTGAGCGGCTGCCCCCGGCCCCGGGGCATTTGTCGCGTCCGGAGCCGTACATCGTCGCTATGGATGTCGACATGATGCAGGCAAGGGGGATCGAACTCCCACGGGGCTGCATTACCAGAATGACGGCCTCCATGAGCCACCGGGGGCTCCTCCTCGCCGCTTCGGTGGACGGAAAACTTTTAGTTGTCGTCTCAAGACCCAAGTGATCTCAATGTGGACAATGGCACCCCCCGTGGAGGGCGAGCCGCCGAGGTGGAGCCGGGAGGTGCTGATAGACAAGCAGGACTGGGGCGTGCACAGCTCGGTTCAGTTCCAGGGGTTCGGGTAGAGGAGTGGCACCGTGGTCTTGTACATTGGGAGAACTGCGCTCATCCGGCTCAACCTTGCAACCAAAGAGGCTCATGTCGTTTTCTACCAGAACGAGACGGCCGACATTTCACAGGTTTGCAGCCTACACGAGATTAATTTGTCGTCTGTGCTCCAAGCCATGAAGCCTTTTAGCTAGATGCTTATGGATAAGTTCTGAAAATGTTCTTCAATTCAGTTCATGTTCTACTTTGTGTGCTTAATTAGGGCAGGTGTTTTAGCTCTAAGCTATCGTGACCCTTGGCCAGTAGTTCTAAAAGGAAAAGAAATGTAGCTACTCCTGAATTTAGTATGCTGATAGTTTCTCGTTATGCTATGCTGGCAATCCATCTGTTGATCATGTAAAATAACAGTTTTGCATTTATCATTATGTATTTGAGCCAGTTGTCAAAATGGTCCCTAAAATGTACTCCCTCCGTTCCACAATATAAGACGTTTTAGCATGCATGCATATTGTCTACATGCATGCTAAGATGAATGAACATGCATACTAAAATATGTCTACATGCATTTTTGCATGCATGCATGTGGACAAATGATAAAACGTCTTATATTATGAAACGGAGGGAGTAGTACTTATTGTGTTGATTCCATGCTCTGTGCGATAGCCTATGGCTACGAGTCTCGCCCCCACCAGTACCACGGCAAAGCAGTGAGGTCCATGATTTTGAAGAGGGCGATAGCAAGCAGCGGCCCTGCCGTAGCCGCTTCTGTCCCCCGTTTCAAAACCATGCCCCGAGCTCACAGTCAGGCGGCCGCCTCCTCAGGACATCCGTTTGCTCTTGCTGTAGTATGGTAGGACCTTCGTTTGTTCTAGGATTGATACAAATTCTCCACAGGAGGTGAAGGTCCTGGCCTGCAGCCTGCTGGTTACAGTCATGCAATTAAGGTTGTACCTTGCGGCATATTTCTTCTCAGATCCATTGTTTGCTCGCTGCTACCTTCAGCGATTTGTTTCTTGTGTCGCCAATATTATGTACTATGTGCTAAATCAGTTAATTCTACTGTGTCATGCTTAAATATACTTGTGCATTTTCAAAGATCTATGCTGCCCATCTTTATGTCGTAAGTTTAGAAACCGTTTCTTAGCCTGTAGGTAAGTAGAACCATTAGCAGGCCATCTGCAAGATCCTGATTTGCCTGTTTGCTACACTACAATGTAAAGTCCTGAGTCGCTTGAGAGGAAGAACCTTATATCAGCCACCGTTCTGCCTTCAGCTGTTCCGGGGAAAGCATTTTCATTTGTTACAACGAAGTTGCTGAAGGTTCCCGACACTAAAATTTCATTGTCTCGCTTGCTGCGAAGTATTCTTCATAACCAAACTAATAATAAAGTAGTTTTCCTAAATTTCAAGTTCTGCAAACTGTAATCACAAATCAAAACTCTGGAACAGCTAAACAACTACTGAATGGTTGAGTGCAACTCATAGGCTTTGATACGGGTGACTACAACCACAATTTAGGAAAAGTTGTTACGGAGAGAAGCCCTTTATTTATTGTTGTTTTGTTCAAGTATCAACATAGATTAATATACCTGTGCATCTTCAAAGATCTACGGTGTCGACCTTATTCTGTTTATGCCGGATTAGGTGTCTGAAGTTGTATATTATCATGTATTAAAGGTCGTAAGATAACCACTCAAAGGCTGATAGAATTTGAAATGACGTGTTTCTGTGCTCTGATTTGATACATGGTAAGAACTTTTATTCATGTTAGTTCAGTTTCCTTCTAAAGTTCATAACTTAATTGGTTGTGTCATAAATGAGAAATGTTTACTGTAATGCGGCAAGTGTCTGTGCCATAAGTTCAGAAGAGCAGGTGAATTGCATAGGTTCAGTGCATTGGTTTGTGTTAATTGCATCCAATTTTTATATCTGACTGAAGGTTGAGCTGGGAATTTTCTTCACTGCTTTTTTGTGAAAAACAGTACAGGCCATTTTATTTTTGCGAGGCGGAGGTGGAGGTGGAGAGGAGAGAGTCTCCATCGTGGTCGTCGACTCATCTCCGGTCACCGCGAGACCTGCTCCCGGCGGGCAGACGGGCAGGTACGCAACCAATGAATCATGCCTTCATCTATTTATTCTCAGCTAGCTGTTCTAGAGTATTGGTATGTAATTGTAATTTGCAGAACTTGAAATTTAGGAAAAGTACTTTATTATTAGTTTGGTTGTGAAGAATACTTCGCAGCAAGCGAGACAATGAAATTTTAGTGTCCTCCGGCAACTTGGTTGTAACACATGCATCACAACATCAGGGATGGCAAGTATTATCATTTGGTTATGAAAAACAGTGCAGGCCGTTTTAATTTTGCGTTAGCAGGTCATGCACTAAAACAACCTTTCCAGCTTAACATTCCAATGCGCGCAGGTCATTTTTTAAGTTAGCAGGTAATCTATGAATGCACTGAAACAACATTTTCAGCTTAACATTATTTTTAGGGATTCAGCTTAATATTTCGATGCAGAAATATGCATTGACCAAATGAAATCAGGCTAAGCTCGTAAATAATACAATTAATATATTGCTGCGTCTCAACATCCAGGCAAATTTAGAAGAGTGCCATAATAGATTAGATTACTGCATATTTCTGCATATCTCAAAATCCAATCAAAATGTAAAACACCACTAGCTAGTAGACCATCGATACATGCACTACGCCTATGACCCTTTGATATCTGGGCTCAGAACTCAGATAGGTACTTTGAGAAGTTCAGGGAGCAAACTTGAAGATGAGCTCCTTTAGAACGGATGGGCTACATGTTTTGATTATCTGGTCCAAGCTTTCAGCCGTCAAAACCGTGTAGACACTAGAATGAGATTTGATGAACTCCACGCACCTGTCCTTCAGCCAGAGACACTGTCTCCTCTCAGCCACAACAGTAATGTCTGCCACCGTGTACTTCCATATGTGTTCTACCAGCTGCTCTGCACAGATGGACTTGAGCCTTTGGAGATCATACCTGTCCGCAGCTTCAAGCAACTCAAGCAGCCACATTACATATTCATACCCCTCTTCATATTCCTCTGATTCGGTTTCTTCTTTGTCTTCCTCTTCCTCTTCTTCTTCCCCTTCCTCTTCCTCTTCACCTTCCCTGATTCGGTTTCTTCCTCCTCTTTCTCTTCTTCTGATTCGTCTTCTTCGTAAACTTCAATCCAGTCACTGTATTTCGGAAACGAGTCCGTGTAGATGAAAACAAGCAATCCTTTGAAAATATCCGGTTCGATGTCATTTATCTCTACAACATTTGTCTTTGTCATAGTACTGCTGCCAAATAATTGTTCCTTGAAAACGGTAGATCGGGCTGCAAGCACGCACCGGTGTGCAGCAAACGTCTTCCCACAAACCTGAAATGTAATGTCAGCACCCTCCTTGGACAGGAGAAGGTCGCCGATATGGCTCTGCATGTCCAACGGCGGCATCTCCACAAACGAAGCGGTGCTTCCAGCCCCCTTGTCGCTGCCAACGTCCACCGGCGCCTTGACAACCATGATGTCGCATCGGATAACGAAGCTATCGTCTTTAAGATGTCTTGATCTTTCCAAGATATCCCTTCTAATGAGTTTCCCTTGTATGTGAAAATAGCGATGTGATATTTCGCTTTTACTTACGCGTGTTGACGTTTGCAACTCAGTCTGGTCAATGAAACTGAAGACAGCCGAGCATTCACTCTCGGTGCTTTCGCATATTCATCATCAAGGAAAAGAACAAGTGATATAAACTCTTCATCACGCTCCATAAGGCCATTAGGGCAGTAAGCAATACGCCAGAGATGGCCTCCAACAAGAAAAGGACGAGATATGATGTGCTTCCCGTTTGGTGGTGGTGTGCCTTTGCTACGAGAGTAGCCTTGGACGACGAGCAAGTGGTACCCTCTGTCCGCACGGGCGTCGGTGGGCGATGCGGTTAAGGCGCACAGCTTGCCGTCCGCGATGAGGGACATGCCTGCGAAAGCCATGTTCGGCGAGAGGAACTAGCTAGTCCTGGGGGCTCGAATTTTTTTCTTTGTTTCTCAAAGCTTACGTACACAGCTTCTTGTGTCCTAGGTTGGGCTTATATACACGCAGGCAGGACTAACCAAGACCTGCTCGGTATCCACCTCTAGAAGTAGGCGGGCATGGCTTTCCTTTTGATTGAAGCTGACTCGTTCTGACTAATACTGCTAGACTCCTACATGGATACGACTCTGATAACCATAGGCAATTTGGTTTTGGGCCGCGTCCAGTCAACTTGGGGCCGGCGGGACTAGTGGAGCGCGCGTCGGTAGGCCAGGGAGGGGCTTGCTTTGCTTGTGGATCGATCGGTGTGCGTCCGTTTCTGTTCTGTCGCGCACGGAAACTACGGTGTGCCTCGACCTAGGGTGCCCCTAGTTACCGCGGTACGCGGAGATAACTCCGCTCCGCGCACCCCACCGCTCGTCTTCTTCCCTGCGCCTCCGCCCTGCTCTCCGTCGAGCCCCCGCCGCCGTACCGCCGGTCGTAACCGCCTGCTGCCGCCACCCGTGCCCGGCGCCGCTACCGCGTCGCCTCAGCGCCCCGCCCTGCTCGAACCGCCACCTCCGCCGGTCTGCCGCCGCCCCGGCTTCCCTCTAACCCCCCCACTCCGGCGAGCTCCCCCACCGCAGCTGCACCCCGTACCCCCCTCGTTAAGATTCTTGCCCGCCTCCGCGGCGGCCAGTCGCGTCTCCGGCGGCTCCGGGTCGATCCATTCTCCTCGTTGCCGTCGGCCGCCGCGGCCAGCGGGTCGCCCGCCGCCGCCGACTCGTCCGCAGCCGCGTAGCCCTCCCCTCCCCTCGCCGTCTCCTTCAGCTCCGGTGGCCGCCGCCGTCGACTCCTTCCCGTGCTCGCGTGAGTGGGCCGGTCCACTCCCGTGAGGGGTACGCGGGAGCGATTGCGCTCCGCGGTACGCGGCAACTAGGGTTTGCCCTCGACCTAGCTGAGGCCAGGGAGGGAGGGAGGCTCGATCGGTGTACTACGTTTCTCTTCGCTTCTCTCTCGCACGACTGATCCAGGGCAAATCCGCGTTTTGATTTGAGGTAATCTCGATCGATCCCGTACTGATGTGGGTTGGTCCTGATTTTCACGTATTTGTGCGGAGGGAGCGATGAACACGAAGAACACGCGATGAACACGAAGAACACAAAGAGGGGAAATCAACACACAAGGGTAAATAGCAAGTAGCAACTCGGCAAGACTCAATTGGTAACAAATCCCCGAGGGTAGCCCCCAATTCTCCTCTCCCAAGCACACCTTACTCTTAGGATTGTTTGTCCAATTGGTCAATCCAACCAATCCAATCTAGCCACTCAAAGAGGGAAATTAGCAAGTAATCGCAACTACAAGCGGAAGCCTTGGTATCCACGCAGGGATCTTCTCCTTAAGAGGAGGCCTTGGTTCATCTCCACAAGGGGAGGCCTTGATTCATCTCCATAGGAGGAAAGAGACACTTTGAGAAGAAGGAGCAAGGCTCTACTTTAGTTCCCAAATCATAGTCTAACCCTAGATCTAGATGGATAGGTCCTATTTATAGTCTAGGCCCAAAGGGGACGAAATACATGGGTCAACACCCAGATCTGCTCGCAGGAACGCGCCAGGCCGGTAGTACCGGACAGAAGTGGCCGGTAGTACCGGCGTGCGAACGCCCGGTAGTACCGGAACTAATTCCGGTAGTACCGCTTAGGATTGCTCCGATCCAGTACCGTCTGGCTTCTCGGCGGTAGTACCGGCCTCTCTGGCCCGGTAGTACCGGCCGGCACTTCTTCAGGAATTCCAGCTTCTTTTCCCGCTCTTCTTCTTGGCCATCTTCTTGGGTCTTCTCTTGGTCATCTTCTTCACTCCATTGAGGGTCGTCATCAAGGTGGTTCCTGAGTATGCACAAAGTATCCGAATGAAGTAGCAAACCATTCAAAGGAGTGTCGAGATCACACATAGATAGGAGTGAATTCACCTTATCATGGAGGCTTTGACTCTTGCTCTTGTCATTGGGCCACTTGTTGTAGGAGACGTAGGTCGGGCTACATCATCTCCCCCCCCTTGGAAAAGAGTCGTCCTCGACTCTTGGTCATCCTCATCGCTTGATGTTCCAAGGTATGGCGATAGGTCGGCGACGTTGAAGGTGTCATGGACCAAGTGTTTGGAGTGGAGATGTCGATCTTGTAGGCATTGTCGTTGATGCGCTTGATAACCTTGAAAGGTCCATCTCCACGAGGGTGAAGCTTGGACTTCCTTGCATCCGGAAAGCGATCTTTGCGAAGGTGTAGCCAAACAAGGTCTCCTTCTTCAAATATCATGGCGCGCTTGTGTTTGTTCATCTTCGTAGCATGGTCTTTGTTGTGCTTCTCGAGTGTAGTTCTTGTTTCCTCATGGAGCTTCTTCATGTAAGCGGCTCGCTTGTCGAAGTCCATGTTAACTTGCTCACGGAGTGGAAGTGGTAGCATGTCGAGCGCGGTGTAGGGGTTGGAGCCATAGACGACCTCGAAGGGTGTTCTCTTTGTTGCGCGTGAAGTGCTCGATTGTAGGCGAACTCGGCGTGTGGGATGCACTCTTCCCAATTCTTCAAGTTAGGCTTGATCAACACACGAAGGAGTGTAGATAGGCTTCGGTTCACCACTTCGGTTTGGCCATCGGTTTGAGGGTGGTATGCGGTGGAGAATAGTTGCTTGATTCCCATCTTGGCCATCAAAGTCTTCCAAAAATAGCTCACGAACTTGGTGTCACGATCCGACACAATGGTCTTGGCACTCCATGAAGACGGACGATTTCCCTGAAAAACAAAGTAGCAATGTGTGAAGCATCGTCGCTCTTGTTGCAAGGTATAAAGTGTGCCATTTTAGAGAAGCGATCAATGACGACAAAGATGGAATCCTTGTTTGTTTTAGTGCGTGGGAGTCCTAAGACAAAATCCATAGCTATATCGGACCATGGGTGATGTGGAATAGGCAAAGGTGTATATAACCATGAGAGTTTAGAGTAGACTTAGCTTTGAGACATGTAGAACATCGTCGAACTAGGCGTTCCACATCACGCTTCATTCTGGCCAATAGTAGTTGGTGGCGAGCATGGCGTAGGTCTTGTCGCGGCCAAAGTGACCCATGAGTGTTCCTCCATGAGATTCCTTCAAAAGGACCAAACGAAGCGAAGACTCGGGTATACATAGTTTGTTAGCCTTAAACAAGAAACCTTTGTGCAAATAGAAATCACCAATTCCTTTGTGCTCCGAACATTGAGCGAAAATGTCTCCAAAGAAAGCATCGGTAGCATACAACTCTTTAATCTCATCCAAACCCAAGACACTAATGTCAAGACGTGTAAGTAGGTTGGCCTTGCGGGATAGAGCATCCGCGACCACATTGTCTTTACCTTTCTTGTATTTGATTACAAAGTGAAAGACTCAATGAACTCAACCCACTTAGCATGTCTTTTGTTCAAATTTGTTTGACTTTTCAAATATTTCAAGGATTCATGGTCGGAATGAATGACAAATTCCTTAGGACGAAGGTAATGTTGCCACACATCCAAAACACGAACCAAAGCAAATAACTCTTTGTCATAAATGGGGTAATTCAAGCGAGCTCCATCTAGTTTCTCACTATGGTATGCGATGGGTCTACCATTTTGCATAAGCACTCCACCAATGCCCAATCCACTTGCATCGCATTCAATCTCAAATGTCTTAGAGAAATCCGGAAGGGCAAGGAGTGGTGCTTCGGTTAATAACCGTTTGAGCTCATTGAAAGCAAAATCATGTGCATTGCCCCAAATGAAAGGTACATTCTTCTTTGTAAGTTCATGGAGGGGGCAAGCAATTGTGGAAAAATCCTTGATGAAACGGCGGTAAAATCCGGCAAAACCAAGAAAACGTCTCAACTCCTCAAGTGACATCGGAAAAGGCCAAGTCCGAATTGCTTGTATCTTGCTTCATCAACTTCAACTCCATCCGAAGAAACAACAAAACCCAAGAAAACAAGTTTGTTGGTGGCAAAAGTGCACTTAGAAAGATTTGCATAAAGCTTTTCATTGCGAAGAACCAACAAAACTTGAGCAACATGAGAAGTGTGCTCTTCCAAAGACTTGCTATAATAAGGATGTCGTCAAAGTATACCACAACAAATTTCCAATGAAAGGACGCAAAACATGATTCATGAGACGCATAAAAGTAGAAGGTGCATTGGAAAGACCAAATGGCATGACGAGCCACTCATAAAGACCAAGCTTTGTTTTAAATGCGGTCTTCCATTCATCACCTTCACACATGCGTATTTGGTGATATCCACTTTTAAGATCAATTTTGGAGAATATAGCGGAACCACAAAGCTCATCAAGCATATCATCAAGTCGAGGGATAGGATGGCGATACCGAACGGTGATGGCGTTGATGGGGCGACAATCCATGCAAAGGCGAAGAGTGTTGTCGTGCTTGGGTACCAAGATGACGGGCACGGCACACGGACTCAAGCTCTCGCGGATGTGTCCCATGGCAAGAAGTTCTTGTATTTGCCGCTCGATCTCCTTTGTCTCTCGGGGTTGGTGCGGTAAGGAGCGCGGTTTGGTAGCGGTGCGCCGGGAACAAGGTCGATGCGGTGCTCGATTCCGCGTAGAGGAGGTAGTCCCGGTGGCACTCTTGAGGGAAGACATCTTCAAAGTCCTTCAAAAGAGACAACAAAGAAGGAGGAAGGTTTGTGAAAGTGTTAGTCATAGAAACTTCACCCTTGCATATGAGCACATAGTGGAGGGTGGATGGGTTCTCTCTCAACTCCCTCATCTCTCTCTTGTGGCAAATAGTGTAAGTTTTGTGGGAACTCTCTTTGAAGTGTCACACTCATTTGGCTTGTGGCTCTCACTCACTTTATGGTGGGTCTCTCGCTCACCACTCATCTCACTAGACGAACGATCTTGTTGTGCCCTTGCAATAGTCTTGGCGTTGTCGGCGATGACTTGACTTGGTGTCATGGGACGAAGGACGAAGGTCTTGTCGTTGTTCTTGAAGCTATAGTAGTTTGTTCGTCCATCATGCATAGCACCCTTGTCAAATTGCCATGGACGCCCAAGGAGTAAGTGACAAACGTTCATAGGCACAACATCACAATCAACCGTATCTTCATAGGCTCCAATCTTGAAGGACACTTGCACCATGTGTTGAATCTTGACGGCTCCGGTATCACTCAACCATTGCACATGGTAAGGATGTGGGTGCTTCTTGAACTTCAAGTTGAGCTTATCACAAAGTTCTTTGCTCGCTAGGTTGTGGCAACTTCCACCATCTATGATGACCTTGATGGACTTTCCATTGATTCCCGCTCTTGTTTGAAACAAGTTGCATCTTTGGTCTTCTTCCACTTGAACATTGGTGGTTAGAGCTCTTGCCACAACCAAGGAAGGGTTGTTGTCGCCATCACAATAGATCTCACTTTCTTCTTCTTGAGCACTTTGCATTGTGGCGACCTTGTTCAAAGCATTGTACTCATCTTCACTCATAGATTCATACTCTCCCATGTCATTGATGATCATGACCTTCTTGTTGGTGCACTCAAAAGATTTGTGCCCTTGTCCGCCGCACTTGTAGCATTGCAAAGTCTTGTGCCGGACGAAGATCCTTGAGGCGCCTTGGTAGGGGAGGTACTTTCTTGAAAGGTTGAGGCGCTTGAGGTGTCGAAGTAGAGACTCTTGGAGGACCTCGAGTGTTCGCTTGAGGAAGAGCTTGTGAAGGTGTAGGAGTTGACGAAGAAGGCTTGTTGGCGTAGAATGCCTTTGTCTTGAGGTATTTGAGCTCTTCAAGCACGTGGCGCTCGGCCTTGGAAGCTTGATGTACTAGCTCAACCAAAGAGGCATATGGTTGGAACTCCACGATCTTCTTGATTGGATAGTTGAGGCCATTCATGAAACGAGCCATGGATTGCTCTTCGTACTCGTTGACATTGGCTCTCATCATGGAGATTTCCATCTCCTTGTAGTACTCGTCAACCGACTTCAAACCTTGCTTCAACTCTTGCAACTTCTTGTATAAGTCTCTAGTGTAATGGCTTGGCACGAAGCGCTTGTACATTGTTTCTTTCATTTCAACCCAAGTGTCAATTGGTTGTTGGTGGTTAGCGACGCGAGCATCTTGTAGTTGTTCCCACCACAAGAGGGCATACTCTTCAAACTCCATCGAGGCTAAGGCAACCTTCTTGTTGTCGGAGAAGCGTTGCACACGGAAGATCTTGTCAACCTTGAGTACCCATGAGAAGTAAGCTTCCGGATCACTTGTGCCGTAGAACTTGGGTATGTCAAAGCGGACGTTGGTCAAGTCATCATAGTCGTCACGATGGCCACCACGTGGGAATGCACGTCCACGTCTCCTTCGATTGAGTCCATCACCATTGTGTTGGCTTGACTCGTTATCACTTGACTCGGAACGTTGGTGTTGTGACGATCATGTGGAAGCTCTTGACGAGGCGAGGCATGTTGAGGAGGTAGCTCTTGTTGAGGAACGGGTTGCTCGACATTGTTCGCATTGTCATGATTTTGATGACGTGGCCTTGGAGGATGACGAGGGTGACGTCCTTGTTCACCAAAGTCATTCGCACCCGGAACGCCATTGTCATTAGCCAATGGGTCATGACGATCACGTTGTTGCGGTGGTGGTGATGGTATGCGTTCACGATGATCATCATTTTGGTGAGGTTGTTCTTGATGCGCATTGGCATTGTTCGCGTGAAGATCATGTGGTTGTTCAACGTGGAGGAGGTCGTTCATGGGCGTCGCGCCTTGGATCATGTTGACGTTCTTGTCGAGGTTCATGACGTCCATGACGTGCTTGTGTCGACCTTGAGGTGCTTCTTGTACGGCTTGAGTGTGAAGAAGCTCGTTGTCGCACAAGGTTGTTGATAGCTTCGGTCAACCGCTCCATATTTGCTTCTTGAGCATGCATGCGGTCGTTGAAGGTGTTCTCTTGATTTTGAAGACGGCGCTCGTAGCGTCCTAGGTTATCACGAAGAAAGTGTCGCATACCAACAAGCTCCGTTGTGTGACATAGCCATGATCACCGCGAACTCCACCATGGATTTCCTCATCCGAGCTTGAGCTTCCGTTTGTACTTCCCCTAAACATTTTCTCAAGAACAAGTGAGATATGTGGTAAAGAAAACCAAGACAAACTATATCCCAAGTATAATGTGGCTCAAGTATATTGTCAAAGGTAGAGAAAATCCACAATGATCAAATTACCAAAGAAACTCCAACCACAAATGATGAAGAAACACACACAAAAGCGAAAGATGGGGTTGAGTGGCCAAAGGGCGAGCACTCGAAGATAAGCAACCTAACGAAGACTACGTGCTCAAATGTCACCCAACACAAGATGGACGCTAGCTCAATTGCTTTTGATGGGCAACGGATTTGCACAAGAGTTACACACTCACTCACTTTGGCGGTTCAAGCTTTGTCGCAACCTACAAGAGATGATACTTGGCACCACTTGATTCTTTTCTTTTCTCTTCTCTCTTTTGTTTTTTTTTTTTTGATTTTTGCTTTTTGACGATGATTCCTTCTCTTTTGCTAGTGCCAAGCTCTCTAACGATACACACTCGCCAATACTTCAAGACAATCACTCGAATAAGTGCAATGCCCCACAATATCAAAGAGCTAGTCCGATAGGTCAAGGTACACGAAAGGAAGAAGGGCTCACAACGGATTATGATGGTGGGGGAATGTCGAGTCCTTAGTGGCGTCGTCGCTTGGCGTTGATGATGCGTGGCTGCGGAAGCATGTCGATGTCGTAGACGAAGGGCACACCAAGAAAGGACTCAAACCAAAGAGGAATTGCCAAAACGAACCGAGGAGAAATAAGAAAAATTTGCTCTGAAAATCCTGCCCGGCGGTAGTACCGCTCGTTTTGCCCCGGAAGTACCGGACGGTCGCGGCTCCGGTAGTACCGGAAGTCTGGCCGGTAGTACCGGTGGACTCGAAATCTGGAGTTGTTCTTCGCGATTTGGGCAGAAATTGAGCTCGAAATATCCTCAAATTCGTAGGAAATTGGCAAAATTATGGCTAGGGAACGCAAACAAGGGTGGAGGGGGTCCTAAAGCAACAGATGCATGGACAAAAACTACCAAAAACGCAACGAATCGACAGATCGGCTCGAATCAAGGCAAGGCTATTTTTGGTGGAAATTTTCGAATTTCTCAAAAACGAAGAAAAATTTGGTGGATTTCGGTGGAAACACAATCAAATCCGTGTCAACCTAGAGCTCTGATACCATATGATGTGGGTTGGTCCCGATTTTCACGGATTTGTGCGGAGGGAGCGATGAACACGAAGAACACGCGATGAACACGAAGAACACAAAGAGGGGAAATCAACACACAAGGGTAAATAGCAAGTAGCAACTCGGCAAGACTCAATTGGTAACAAATCCCCGAGTGTAGCCCCCAATTCTCCTCTCCCAAGCACACCTTACTCTTAGGATTGTTTGTCCAATTGGTCAATCCAACCAATCCAATCTAGCCACTCAAAAAGGAAAGATTAGCAAGTAATCGCAACTACAAGCGGAAGCCTTGGTATCCACGCAGGGATCTTCTCCTCAAGAGGAGGCCGTGGTTCATCTCCACAAGGGGAGGCCTTAATTCATCTCCATAGGAGGAAAGAGACACTTTGATAAGAAGGAGCAAGACTCTACTTTAATTCCTAAATCATAGTCTAACCCTAGATCTAGATGGATATGTCATATTTATAGTCTAGGCCCAAAGGGGACGAAATACATGGGTCAACACCCAGTTCTGCTCGCAGGAACGCGCCAGGCCGGTAGTACCGGACAGAAGTGGCCGGTAGTACCGGGCGTGCGAACGCCCGTAGTACCGGAACTAATTTCGGTAGTACCGCTTAGGATTGCTCCGGATCCAGTACCGTCTGGCTTCTCGGCGGTAGTACCGGCCTCTCTGGCCCGGTAGTACCGGCCGGCACTTCTTCAGGAATTCCAGCTTCTTTTCCTCGCTCTTCTTCTTGGCCATCTTTTTGGTCTTCTCTTGGTCATCTTGTTCACTCCATTGAGAGTCTGAGTAAGCACAAAGTATCCGAATGAAGTAGCAAACCATTTAAAGGAGTGTCGAGATCACACATAGATAGGAGTGAATTCACCTTATCATGGAGGGATTTGACTCTTGCTCTTGTCATGGGGCCACTTGTTATAGGAGACGTAGGTCAGGCTACATCACGTACGCAGCCTGAAAACAAACCCATCCATCGATGCATGCATGTACACACACATACGAAACAAATGACGTTTCACTCAGCCTGAAAACAAACACATCCATCGATGTGAGGCCAGGGGCTTGCTTGTGGCCGACCTTTGCTTGGGGCCGAGTCTCCGATCGTGTCTCAAGAGTTTACGCCTACAATAATAAAGATCGTCTTATGAACTTTCATTATTTTTTAGTTTCATTTAATTTATTTTTCAATGATAAGTAAACAAGAAGAATCACCCGTCTCGAAGGTCGGATGACGGATCAAGAAATTTCAGAGTATTTCTGTGTGTAGCGATAAACTGACTTGCCAGAGAGCTATAACATGTCATTTCATCATCGCGAGTTACTATTTTATGATGGAAGAGAGATTTATTACCAATCATTTAAGGTGCAATTACATTGCGGCGCGTTATTATTTTATGCTCGGAGATAGACACTATATATCATTTCATGTGCCATTTTGAAGGTGAAGCACATTCAGGGTCCTTATTTTACGCCATCAGACTAGCTTTGCTAAATTTTTCATAAAAGCTCCAATTGACCCGATTATGAAGGTGTTTGAAAAGTTTAACAACCATAGTTCATACTGCAATATTAAGTGCATCTTAACATGTTCATTCTCTCTTTTACTACCCGACTAAATATAGCACTTCTTGGGCCATTTCTGTGTTTTCTTGCCCGCTCTCGTGGGCCCATAGTACACCATATTCTGGGTCCGAGGATGATTCCCGAGTTTGAGACCATGGCAAGTTGTTAGTTCGGGTCGTGAATACTCGTCGTTTTCCTATTTTCCCACACTATTTTTTGGGCTACAACACAAAATTCCGGGGTTGGACAATTTCTCGGTCCGACGAATTCTTGTCAAATGGTTAGTGCGACATCGTGGAAACACGCTGAATGACATATCTAAATATGAACAATTCAGTTTCACGAGGAAAACATCAACTTTCTCCATGCATGTAAGTTTAATCTGCATGCATACCAATGTTTTTATAATAAACATGAAATAAGAGGCATGCCAATCACACGTGTTTATTGCATATCATATTTATTTCAAATCAAATGATATCTACACACTAGTAGAAAACGGGGCATTAGTCCCGGTTCCAGAGTGCCTTTAGTCCCGGTTGTGCAACCGGTACTAATCAATCGGGACTAAAGCCCCCCCCCCCCCCCCCCCCCCCCCCCCCCCCCCCCCCTCCTCCCCCTTTAGTCCTGGTTGCTCATGAACTGGGACTAAAGTGCCTCCACATGGCCCCGGAGGAGCCCGCGACGCTGAAGACCTTTAGTACATGCAGGTTCTTCTAGCTGCGTGGAACCCATGCTGCATTTTTGATGAGATGGGGTGGCATCGGCTACATGATCTTCTAGGTCCGACTGCTGAGATGTCCTTTGGTGACTAATTGAGTCTATCTGTTGTTGCTGCCGCTGCACCTGACGTTCCAATTCCGATAACCGGTCTAACTCCTTCTTCTTTCTCCCACGACTTCTATAACTGTTAGCGCACTCTGGAAACGCTTCCTTCAACGTGACACCGCCTCTAAAGGCTCGTACTCGTCCAACGTGTTCAGGATTCCCCAGGGCGAGTGTCAGCTCGTCCTTATCTCTCGGGATGGTACGTTCCCTTTCTAACTCTATCTATTGGCATGTGAATATGTATTGTCCAATACTATATCAAATAGATATGGAAGCGAAGTTGTTGTGAATATGAATTGTATACTTTCTTTTTTCCTAATTGCTCCATTTACTATCTCTTGTATCACTTGATGATTTCCATACCTATTACATGCTATCGATTGGAACTAAATTTCTTTTTTTTATTTTCTTCCATACTAAGTAAATGTAATAATTCAGATATAAATCGGTTCATACCAAGTAAATGTAATAATTCAGATATAAATGTAATAGTTCATGCGCCTGCAAATAAAAGGATTTATTTCAAGATTTGGCCATTTATGGTCTTCATACTAAGTAAATGTAATAAACAATGCTAAAATATTTCTTGCTCGTGGATTTATTTGAAAAATTAACCATTTAAGGACGTCATACTAGGTTAATATAATAAACAAATAGAAATTATTTCTTGCTCATGGATAGTCTCGGCCGTCACATGGTGTATTTTTATTTATTTTGTTCCATATACACTTCTCATAAATATAATTTTCATCAGATGGATTTTAAATTTTGGCCAGTGGAATTCGTACTCAATAGGCATAGACAATATTTTTCAGTTTATATTTATTTCTTTCTTTAAGGTACACATGTATTGGCTTGTGATGTTGTTAGAAGTAAAACATAAGACTTTGTTTCTCTCCCTTGCAAAACCATATATGTATGGCACAAACGTAGAAGGCTGATAAAAATCGCACAAATGGAGACCAAGCACCAGGTAACTCTTTATTTTAAAATTTCAAAAGTCATAGTTTGAAGTTTAAAAAATATAACTAAAATCATGTATGTAGAGTATATTGATTTTTCCAACATGTAAGATCTCATAGATGTGTCGTATTTTTGGCTGCACAAATATGACAAATCTGAAAATTGAAGATAGTGAATGGTGCAAAGTTTCAATTCTCTAGAATATGTTAGTTTTTGTTGTTTTTGTGTAGGCCAGAATCTTATTTTGAGTTGAAATTTTGCAAGTTGATAGAATGCATCAATGTCTACATCAGGATTTGTAGCTATCCCAGAACAAACAAAGGTCCTACCATACGACAGCAAGAACAAGCGCTTTCAGTTAAGATGCAAATCATGGACCTCGCTGCGTTGCACATCAATCGGGTGGGCTGGATAAATAGTGCAGCGGATCATTTACATTTAAAAAAAGTTCCCCACAAATTTTTTTTGGAAAAAAGAAAGTATACAATTCACTCTCAAATCCACCAGACTGGACACAAACCCCTCTGAACTTCAATTAGGTATAGATTACACCTTCAAATTTACAAACCAGATTAATCCCCCTGTAGCGGTTTGTGTCACATACGTATACTTTTCCGGTGCAAATTCGACGTAGTAGCCAAAGGCTGTGGCGCAGAGCATGGAATCAATACAATCAGTATATTTTATTACCATTTTGACAACTGGCTGAAATACATAATGATACATACAAACTGTTAATTTACATGATCAACAGATGGATTGCCAGCGAACAGTATAGCATAACTACAAACTATCAAAGCATACTAAATTCAGGAGTGGCTACATTTCCTTCCTTTTGGAACTACTGGCCAAGGGTCACCATAGCTTAGAGCTAAAACACCTTGCCCTGATTAAGCACACAAAGTTGAACAGGAACTGAATTGAAGAACATTTTCAGAACTTATCCATAAGCACCTAGCTCAAAGCCGCTTCATGGCTTGGAGCACAGACGACAGATTAATCTCGTGTAGGCAAACCTGCGAAATGTCGGCCATCTCGGTCTGGTAGAAAACGACATGAGCCTCTTTGGTTGCAAGGTTGAGCCGGATGAGCGCAGCTCTCCCAATGTACAAGACCACGGTGCCACTCCTCTCCCCGAACCCCTGGAACTGAACCGAGTTGTGCACGCCCCAATCCTGCTTGTCTATCAGCACCTCCCGGCTCCACCTCGGTGGCTCCACCTCCTCCACGGGGGTGCCATCGTCCACATTGAGATCACTTAGGTCTCTGAGACGAGAACTAGAAGTTTTCCATCCACTGAAGCGGCGAGCATGAGCCCCCGATGGCTCTTGGAGGCCGTCATTCTGCTAATGCAGCCCCGTGGGAGTTGGATCACCCTCGCATGCATCGTGTCGACATCCATGGCGACGATGTACGGCTCTGGACCCAACAAATGCCCCGGGGGCAGCGGCGCGGGGTTGCATAACCAGTGGACAGTGCGACCGACGACCAAGGGGCAGGAGTCATGTGGGGACCCCGGACTAGCTGTCCGAAATACCCAGTTATGCATTCACAATGATCCCGTGATCAGTCTGTCGTTGCACATAACCCGAACTGAATAACAAAGTTTACATCCATTACAGTACCGAATTTAAAGGCTTACATCACGGGTCTTATAGACCAAGTCTTACATAGGTGCCTTCATGGGCCAAATCACATCATTCAGCGGAAGCTAGGTAATCGTCGACCAAAATACGCCATCACCCTACATGCAGCTTGACTTAAGAAGCTCCTAGTTCGCATAGTCGGCGCCAAACTCCTCTTCCTCGAAATGCTCCTCGAAATCTGGCTAGGACAATAGCCAGGGACGAAACCAAATAAGTACATTGGAATGTACGTTGCAAACTACCCCGCTATTAGCATGCACTGCGTTTTATAAGTTTTGGTAAAAACATTTTATCTCTAAAAGACATCTCTATATCTTTATTGAAGAAAAAGGAAAGAAGAGAATTTATTACTTTATCTAGAAAATCATATTCCATTTTCCAAAACTCCTCTTTGCCGACCATAGCCCTTCATGGTCACTTTTCCACCGGCCACCATATACAGATCCTTTAGTATAGGTGCCAATACTTTATCATTTTCGAAATTACTTAGAAAACTTTGCACATGTGATGCATGTAAAATGCATACATGAACTTTGCATGTTATTACTAGATATTCCTACATATTTGCAACTTATATGATGTTATATTCATGTTTTATAATGATTTCGGGGATTTTCTAAACAATCCCCACTCTTTGGTTCTAACTCAGTTTTCCAGAAAACGTCTTTTTTAGTGTTTCGGACTTTCAGGAGCTTCGGGACTCCAAAAAGGGCAAGGCCAAAGAGCACGGTTCAGAATTTTCGAGACGAACGCAATGGGCTGAAAATGAAGACCAGAAGCCCAACCAGCTGGAAACTAGAGGGCCCACGCGGTCAGATTCCCTGGCCGCGTGAGGACCCCTCTTTTCCCCCTCGTGGCTCCAATGCCGTCCGTTTTCGTCTCCGTGGCTTCGTCTTGACCTAAAACCGGCTATAAAAATAGTCCACCGGGGAGTTTCAGAAGGAGACGGCGGAGAAACACAAAACCACGAAACAGAGAGTCAGAAGGCTGCCGCCGGAGAAGATCGGAGGGGGGAAACGCCGCCGGAATCACCTCAGAGGGCTCCACCCCCTCCGGCGTGTTCATCATCAACATCTACAGCAAGATCATCTCCATCTCTCCATTGTAAACTCTTGGCAAACATGATATATGATGCAATATACTATTTCCTTGATCTATAGTGTCTCCCCATCTATGTTTGAGAAGTGATTTGTTCATGGCAATAGTGAAATAGTTCGTTGATTGGTTGCATACAAGTTTTGTTATCTTTTATGATTGTCTTTATGTACAATATATGAGTGCACACATATGTTGGGGAATGCATGTAAGGTGATCACCGTAATGTAATGGAGTGAGGAGACTTGGGGGACATGTAAACCTGAGACCGAGTCATGAAGTTACTTTATTGGGGAATATATATCGGGGACCTTAGAACTTAAGGCTATGGTGGGACTTTTATGTCTTAATAACTCTTGTGCAGTCATTTACTTGGCCATAAGAACCATCATAAGGGTTTTAGTTCATTTACTTGGCTACACCTATTTATGGCTCCTTCCTCGAAGAAACAATTAAGACTGAAACATGTGCTTCACTAATTGTGACAACCACACGAATGAAATAACAATTGCTAGAATATTTGCTCCCTTGAGATATTTGCTACTTGCTACTTTGAGAAACTTGCTTGAGAAAACTGCTGAGAGAAACTTGCTCTAAGAAACTTGCGTTTGAAACTTGATTGAGAAACTTGTTACTAGATAAACCCATTCCACATCACTTGCTTTCATTAGTTAGTTCCTTTCATATTTAAATTTATTGCTTTGCACAAACGGCCATATAAGAGGGTTATAGGGCTTTAGAGAATAGATAGTTTACCTTCAGCTCCTCGTGGGTTCGACACTCAAATACTTATCGAATTGTGCTACAGTGATTCCTTGCTCTTGGGGATTATCAAGTACTTTTCTGACGCCGTTGCCGGGGAGCGTTGTGCTAAGCTTTTATTCTTGTTTGCATTGCATACTAACATATAAATCTAAAACACAAAAAAAATATAAAATGGAAAACAACCAAACAATTATAGAATTGTATAATATCTATCTTGAGTTAGGACATGAAGTGTTTGAGGAGAAAATTAAATTTTATTTGCATAACAATCATGTTTGTGGTAGTACTGATTCTTTGAACACCTTTATTGCTAATGCTAAGGAAAACCTTAAGCTTGGGGAAGTTTGTTTTGATGTATATGATATTTTTAGTCCACCTACTATTGAGGATGAAAGTGATTTAATTGAGTTTGATGATCCATTATGCTCATTAGATGATAAGTCTTTATGTGGTGATTCTATTCAAAACTACGTGGTTATGTTTAACTTTAATGCTTGCAACTATTATGAGAGAGAAAGAGATAAGAATCCCCTTTATGTTTCTATGTTATTTAAAATGCAAGCTATTGATTATTATATGCATTGGTTACCTCAAATTTTTTGTTATTTATTCATATATAAAATTCCAATGCATAGGAAGAGAGTTAGACTTAAAAGTAAATTGTTTAATATTCTGTGGTGTGTTCCTTATGCTTTAATTTCCTATTCGGTTTGAGCACACCTTTATATCTTTACAACATGTAAAATATCTTTACCTACTGTTTTGTGACAATTAGTTTAAGATTTTCATTTTATATAAAATTTGGGAAAGTAAATGAGAAGGATGAGTAATGGAGAAGTTGGGGTCGACCTTGAACATGTGTTGTTCATGCCAATGGAACCGTTGCAAAGTCTCTATCATTAAAACTTTTCCCAAAGCTAAAACCAAATAAAAAGAGTGTTTATGTTGTATATATTTGCTTCTCCTTTTGCCTTTTTGCTAAATCAAAAACAACAAAAATATTTTCTTCTTCTTTGATTGTTTCTCTTGATTCTTGCTTGGTTCTTTTTGTTTCTTTTTTATTTTTATCTTCAGTTTAAGTTTTGGGTTTTTGAGTCAAGGTGCTTGTTTACTACTGTAACATCACCTTTGTATCTTATTTTTCATCTTAATGGCAAGAATAACCTCTTTTGAGAGGTAGGATTAAACAATAGTGATTTGCTGTCCAGAAAACAGATTCCTGAGCTTCACTGCGAAAAATGTATAAAATCACAGAAGAGGAATTTTGACTTGATATTTTACGACAGCAATATTCAGTTATTAATACACATTTCATTAGTTCAAAGTTTTCTGATTTGAGCAACGTAAGTGCCTCTGAAAATTCACTCTTTACGGGCTGTCCAGTTTTTGACAGATTCTGTCTTTATTTTGCATTACTCTCATTACTTGTGTTTTGTGTGGTTCTATTGATCAAAGAGCAATACACAACCATAGTAATATTAGCTAATGTGTAGAATCAACTCATGATATGTCTTTGCTGTACCTATGAGGATTTCATTTATGGAGACACTAACCCCTCTAATCAAGTTTTATGATGAGTTTTGTGTGAAGAGAACTTTCAAGTGGAAGAGTTGAGGGTGATGAATAAAGATCACGAGGGACAAACACTCAAGCTTGGGGATGTTACCCCTAGGCTCACCCTACATATATCAAATAAGTACAAGAATTTAAGCTTGGGGATGCCAAGCCACCTCACTCCAACCATCTTGATACCAAGTAAGTAAGCCTAGCTATATGGCTATAAAGAAAGCGCTTTACGGGAGGCAACCCGGTTTTTTTATTTTGATTTTCTTTGTGTCCTCTTGCTGTAACAAGAGACTTAGTTTTTAGTTTTGTTTCTGGAATTTTTAATAAAGTGCCAAGTTTTACCCATTTTGGTTTGAAAAAGTTGCTATTTGCATTCGGAGATTTTATTCCTGCACGAATCTGTGCACGGTATGATTTTTATTCTATTCTGTAACTCCGAATGAGCTGATATTTGAACTGTAGTTGCAACTTTTCATCCTCTGTAAGCATGAATTTTTCAGATTTTTCGACATATTTAAGTAGGGTAGAAAAATACGTTTTGCTGCTGCTATTTTTCTGGACAGATTCTGTCCCATTTTGTTTGATGCATTCTTTGAACTTTTAACTTGAATCTTTTTGATCCAATTGAGTTTATAAGTAGGCATACAACATTATACACTTTCTGGACATTCATATGAATTTTTGTTAAGGATTTATGCAGCAAACAATTCATTTGTCTATCACTACTAATGTCACCCCACAGAAAAGAAATGGGAGAAACGGTGTTTTGAAGTTTTTTCACAGGGATTAGAGGAGATGCACCAAGAGCTATCCAAGGATGGTGAAGACCATAAGCTTGGGGATGTGAAGACAACCCCACTGGACCAACACACTCTCGGTTTGCACACGTCTAACTTCTGTTTTTCGATCAATGCACTTTATCGCATAAACTTGGAGCGTCTTTTATTTGCTTTTAATTTCGTTTGATTTTTGTTTGTCTTGAGACCACCACTATCATTTATATATGAGAGCTACTGGAAATTTGGGTTGAATTAAGTTGGATGCTATTAAAAAGATTGGGAAAGGGATGTTTGAGTTGATTCAAAAAGATACATATAGTTGCATGATTCATGTGCTTTTTAATGAGTATTAATTTGCAAGTGTTTTATCAAGAGCTATCTTTTATTCATGTTTTGATGCTGAATGTTACTTTACTTTGTTTAACATGGATTGGTTAGTTCTATGGACACTTATGCATGCATTTAGACGGTCAACTTTCTCCCTCTTGCTAGCCCAAAAATTCCAACAAGTAAAAACTTGTTTTCCAACACCTTCAACCAAAGTTTTTCCAGTGAGTCCACCATATCTACCTATTAGCTTTATGCTATTCCGAGTATGTTTATCATGTTATATTGTATTATCTATACTTCTGAATTAAAATGCTTATGTTATTGATTGTTATGGGAAAAGTTGGTTAAAAAGCTCTCACGAACTTGATGCACACTTTACTTTTATTGCACTTAATAAACATGAACCATTGTGATTAAAATTATGAAGTTGTGTGCTTGACAAGAGTCTTGGTTGGGAGTTAGCTCATATGTGCTGTCACATGGCAAGCTTTCAACAGTGCTCTTAATTATATTTAGTTGATATCATGTACTTTTGTTTATGGATGCCTAACATTGTGTGAAATAAAAGTGGAAACTTGGTAAGTTTGAGGAGTAAGTATAAATGGCTAGAGAGACTCACCGGGCGGCTAACTCAAGCCATGCATCATTCATGGTGGAAATTTACTTACATATCACGGTGGACCTTCAGTGAGGCACTTCACAATAAAAAGCTATAACAATAGTAAATAAAAGGATGCTGAGATTGTCCATTTTGTTTGTTTGTCTTGTCATTTTGACATGGGCTTGTTCCATGTCCTGAGACAAGAGGTGCCCCAGGAGCAACTCTTAATGATGCTATTATTACTTGCAATGACTTTAACTTGAACTTGCTTTGTGACCTGAGTTGAGTAGCCAGTTGGAGAGGTACTTGTATTCAAGGGGCATGAGGCATTCAACCCATACTTTGTCAAGCACACTACTCATATTTGCTTTCACTTTAAACTTTAACCATTCAAGATGCTATGTTAGGGGTAATGAGAGATCCACACCAATGGATACCACATTGCAAACATTAACTTAAGTAGAACCATTTGGAAGCTAGATGAAACTTATTCATGTTTTTACCTCTACTTATTTATCTATCTTTCTAAAGTGTCCACCTTTTATATTCAGATTTACAAGAGTACTCTATGACCATTATAGGATATTTTTTCTTTTCATTATGCATACATTTGGTCCATAGTATTTTCTTCTATGTTACACTTTGTGAATTATCATTGAACATCCTTTCATTGAATATTTGATATCACTTCATAATCTGTCTTGTATATTGCTACTCCTTTGAGAATGAATCATTTGACTTTATGTAGCAATAGTAATCATCTTTGATATCCATTGATAGTATTAAAATGCAAAGTCCATGTTAGTTTTATCACCTTCATACTCGAGGACGAGTATAGGTTAAGCTTGGGGATGTTGATGCATGTAAAATACATACATGAACTTTGCATGTTATTACTAGATATTCCTACATATTTGCAACTTATATGATGTTAATCTTTTGGTTCTAACTCTGTTTTCCAGAAAACGTCTTTTTTAGTGTTTCGGACTTTCCGGGAGTTTCGGGACTCCAAAAAGGGCAAGGCCAAAGAGCACGGTTCAGAATTTTCGAGACGAACGCAATGGGCTGAAAATGAAGACCAGAAGCCCAGAGGGCCCCACGCGGTCAAATTCCCTGGCCGCGTGAGGACCCCTCTTTTCCCCCTCGTGGCTCCGATGCCGTCCGTTTTCGTCTTGACATAAAACTGGCTATAAAAATAGTCCCCTGGGGAGTTTTGGAAGGAGGCGGCGGAGAAACACAAAACCACGAAACAGAGAGTCAGAAGGCTGCCGCCGGAGAAGATCAGTGGGGGGAAACACCGCAGGAATCACCTCCGGAGGGCTCCACCCCCTCCGGCGTGTTCATCATCAACATCTACAGCAAGATCATCTCCATCTCTCCACTGTAAACTCTTGGCAAACATGATATATGATGCAATATACTATTCCCTTGATCTATTGTGTCTCCCCATCTATGTTTGAGAAGTGATTTGTTCATGGCAATAGTGAAATAGTTCGTTGATTGGTTGCATACAAGTTTTGTTATCTTTTATGATTGTCTTTATGTACAATATATGAGTGCACACATATGTTGGGGAATGCATGTAAGGTGATCACCGGTAATGTAATGGAGTGAGGGAGACTTGGGGGGACATGTAAACCTGAGACCGAGTCATGAAGTTACTTTATTGGGGAATATATATAGGGGACCTTAGAACTTAAGGCTATGGTGGGACTTTTATGTCTTAATAACTCTTGTGCAGTCATTTACTTGGCCATAAGAACCATCATAAGGGGTTTTAGTTCATTTACTTGGCTACACCTATTTATGGCTCCTTCCTAGAAGAAACAATTAAGACTGAAACATGTGCTTCACTAATTGTGACAACCACATGAATGAAATAACAATTGCTAGAATATTTGCTCCCTTGAGATATTTGCTACTTGCTACTTTGAGAAACTTGCTTGAGAAAACTGCTGAGAGAAACTTGTTCTAAGAAACTTGCGTTTGAAACTTGATTGAGAAACTTGTTACTAGATAAACCCATTCCACATCACTTGCTTTCATTAGTTAGTTCCTTTCATATTTAAATTTATTGCTTTGCACAAACGGCCATATAAGAGGGTTATAGGGCTTTAGAGAATGGATAGTTTACCTTCAGCTCCTCGTGGGTTCGACACTCAAATACTTATCGAATTGTGCTACAGTGATTCCTTGCTCTTGGGATTTTCAACATGGTCATAGGACAGCCTCCCAATTGTCCATATCCGAGGACTCGGCTATTCGGAATAGTTTTACACTCTGCCGAGGTAGCACGCTTTTCCCACATCCATCCGGTAACTCATCGTGTCTGCCACGATCCGCCATACAAGGTGTATGTGAGTTGAATTACCGGCCATAGCCTTTCCTTTGCTCATGCTAGTATAGGACCCTACCCTTATGACACTTTCCATCGACACCCAGTCCCGCCACCCGTCGGTGACGCTAAGTGTGAGGACTCATAGTTTTGTCCGGCGATGTATGGGGGCACCTTCTGTCCTCTTTCTTGTTCAGGACCCGGGTCAGGGGTAGGTCACCAAACCATCCCCTCATGAAACGGAGTCATCTCCGTTGTTGAGGTATCCAGTACTAATATGACCAAACTATATGACTACGCCCTTTCCCATATGTAGGTAAATGTGGTCGCACCGGATAAGATTGGTCGTCATGGTACTAGACACAATGTGCACTTTTGATAAACTCCTTTATCACCTTATGGGTCTATATAATTCCACCCAATAACTTTCCATAAGAGGGTTTTGAAAAATATAAGTTTTTTTCCATCCTATAATTTTATGGCTATAGGCCATATAATAACTCTACATAAGTGTCAAAATATTATACTTATAGTATTGTAAAAGGGGTTTTCGAAATCATTATTTTTATGGTTATGCCACACAAATCACATAACCAAAATAGGTGCATATAGATGCATGTCCAGAGGGTAGCTTGCCTTGCTCAACGAAGTTCCCGACGTCGTGATCTTCTCGTTCAACGAATTCCCCCTCGTCACACGTCCCGGCAACGTTTTCGTCTACGCAAACGTAAAACAAGCAAAACACCATATCACAATACAATTCGACCAAGCAACACTACCAAACAAGTTTGGGTTTAACAAACAACATTTGGTTCTGCAAAGTTTGAAATAATTTAATTAAATTTAATGGTTTAAATTATTTCTAAGTTAAATCAACTTTTATTAATTCCAGAAAGTAGTTACACACCATTTAATCCGTCATTTCATCTCCGTTCCTCACAAAAATATGAGCTAAATATCTACAGATAGCTACTGTTATAAGGAAGACAACATAATTTGATTTGGAGCAATTGGAGGTACTGAACTCCCTACATAAATGTTCCATTACAGAAGCTTAATAATCAAGTTTTGGCTACTACACAAGTTCTGTTCATCACAAAATTAAATCCTTTTAGAGATAGACAGTACTGAATATTTATGAACTAACACAGTTCGATTTGATCTATTTGGATTAACCATTTTGAAACTAAAAATGTTCTAATACAGAAGGTGCTGCAAACTTATTTTGGATGCCTAATTATTTCTGTTGCACAATTAATTCTACAAAAATCACAGTAGCTAAGTATATGTGATACTAAGCTAACAAAATTGGATTCATGTTATTTGGAGTAAAAGAGTATCAGAAACAAACAAGTTTAGAATTTAAACCTTCTGTACTTTTTCAAATTCCATGCAAAATCACCTAATCTAATTGCTATAGGGTCACCACCATTGGTTAAACAATTTAATTATCTTTCCAGAACATTTTGATTCATAATTTTTGGACTCATATTTCTCGAGATATTGAATTTCAAACATGCCTACAAATTTAAAAGTTTCTGTTAAATTTCTAATTCGAGGGAAAAAAATTAAATGGGCCGAGAAAGGCTCTCAGCCCACGGGGCCTGGCCCAGCTTTATTTTTTTTTCCCGCGCGTAGAAATGTTCAAAACTCTGACGTGTGGGGCCAGCCCGTCAGTGGCTTGCCTAAAGCGAACCGGTAAGTTGCCGTTGGATCTAAATCCAACGGCCGAGAGAGAGGCGCATCGGCGACGACCTAAAACGGGCGGTGCCGCCGTGGCCGCGACGGTGGCGAGGACGCAGGGCTCACCTAGGGGCTCCGGGTGGTGCTGGAGGTGACGGGTAACGCGAGCGGAGGTCTGGGGAAGAACTTTTCGGCGACGGCAAACTCGGCGACGTCCACGGTCCCGTCCTGACTCCGGCGAGCTCCTGGCGAGGCGTCTGTGCACGAAACAGAGGGGAAAAGAGAGGCGGTGAGTGCGGTGGTGAATGGGAGCACGGTGCGGTGCAGAGAGAGGGAGAAAGAGCAGTAGCACGGCATGGCCGTGGCCGTCTTCTACCTTCGGACGGCAGAGGCTGCGGTGCTCGTCCTAGCGACAGAAGCACAGCGGCAGCGCTCCCGCCCTCCTGGCGGGTGCAGGGAGAGGGGGTGAGTGAAGGGAGGCAGAAGGGGGAGAATGGAGCGAGGTGTGGTGAGAAGTGGCGCTCGGTGTCGGTTTTTATAGCCGGCGGAGGTGGTGCACGGCGGTCTCGGTCCACGGAGGGCTAGGGCTTGCGAGAGCTCGCCATAGGCGGCTTTGGGCGGTGCCGCAACGGCACGAGACGGCGCTAGGATTTTGGACGGTGAGAGAGGCGACATGGTGGCGAGCACAGTGGCCACGGTGTTCACGACGTCGAGCTCCCGCAGGTGTTCGACCGGCGATGTCGTCACTGTGGGCCAGGGGAGGTGACGTCGTGGTGTCTGGGGGTCGTGTGCGAGGCCGGGGAGTGTCCACATCGAGTCTCGCGTGCCGGCGTGCCGTGGTTGTCGTGGTCGCCGTGGATGGCCTCGTCGCGGCGGCCACGGGTTGGGCGGAGCAAGATTTGCTCAGGGACGCGATCTCGGGCAGGCAGCCGTTGCCCAACGGGGGAGGGAGGCAATGCAGAGGGAGTGCGTGGCTCGGCCAGTAGCTGCGCTGCTTTTCCTCTCATTTGTAGGGGGTGGGTTAATGGAGGCGAGAGAGAGGCGTGGCGCCAGCAGCTGGCGACCACCTGGCGCTTCCTCTTGCTTGCCATAGCCTCCTGGAGTGTGAGTGAGGTGAGAGGGAGAGAGGGGCAGAGAGATTTGGTCAAATTCGACCAAATTTGAATTCGGATTTTGAAAACTAGGGTTTCCTGCCACCAAGTGTTCGACAGTTGCCTCACCCAACCAAATTTTTGAATTTTGTTGTTTTGTTTCTGTGATTGGTTTTGTAATTGTGTAGGAAGGCTAGGGTATTTTTCCTGGATTTTTGGAGTGTCTAGAAATAGGGTTTTTGGAATTACCTTTAGAGTTAAAGAAATAAAATAGAAATTCATATTTGAATTTATTTTTCATAGCAAAATTATATTTTCTTGAGAGAGAGGGATATAGAAATGAGATGATTTATATTTCATCTCTTTTCCTGGAATTTTGGTTAAAGAAAATAATTGCTATAAGAAAATAGAGAAATAGGTAGAGAGAAAATATTAATTATTTTAATTTTAAGATTTTATTCAAGTGGTTATATATTTCTCTAGGTTTGGTTCTAATTTTAATTTCACATTCCAAAATTATTATCAAGTGTGTGGTTGCATTTTATTATTCCAATTTCATTTGAAACATTCACACACACAAGCAACAAATAGAAACAAGACAATTAACAAGCAACACATGAAACAAGCAAAAGTTTTTGTTGGCTCTCATTTTTGGTGTCTTTTGCATTACATAAATTTTGGGATGTGACAAGTCATCAAATGGCTTGGACCCTCGCTGGAGGTGGGGCGCGCGGACGGCGCTCCAGCTCCCGTGCCGTGACGAGTAGATCTGGGTCCATGGGCGCTCGTCGGCGATGAGCAGCTCGAAGGAGCGGCCGCGGTCCTCAAAGTTGAGCAAGGCGTGCCTGCGGTAGTCCCGGATGGAGACGGAAGGGAGGACGGCGACGTGGCCGGTGACACTGTTGACGACGCGGAGCACGCTCCTGGGCGGGCCTTCCTAGAGGGAGAGGGCCTGGCCGAAGGTGGGGCGCGGGCGGAGGCGGTGGAGCATGACGAGGCCATCCCGCGACGCCACGGGCTCGAAGTCGAGGCTCTCGTCGAAGCGGATGAGGGAGGCGTCGCTGGCGGGGATGGGCTGGACGACGCGCACGGGGACGGCCGCCTTGCTGTGCTCGAGCCTGTAGGAGATCCCGCGGAGGAGCGCCGGGTCGAAGCCGCTGGTGGTTGATGCATGTAAAATGCATACATGAACTTTACATTTTATTACATGTTATTCCATGTTATTTGCATCATATAAGGGTTATATTCATGATTTATTAAGTTTTGGGGATAATTAACAATTCCCCAATTTTTCTGAAATTAACCCTGCACTGTCAGAAAATCTCTTTTTCTATATTTTTACGTTTCAGGCGACCAAACGACATCCAAATGACCTGAAATTTTACGGGGATCACTTTTTTGGAAGGAACGAAACGTAGGCGCAAAGGAAGCGAAGAAACGGAGACCAGAAGGCCAAAACAAGTGGGCCCACGCGGCCAGATTCCCTGACCGCGTGGGACCCCTCATCCTGGCCCTCGGGCCTCCGCTGCCGTCGATCCTTCTTCCCGAAGGTTCGTCTTGACCTAAAAATGACTATATATAGACCCCCCCCAGGGCTTTCGCGAAAGGGAGCGCCGCCGAAATACAGAAACCACGAAACAGAGACCTGGAGCTGAAGATTGGAGGGGAAAACTCCGGCGGGGCGCTGCCGGTGTGGTCTCCTTCCCCTCCAACAACATCTCCACCGACACCATGATGAAGAGGGAGTAGTCCACCCCTGGACTATGGGTTTGTGGAAGTAACTTATGTATCTCTCCTCTCTATGAGCTTCACTAATTAGTACCGTATGAGCTGCTGAACATGATTACGGTCATCTATGTAATTCATTTGTGGTGGATCTTTATTATGAGTTAATACATGTTTGAGATTGCAATGGTTTTGTTTCAGTTATGAAAGTAGATGTATATTATGTACCCCGTTCTTATTTACTTGTCATGATCAAGCATGTTTATGAGAGCGTGTGAGGGGGAACGTGTGCATTAGTTGGAGTAACGGGGGGTGGCTAGTGCAGTGAACGTGACAGATAGTTCAGCAATCCACTTGGGTTTTCTACCTTACTTTGTTGCCTCACTAGGGATAAACAAAAATACCATGCTACCGGAGAGTGGATGTGACCTTGGCCACTACCTCCATGACTAGATCTAGCATGTTCTTATTTTAACTTCATGTCATTGAACTTATTGCTATGCTCTGATTTATCTTAATTACTAAGTTGTTATGATTTAGTTCGCATCTTGGTGGAGCATAAGAGAGAGAGAACAACTTATACTTGAGATCTCTATGTTAGGACGTGATGCCCATATTATTAATAACTTGTCAAACCATGTCTTGCCATCTTTCATGTTAATTTTAGTGTTCCATTGTCTACCACGTTATCAAGAGAGAGTGCATTTGTGAAACCATGAACCCCGATCCATTTTTAATCATAAGAAACACATTTCCAACACTTTTATCACCACTTTTGTTTGCTGCCATTATTAAATCCGAAAATAGAAAAACACTTTTATATCTTGCATTCATTATAAAAAAACCCAAAAATATCGTTTACCATTGTTTCTACCATCATTGCATATTTATTTTACCACCATTGCATATTTACTACTGTTTGCATATTTATTTTATTATCATTCTCACACCTTGTGCTTGACAACCACTTGGTGAGGTTGAGGGCACAAAACAATTTATTTTGTTGCAGGTTCCCAAGGGAAGGATAAGGAGATAACACCTGAAATACTGGTTCCCCGAGAGTTCGATATTAAACCCTCGAGTCACCCCTCGTGGGGAAAATTGTCTTCCACTACTACATACACTCTGCACTTGGAGTCTCAACCTAACCCATATTCTTTTGACGCAGGTAACTCCACGCCATCAAGACTGTTTTCTGGCGTCCGTTATAATAGCATCATTGGGTATCAGTGGTGGCGGCGCGGAGCGTGACGAAGCCCCGGTCGAGGATGGCGCGGCGGAGCGGCTTGGCGGTGGCGGCGCAGCGGACGACGCTGACGACGTCGGAGCGCGCAGCGATTTCGAGCAGCAGATCCACCGGGAGGCTCACTTCGACGTCAGGAGGAGGGGCGCCGTGGGAGGAGCCCAGAATCCTAAACCCTAAACCCTAAAAATTTGGGCCATGGCTCGGCTGTTGGCAGATCCAGGATGGAGAGGAAGTGGCCGGAGCGTGGTGTTGTCTGTAGGGCAGGCCGTTCTGGAGGGAGCGCAGAGCGTGATGGACTGATGGTTATGAACTTCTTGATTTCGCGAGAAAGTTTGCCCCAGCCTCAGGAGGAGTTAAAATAATAATAAAAAAGGAAAAAATGCATCCTAGGTATTCAGGAAACTTAGGTGCACAAGTGACGTGTAGAACAACTGGATAGAATCACTGCATAGAACTTAGCGCCCTCAACTCCAAGTCGAGCAAGAAAACCGAAGAAGCCAGACCTAGCAAGAGGCGACCTAAACTACCGAGCAGGTACGAGACTACACCTCTTGATAAGACCATCGGACAACGTTGCACCGAACACACCAAGCCATTCCTGGAGAGTGCCACCTGCTCTCTCGCTCCGGGCCATGGAGCGCCGATCCTGCCAGTGAACAGCTAGGACCGAGAACGGTGACAACAATGTCACGTGTAAGACATAGGAGACCCGCGAGACCATTCCCTGCCAGAGCCGACGAAGCTTCGCGCCAAGATCGAAGCTGCAACAAACATACCCCTAAGCTCCATGACACCGCCCCCAGGAGGTAACGACGCGATACGTCGCCGGTGCCAAGTCCGAGGAATCGGACTAGGGTTTTCACTCGGAGCCTGACACAGAGAGAGGATTACACAACGACGCCCCAAGAGGGATGCGACGCCCGTAGGTGCCACCGCCGCCGGCGCACAATCGCTGAGCTTTCGCTCGAACCCTCACCCATGTCACCCAAGGGTCGACGAAGACCACCCGATGGGAGGATCGCCGCCGACGGCTCGAGCCCTCCAAAACTAGACCAGGGAACTGCTACCCCGAAGACGACAGCACCAGGATCCCCCGCTGCTCCTCCCCTCGCCGCCCTTGCAGCCAAACGGAGGCGCCACCATCGCTGCAACGCTGCCTACCGCGAAGCCAAACGCACAGCCTCTCCATCCAGGGTCGCCATCCCGGCGTCCATGACCCTGACCAGTAGAGACGACCACCTAGCACCTGCGGCCTGGTAAGCCTAGGATAGACCTACTAGGTCGCCGCCAGATCTAGGCCCGCCTAGCCCAGATCCGGCCCGTACACTCACGACAGCAGAAGAGGCTGTCGTGCTGCCCGGCCACCACACCTCCACCTCCATCAGAACCTCCAGGGTCAGCCGCGCCGGCCATGCCTGTTCCGGTCCGCTGCAGGCCCGCCTGGCCCGCTGCAGCCCAGATCTGGCCCTTCCATGCGCTGGCCGACGAGGAACCTGCTACCTCGGACGCGGTGCTCGATGCTGTGTGTGTGAGACATCAGACATGGTTAGTCAGCGGTTGATCGAACAAATTTTTATCCGATTTAGATGAGAAGCACTAAATCATAACTAATCTTCTAGCTTTTGCACGTGATAAATGTTGTGGAATGCCATCCGATTTTTCAACCTAGGAAAAAGGCTTATGTCCGAAATCTATGTACTCGGTATAAGCAATGTCAACTATTTGGGCACAAGACACCGCTACCTAGGTCTGGAATTTTCTAGACAAGACACCTTACCTAATCTAGAATTTTCTACTTGCTTAAGATGGGTTATCATATATTTGGTGAAGACGTGTCAAGGTATTTCTTAAATTGTACGCATTTCTATCAAGATATTAAAAAATGCTCAAATAGTCACGTATAACTTCATTTCGTCGATGTGACACAAACTAATCCGTGTCAAGATTTTGATTTGAGGCATATTTTTTTCAAGGAGTGTCTTCAAGAGAAAACAACTTATGTCTTGTTTTTTTCCAAGATATATGTATTTGAAAGGTAACATTAAAGTCGGATAAATGGAAGCATGCAATTCAATAGTAAGCAACATTATTGTGTAGTTAATTTTGTTACATGCACTAGAAAACTATAATATCAGATCGAGAATATGTGTTGAAATAAATAAAAAAGTTAAGTATAAAAAATGTTACACGAAACATTTCTGTCATGGTTCTTAACGAGACACATCGAATACATGCAGTATGGCCTACACACTCCGATGCGACATAAGAGGGGAAACATAATAAAGTGGCGCAAGGGTGTGGGCGTGTTGAATTAGATATGTGGGCCAAGCATACTAGTGAGTGTTTGGAAGGCTGGTATTGGCCATTTTGTAACTAAAACAAGTACGATTATATAGAGGACCAGAAAATATGGATTATCCTTTTTCATGTCTCCCAAATTTCCATTCTCCCTCCTCAAGATAGCTCATCAAGATCTAGAACTCGTGGCAGCAATCACAGTGGCAAGGAGCAGTAATCTTTGTATTAGATCAACCACTGGATTTTTGGGAGATGGTTCACATAAGTCTTCAGCAACCTCTCTGCCTTGATGTATAAGTTCTGGGGACTTGTTTTGGTAACGAGTTAATCGATTCACGTCTTGATCAATGTAAGTCCGGACCCAATTGGTCCGGATTGGCGTAGGAGTACCATTACATCCGTCAAGCCTGCCACGCAAATATCTTGATGGTGATGGTTGAGAGAACGTACATAAGGTACACCCTTACGACCCATTCGAGACCGACCTGGTGCATGGTTTCGTGGCCAACATGGACACCACGCATCAACCGATGCGACCTCAGTTGGATAATCAAGCGCACCTCGGTGCAGGAGAGTGCTTGCCTCCACATTTTAGGTGAAAAGGGTTGCCACTCATCGCATATTAAGAGGAGGATGACCACAACATCAGTACTGAAAGTAAAAACAGACACACGAGTTAGACAGAACAAAGACCTGATCAAGCATTTGTGCCGTGTTAAACTTACGACTTTTCTTATTTCGTTCTCCTTTTATTCATCAACAGAAGTTGAACAGAAGTAAAGTGTGGCCCCTGGAGATCCTACCAATGTGCCATGATCCGGATCTCTCGTGCCATCCAACAAGGTCTTGATCATGTCTTACCACGATGTAACAGAAAACAGAAAAATAACCTTGATGTGAAGGTGCACATCCTCGTCTCGCACAGGTTGCGGCCCGTGACAACTAAGTAACAAAGAAACAAATGCCTAGCTACTCTACGTGACAGAATGACATGATTAGAAACATAAAAAAAATCACCTTTCTAATCTTGTCATTCAGATTCTTTCACACATGCCGATTTTGCTCCTCAGCTGCAGGAACCGGATCCGCCCAAGGGCTATTGTCAGTATGTCAGCAAGTTGTGCTTGGGTCTTCACATAGTCGACCTCCAGCTCCCCGTGCTCAACAAATTTGTGAATAAAGTGGAAATGGGTCATAATTGTGCTTACTACGGTCATGAAACACATGATTATTGCACAGTCAGATCGCTGATTTGTTGTCCACCAACATCTGTGTCACGTGAGGCTCCTTGTTCGGTAGTTCACCAAGAAGCCTGCTAAGCCAGGTAGGCTAACATGCGACACTGACAACAACAATGTAATTCACGGGAGGAGAGTGCTACCACCCGCTGCTTTAGTGACCGCCAGCTGCTGACATGACTTCGTCCGAGGCAATCTCACTTTCAAAGGTACGAACAAGAGTTTATTTATTCGGCATGCGGAACGGGACAATAGGGCTGAATCAAATTTCATGTTGTTTCGGCTTTCAATTGATATGATCTTAGCGGATGGTTGCTGCCCTGCTAGAGTCTCTTGTTGCTTTTGATTCCTGGTCTGTGTGGTTGGAAGTTTGTTGTATACTTTGTTCTCTCCCTAGTTTGGGTTTAGGTGGTACAGTATGGTATGAGGTTTTCACTCCGTAGGTGTGTTTGAGGTCGACCAGTCGCAGCGGGTTTTCTACCAGGGCCCAACTTGATATCCCCTTTTGTTATGTCTGCTTGTAATGAACTTTGTATTTCCGTTATCTTTGATGAAAATGGGTTAACATGGTCAGATATTTCTTCTTCAAGTTAAACAAAAGCTCCTTCTAGTTTTGATTCTTTTAACCAATGAAGTTAAAGAGCATACTCATATATGTAGAAAAGACGATATTCATATATCTAGAAAAGACGATTGGGGTCAAATATACTATGCAGCAACACAATAGGATATCATCACTTCTGAAACTAAAAATAGCAGGATAACTTAGATACATATTAAGATTTTGTTGGTTGAAACCTCGTAAGATCAAGGAGCAAGCAATGCGACCAGTTCCTCAAGTACAGTTGGGCAACTGCTCCGTAGGTGTTCAAACCCATCGGACGACATGACTCTCTTCAGGTTACCCGGAGATGTCAGGAACTTGAAGCACTTCTTCTTCAGAGCACCACAGACATGCTGCTCAGCCAGCGCCAGCGACGTCGCCACCGTGCCTCCAGTGATGTGATCACAGAGCTTCCCCTCGCAGATCAGCTTCAGCCTCTCCATGTTATACCTGTCCGCCGCCACAAGCAGATGCTGAGCCATCGCCGCCCCGTCACCCTCGTCCATTGCTGCCAGTGAGTCGGTGCAGATGAAGTGCAACAAAGCCTTGAACACCCCGGCTTCCATGTCCTTGATCCGTACGCGAGTCGCCGTCTTCTCCTTCATGGGACCGAGAAGCTCCGCCTTGAAGACTGATGACCGAGCAGCGAGTAGGCACCTGTGTGTGACGCACCTGTGTGTGGCGAACATCTCGCCACCGACCTCGAAGGTGATATCTGAAGCCTCGCCGGCCAGGAGCAGCTGTCCGAGGTGCCGGTGCATGTCCGACGGTGGCACCACGACAGACGGCAGGACGGGCTCGGTGAAGACCTTCTGTACCACCCTGACGTCGCACCTGATGCTGAAAACGTCATCCCTGAGGTACAGGGGTTCCTCCAAGTCCTTCCTTTTGATGAACTGAGCGAAGCCTGACGCTATTTTGCTGGAGAAGGTCTGTACACCGCTGGTCACCTACCTCGAAGGTGATATCTGAAGCCTCATCGGCCAGGAGCAGCTGTACGAGGTGCTGGTGCATGTCCGACGGTGGCACCACGACGGACGGCAGGACTGGCTCGGTGAAGATCTTCTGGACCACACTGACATCGCACCTGATGCTGAAAGCGTCATCCACTCATCCCTGAGGTCAGAGACGGAGAAGAGCTGGATATGGTGATGGTGAGCTGGTGATCATTTTTGTGGACAGAACAATTTTGTAAACAAGGAACCAAGACAGATTCAGCGAATCACATGAACGGAAATGAGGCTTTTCCGTAGCAGATGGGCACTCTGGTTTTTTATTCGGTGGCTCGGTTGAAACCAGATGGTCATAAATGCCAAGCAGTGACATGCAAACTGCACATTATCCATATATAAGCATATGGTATCTTTCTAGTCTCTAGTTGAAAGTAAGGTGCTAAAATTTACCACTTGACGGGGCAATATATGTATATTACTCTTCCCAAACATGTCTTCATAGTTTCTTCTGAGAATTTTTATATTTGAAGATGGAACTTGAAAGGCATTACAAGCCTAGGACCATGACAAAAGTTGATTACACCAACAATATCAAGATAACAGGATGCCATTACGGAGGGTAAGCATGACTGTACCACAATGGGTGGGATCATAGTATATGTTTCCTCAGTTCAGAGATAATACTTGCCATCCCTGATGTTGTGATGCATGCGCTTATAATAGTCAAGACATAAAGACCCAATTCAAACAAATTGCCCTACCAAATCTCCAGAACAATTGAAAGTTTGAAACAACAACAGGAGAATAAGTAACTCCAAGCATCTATGGATATGTAACGTAGAAGACATACCGTGGGTGGTACGTGGAGATATATCACCCATTGATACCAGTATGATAGGATGGAATGTCAAGAAGCTAGACCCTAATAGAAGAAAATTTTATACCAAAGATGAAAACGGTAGCTTGAGACTTGAAATGCTCCTTTTTATTAATCTATGTTGATACTTGAACAAAAGAACAATAAATAAAGGGCTTCTCTCCGTAACAACTTTTCCTAAATTGTGGTTGTAGTTACCCGTATCAAACCCTATAAGTTGCACTCAACCATTCAGTAGTTGTTTAGCTGTTCCAGAGTTTTGGTATGTGATTACAATTTGCAGAACATGAAATTTAGGAAAACTACTTTATTATTAGTTTGGTTATGAAGAATGCTTCGCAGCAAGCGAGACAATGAAATTTTAGTGTCGGGAACCTTCGGCAACTTGGCTGTAATTAACAAATGAAAATGCTTTCCCGGAACTGCTGAAGGCAAAACGGTGGCTGATCTAAGATTCTTCCTCTCAAGCGACTTAGGACTTTACATTCTAGTGTAACAGACAGGCAAATCAGTATCTTGCAGATGGCCTGCTAATGGTTCTACTTACCTACAGGCTAAGAAACGGTTTCCAAACTTACGACATAAAGATGGGCAGCATAGATCTTTGAAAATGCACAAGTATATTTAAGCATGACACAGTAGAATTAACTGATTTAGCACATACTCTACTATCCTAAAGCTCGTGGGATCCCTGCGATCTCAGCTATTCAGTTCTCGTCGACCTATCCGTTGTTGACACGTTGATGGGTGGTGCGGACGTGTCTACTTCTTACTGGTTGAGAGCCTCTAGCAGGTCCACTTCTTGTTTGTATTAGGCTGCTTTGTCCTATCTGTTTCCCGGTTGCTTCTTGCTTCATTCTCCTCTTGGTTTCTTTGCCTTCACGGTTGCACCGGTGCTCTTTGGATTTCTACTCATTGCTTCCACCGGCTTGCAACCGGTCTCCAGTTTGCTTCCAGTTGCTTTTGCTTTGCCTCGTCTCGCTTATAGCCGGTCTCCATTTTGCTCCCGGTTTCCCTTTTCCTAGCCTGTTTGGCTTCATGTGGACTGTACTGTGTGTCTTCATGTTTTCTTTAATGCACCTCTTTTATGGTGTTTGTGCAAGACACGTTTCTCTCCTTGTTATTAATTGATGGTGGTACTGTAGCTTATGTCTTCTTCATGTTTTGTTATTGCCTCCTTCCGTCTCTAACTTGCTTGGTAGCTGTGCTTCCATATCTCTTCCTTTTCTTCACGTTTCTTCAAGGTTTCTTCTCTTGCTTGCTTACCGGCTGCCTTGCTTCTCTTCTTTTTCTTCATGTTTCTTCTTCTAAGAACGTTTCATCTCTTGCTTGCTTACCGGCTGCCTTGCTTGCGGCTGCTCTTTCGTTTCTTGTTCGATGTGTTTGTTTCTCTGGATGTGTGGCTGCTCTTTCGTTTCTTGTTCGATGTGTTTGTTTCTCTGGATGTGTTTCGATTCTCCTTTGCTTTGTTGCTTTTTATTGCCTGTTTATAGTTTTGCATCGTTGTTATATGTATTTCGTGTTGCTTCCTCTTTTTCGTTCTTCTTCTTCTATATGTTTATAGTTTTTCCGTTGCTTTCTTGCCATTTATTTTCTGTTTTTCGCTTCTTTCGTGCTTGTTTTGGTGATCGTTTTTTTGCTTGCTGGTCGTGCTCTTGATGTGTACTTTTTTTGTGTGGCTGCTTTTCCTGTCCAAAACTTTACATCGAGAGCTCCAAATCCATGGAGAAGGGCTCCAAGCCGCTGCCTACCCCGCACTCTTCCGCCCCGAGCTCTCTCCTGGCGCGAGCTCCCCTTGGCTGACCTCCGCTGTGGCCGGTGGCCGTGGTGTCGATCAGTTTCTCCGGCATCACGGTCGTTGCCTCCGCTGTGGCCGGCGGCCGTGGTGTGGGTCGGTTTCTCCGGCATCGCGGTCGTTGCTGGGCCTTTGGACGGCTGTCCCAACACCGTCGGCTGGTTCATCATGTGCTCGCTTGCTGCTTCCTCGGTATTTGGAAGCCGTCTCAATTCCACCGTGGCCGGCGGCCGTGGTGTGGGTCGGTTCCTCCACCGCCGTTGCGACCGTCGCTGAGGCTTTGGACGGCGGCCCCAACACCGACGACTGGTCCATCGCGTGCGCGCTCGCTGCTTGCTTGGTATTTGGAAGCCGTCCATCGCGTCCACCAGGTGCTAATCGTCGGTCTCAAGGTCCGCTTTCACTTCAATTGTTCTTTATTATTTATTTATTTTCATCAAAGGCTGACGTATCAAATTATAAGGTGTAATTAGTTGTTTATTTTTCTTTTTTATTTATGCTCGGTGGCATTATTTATTTGTAGGTGTTGTTCTCTCAGTATCTTCAGTTTAGTACACCAAATAGCTGGCCTTGTTGATGGTTGGTTTCTTCACAAGTGATTTATGATTGAATTGCATCAGTTGATTATGGCCAAGTATGAAAATTCTACAAAAAGCAAACAGTCAACTTACTGTCTTTTGAGCCATTTTCTTAGAACCATAGGGGATGCACATATATGGTCGACTGCTATTTAAAGTAAAACGTGGTAGCTACTATAAATAGGTGTTCAGTACCCTGCATGCTATTTATATCAATGGATTCTTAGGGAGATACTTAATCTCATATATTTTTTGTGCTCTTCAGCTCTTTCTAGCCCCTCTGAATTTTATAAGATGTGTACTGCATCTACCTCCATCTATTAATTATCTGAAGGTATCTTCCTATACTAATGATTTTTGTACCTTCGGCTCTTGCTTATAATCCAGCAGGTTCGAGTACTGTCTATATCATGTTACCACATAAATTTATATCATTTCATTGTCAGTTAAGAAAAACCTGTATCTAAAGTGAGACCAAATCTTGAACATAGAGCACATGCATGCATGCATGATTAGATTACATGCACAAGCACGTGGGCATGGAGTGTGAACACTGGACTTTGTATCAGTAGCATTAAAGTGTTAGTGTGAACACTTGACTTTGTACTATCAGTAGCATTAAAGTGTTCAGCAGATAGGATACGCAGCGGATGTCAGGATAGGCTCACCGCTCACATGTCAGGATAGAATACCAAATATATGGCGGCTTGTCCCTATGGCTGTCGTTCACACTAGCTATAGCTAAGAGGGATATGAAGAAAGGGATTCTACGAACCGTTGCATATTGAGGAGGTAGTGGTTGAAAATTGGCAAATCAACATCTTCCTCCCCATAACTTTTCAATACAGATAGAAATCGTGTGGGAAAACGGCGCTCCATCGTCGGCGTGACCTGAGAAAAACAAAGGCAAGAGGAAAAGTAAGCTGGTTGTGTTATACTATATCTTCAGTATTACAGCTTTCACAATACAAATGAATTTGACCATTATCTAAGCATCTCGTTTCAGCATGGTTCAATACATGCATGGGATGTTTGTTACAGAAACAGTGACATTACAACCTTGCTAAATTCAAAGGCAACTTACGTAGCCCAGATTTGAATGTGGAGTTGTCTTGCTGGTTTTTAGAGGCGCAAATTACCTCTTCCCTTTTCTTTTACGGTTGTTCACGTATCTTGTCTAAATTGCTTACTAAAATCCTTTGTTCTCTTAATGTTTTGCTGTCAGCTTGTCACCCTGGTTTGTAATGGCATGGTAAACACGAAGTTCAGTTAAATAAGAGCTTTCTTATACAAGATGTTCATATATCCTTCTTAAGTCTTGTAGCAAGCCATCATTATCATGTTAGTCATACTTAGAGAGTGGTTGAAACACTTCCTAAGAAAAAACTCTCAATTTGATTGAAGAACCCAAAGTGCATCTCAATTTCAGGGAGAAGAATATACCCCATCAATACCCTACATTGTGGCAAGCATGCTAATTTGAGGCTTGGCATTCAGTAGTAGCTTTAACACTTTAGTAGACGATAAGGAACTTATAGATCCTATATTTTTAGACCCAGTAATACTTTTAGTTTATCATCTAAACCTATGCGCTTGCCAAACTGATGCCAAACTGCACTAAGGATAAACTTACACAAGAAGATAGACATCATAACATCCAAGTGCTACCAACAGTGACACGAATGTAGAAGAGATAGACATCTAACCCAAATACTCCTACCAATGACACGTATACAAGGAAACATCCACGTTGAATTGAGCTGTCTCAATAAGGTCTCAGTAGGTAGACATAGTAGGGCAAGCAAATCGACATACAAACACACTTAGATGAAAGATACATAAAGGACCTCCATAGACCCAGAACCTATAGCCACAACACAGTACGCACTCGTATTTCAGAAACAACACCTCAAGTAGTTAGCCAAGAAACAAAAGATGCATCTTTCAAAGCATACTGATGATCCAATGGCAAGAGACCAAGATTCCACCGAGGTAAGGGTACTAATTTTAATACAATACTTATGCTTACACATTATTTTTGTATGATTTACGGGCAAATGAAAATCAAGGTAGTTCGTTACAAAACTTAGATTAATCAAACACCACACAGTTAGCTCGAACAGAAGAGGACCACACAGACACACATATGCATGTGGAACCTAATGTAAGTATTTACTTTTTTCGCAAAAAGCTGAAAAATATATTGATCAGCTGGAATCCAGAGATTTAAATTCTAATATTGCAATATTAATTTCTACCTGCAGAGCATGCCTGAATCTATGCTGTTAGCTAATGCCCAAAGGGAAGGATTAGTCATATGTGAAGTGCAGTCTACACAGAGGCCAGAAGGAACATACATAACATGGGCAACCATGCATATACCAGACCGAGAGAATGAGACACCCAACCTACCCAACTTAACATGTCGTGCTTTCCTAGGGTAAGTGATGCTTGACCAGCAGCTCTCGATTTTCTCTGTTCCCTAAACCCTAAACCCTAAACCCTCTCGCCGCTCCCATACCACCCCAGCGACCTTTCTACAGCTTGCACCCCTCACGCCCCTACTCGCCTCCCGGCATCCTTCACACGGCCGCTCACCTTCCTCAGCCGGAAACTTCCCATCCCCTTCATCTGCGGTCAAATCAGAATAGATTAGAGTGAAGGTCGGAAAATAATTGAGGCCAGGCAAACTCTAAAGAGAAGAGAAAAATGATGCAACAAAGGTAAAGTTGTATAGACACATTGATGCTTTATATGATATTAAGCATAATCACTTGGTACAATAATAGCAACAACATATTTAAATCAAAGTAGAGGCAACAAACATACCGTCAAAGCGACAATGAAGCTTTAATGACGTCTAGATGTCTCACGCAATGACAAATCTCTACCTTCTTTCTGAAATCTTTCTTGATATCACCAAGACATCAGACCCATCAGACGTCTTGTTTTGCAACTCGGTCTTGATGCTTTCAACTGTTGTTGTCGCCACCGGTAAAAAAGCAATGCCAACTCAATAAGACGATAAACAGTAGCAAACATGATACACCTTTCAAGTTCAATCTGTGATTGAAAAGAGTAAAACATGAGTAGTTTGCCCATTTCCGTAGCTCAAGCTCACCATGCACAATCTGAAAATTAGGAAATTATACCTCCCCTTTGCAGCGGAGGTCTTTTGCCCTTCCTGTCCATCTCAACCAGAACCACCACGAAATCGCCGCCGGTAAGGCCGGTAGCCGGCTGGAAACCTAGCTTGCCGCCCGCCCTTGCTGCCTTCCTGGGGCCCTTGCTGGAGCGGTCGGAGGATTCGGTGAAGAGAAGAGCTTGGGTAATGCGAAGGGACCGAGGGAGTGCGGGGACGCGAGCTGGGGAGGGAGGAGGGCAGGAGGCGGAGGCGCGGAGCAGGGAGCACAGACGGCCGGCGTCTCCGCGCCTCGATTCTGGAACGACCGGATAACACGAACAACTTTTTTTTTAGCGAAAATAACACCAACAACTCGACCAGCTGGTGCGCATGAGCCCAGGAAACTCTAATCAGGCTCCCGGAGCTAGCCCACTAAGGCCCAGCTAGGCTGCGACAGTCAGAATTGGCCCATTTCGTCTTCCTTCGTTTTTTTTCAGAACCTTCAGAAATTTGAGAAACTCGAATATACAAACGAAAAATGTCTATACTTATGTAGTTTTATTTTCCAAAAATCAAGTTAGGACGTCCGCCCTAACTTTCCCTGTGGGGGGCTTCGCCCCCTTACATTACAATGTATAATAACAGCTAACCTAATAGTACAATAAAAGGAAATGAAATCTTACCAGCCACTGAAAATTCAAAAGGGAGCTGCTAAAATTAGTGAAATAACACCTCCCTCTCGTGAATTTCATCAAGACAGCTGGGAATCGCAACGAACGAGCATTACATATCCTCAACGTGTTCTGAAAGGGAGAGAAGGAGATAATTTGACCAGTAAAAACACTTGGTTACATCAAGCATCCACAGCTATACGGGCCCAAATGGGCTAGATTGGTTCAACCATTCCTCTACACAAGGCTGAATCATTACTTCCATAACAGGGCCAAGTCTGTCTATAATCCGTACTAACGATACTCACACATGGAGAGTGATTTTTGGTTCCGAGCTCCAACGATCCAACTATATTACAATATTCAAAAATATATTTAATTTTTTAAAAAAACAAGGGACTAAATTATAGAGAGAAGAAAACAGTCCAAGAGCACATATTTTTGATACCTACCAAAAAATATTACCAGATATAAATTTGCCTTCGTATTTTCTATAAACATAATTTAGACGCTTAATATCACGGGCGCGGCGTGCCGCCGCGCCGATGCCTACTAGTAGTATATAATATTGGCGACACAAGAAACAAATCGCTGAAGGTAGCAGCAAGCAAACAATGGATCTGAGAAGGAATATGCCGGCAAGGTACAACCTCAATTGCATGACTGTAACCAGCAGGCTGCAGGCCAGGACCTTTACCTCCTGTGGAGAATTTGTATCAATCCTAGAACAAACGAAGGTCCTACCATACGACAGCAAGAGCAAACGGATGCCTGACTCTGAGCTCGGGCATGGTTTTGAAGCGGGGGACAGCAAGCGGTACGGCAGGGCTGCTGCTCGCTATCGCCCTCTTCAAAATCATGGACCTCTGCAAATTCTAGTAGCCAAAGGCTGTCGCGCAGAGCATGGAATCAATACAAAAAGTACTATAGTTTAGGGACCATTTTGACATCTGGCTCAAATACATAATGATACATGCAAACTGTTATTTTACATGATCAACAGATGGATTGCCAGCATAGCATAACGAGAAACTATCAGCACACTAAATTCAGGAGTGGCTACATTTCCTTTTAGAACTACTGGCCAAGGGCCACGATAGCTTAGAGCTAAAAACACCACCTGCCCTAAGCAACAAAGTAAAACAGGAACTGAACTGGAGAACATTTTCAGAACTTACCCATAAGCATCTAGCTCAAAGGCTTCATGACTTGGAGCACAGACGACAAATTAATCTCGTGTAGGCAAACCTGCGAAATGGAGGCCCTCTCGGTCCGATGGAAAACGACATGAGCCTCTTTGGTTGCAAGGTTGAGCCGGACGAGCGCAACTCTCCCAATGTACAAGACCGCAGTGCCACTCCTCTGCCCGAACCCCTCGAAGGTAACCGGTCTGTGCACGCCCCAATCCTGCTTGTCCATCAGCACCTCCCGGCTCCACCTCGGCGGTTCCCCCTCCGAGGGGGTGCCATCGTCCACATTGAGATCACTTGAGTCTCTGAGACGACAACTAAAAGTTTTCTGTCCACTGAAGCGGCCAGGACGAGCATCCGGTAGCTCATGAGGCAGCCATTCTGCTAATGCAGCCCCGTGGGAGATGGATCACCCTCGCCTGCATCGTGTCGACATCCATAGCGACGATGTACGGCTCTCCACCCAACGAATACCACCCCAGGGGCAGCGGTTCGGGGTTGCATAGCCAATGGACAGTGCGACCGATGACCACGGGGCAGGAGTCATGGAACGGCCTGGACTCTCGTTAGAGGTGGGGTGCACGGACGGGGCTCCAGCTCCCATCCCGTGACGAGTAGATCTGGGTCCGTAGGCGCTCGTCTGCGACGAGCAGCTCGAAGGAGCGGCCGTGGTCCTCGACGTTGAGCAAGGCGTGCTTGCGGTAGTCACAGATGGAGACGGAAGGGAGGACGGAGACGTCGCCGGTGACGCTGTTGACGACGCGGAGCACGCTCCCGGGCGGGCCTTCCTCGAGGAGGGAATGGCGATGTGGGCGGAGGCGGCGGAGCACGACGAGGCCGTCCCGCGACGCCACGGGCTCGAAGTCGAGGCTCTCGTCGAAGCGGATGAGGGAGGGCTCGCTGGCGGGGATGGGCTGGACGACGCGCACCCCACCTGGTGCTGGTGGTGGCTCGAGCGTGTAGGAGATCCCGCGGAGGAGCGCCGGGTCGAAGCCGCTGGAGGAGGCGGCGCGGAGCGCGAGGAGGCAGCGGAAGCCCCCGTCGAGGATGGCGCGGCGGAGCGGCTTGGCGGTGGCGGCGCGGTGGAGCGGGCGGACGACGCTGACAATGTCGGAGCGCGCGGCGATCTCGAGCAGCAGATCCACCGGGAGGGTCGCGTCGACATCGAAGTCGGCGGCCGGGGCAGGAGGAGGGGCGCCGTGGGAGGAGCCCGGAATGGAAGGCGGTGGAGCGGCGGGCTGGTCCATGGGATGATGGGAGGGAGAGGAACGAGCAGCGGGGTTAGCGCAGTGTGGGTGTGGAGCGGCGGCGGTGGGTTGGACAGTAGCGGATTGCAGGCCAATTTTAGGGCCGTGCAGGGGAGTGCAGTGTTTTGTCTCATAACCCGGATTTTTTAAAATTCGAAAACTGCAAATTAAAGTTACAAAAAATTCTGCAAAAAAATTTCGAGGTAAGTAATAATTATTTCTATCTGTGTGAAAAAATAAATGCGAAAAATTATGTATTTTATCCTGTGTAAAATAGACAAATTTCTGCTGGTGATTTAAAAATTCTCAAAATTTTCAGGATTTGACATTTTCGTGTAGGGAACAATACAAGTTATTTCGAGTTAAAACTTTGCACAAGCATAGATCAAGTAGTTGTCAACCTCTAATATTTTTTCCGCATTTTTTTGATACTTATGATGGTGATTTGAAAATAAATAAAAAACCGGGCTACATGTATCCCGGGATACAAAGAGACTTTTTGCATGCAGGGGCTTTTTTGACACAAAATTTGAGGGTGAAATAAACACCAAATTGAACTTCGGGGGGCTGTGTCCGTTCGGGTGGATTTGAGGGCGAATCGTATACTTTTCTTTACATTTATGTTGTAGCATTTTTTATTTTTTATATCTTTATACTAATATTATTGATGAACTATAAATACAAACATAATCAAATTGTAAGTTGTTGACCAGTGAAAATGAGTGTCATATTAAATTCTAGGACGGAGAGAGTATATATTTATATGCAATACCAACATTTAGTCCGGACAAATTTAAAGAAACTGAAATATTTTCTATAAAAAGGAACATTTTTACATGATTTTTTTTGCAAACAGGGAACAATTTTGAGGAACAACGGACATCTATTTTAGACGGGAGGAACATCGATTGCGGAGTATATAGTAAAAGCAAGATGTAGCTAACACTTTGCACTATTCACAACTTTTAAATGTCGGATTTTGTCATTTTTGCACCGCCCAGTATACGACATATTTCAAGTTGAGATTTTTACACGTTAGAATACAACATAGTCTACATCCCGAACTTTTTGTTAGATCTTTTTGGATACAAAATATGATTCTTGGATTTTTTTTTAATAAAATAATAGGCTCCCTAGAGCTCGGCCTCCATTTATCCGCACTCGTTATGCATGGAAAGTGCAAATGGAGACTTAGCTTCAAGCCCTTTATTTATTATAATAATAATAATATTTGCAGCTATGAATCATCTCGTTCTTAACATGATTGGAGAAAAAATCCACATGTTCAAACAGTGATGAATCAGGCCAGATCCCAGTTAATGAGGCCTAGTGTCTCGCTGTGCAAGATCGTACCCAAAGCGAGAGACGATCATGCCATCTGTTCGAGCTGAGAGTTCATGTTGATGTCTCCAGCACGTGACTCACTGACAGAGGTCGAGCTGAGAGCTGAGAGTTCGTTGCGCTCTGAATTTCCAGTTAGGCTTTACGTTGTGCATTCCGCACGTGGGTTCGGAATAAACAAACATACAACTATACAACTACGAAAAAGGCTTATGTCCGAAATCACCTATGTACTCCGATCCGGACAAGGCACCTTTACCTAAGTCTAGAATTTTCTAGACAAGACACCTTATCTAATCTAGAATTTTTTACTTGCTTAAGATGGGTGATCATATATTTGGTGGAGACGTGTCAAGATATTTCATAATTTGTAAGGCTGTCTATCAAGATATTAAAAAATACTCAAATAGCCGCGTATAACTTCATTTCGTCGATGTGACACAAACTAATCCGTGTCAAGATTTTGATTTGGAGGCATTTTTTTTCACAAGTAGGGTCTTTAAGAGAAAACAACTTATTCTTTTTATCTCCAAGTTATATCCATTTGAAAGGTAACGGTAAAGTCAGATAAATGGAAGCATGCAATTCAATAGCAAGCAGCAATCTTGTGTAGTTAATTTTGTGACATGCACTAGAAAACTATAGTACTAGATCGAGAAACTGCATTGAAAGAAATAAAAAAGTTAAGTATAAACAAATGTTATATTAAACATTTCCCATCATGCTTTCGCTTCCTTAACGAGACACATCGTTAAGAAGGAGCCTACGAAAATGCGAGGAGGGACCACGCCTCGCATGGATTGCGCATCGGACGCCACCCTTTCGTGTCGATGGAGGGTGCGTTCTCATCGATGGCCTGCAGGGTTGAGAAGGGGGCAACGGATAGGGAGGTTGGCGCCACCCTGGATGCAGTGCTGCTCCCTGCCCTCGTGTGGAGACCCCACCCGACACCGTCGACCCCCTGCGAGAGGAGGGCGGGCTCTCGGTGGTCTGCTCAACCGGTAGTCGGTGGCAGAGATAGCTAGTCTTGGCGTAGAGGTGCATTGTGGCACGGAGACCGGGGTATGACAATTTGGGTTTTGGGGATTGGGCTTCTCGCCGTCGCTGGAATGCTGGTGCCTGGTGGGGAGGACAGGGTCCAGAGTTAAAAAGAAGATGCTTTCCCTCGAATTAGGCACAAAATGTTGAAGTTACATACCACTTGAGGAAAATTAAATTGAATAATTCACTAACTATTGAAGTTAGAGACCGCTTGGGTAGTATGTTGATTCTTGGGTTCAGAGATTTGAACAATCCACGAGTTCAAACAGTGATGAATCAGGTCAGATCCCAGTCAATGAGACCTAGTGGCTCGCTTTACAAGATCATGTTGGTAAACATGTGTAGTCTTTCTTTGTTACTATGTTTCACATGGTTGATTCATGTTGCTACTTTGGCCGTTACTTGGGATGTAATATGTTTTAAATGCTACTTTGATACTTGGTTTTTTAATATAAATGTTGTGCGCATCACATCATCACGACGCGGAGGTTGAGTATTTTTGCTCCCTTTTCAAAAGAAACAATATATACATTGCGTTTGTAAAAAAATACAAAGAGTGGACAGGTTCCTGCTGATAGAAAGGGGAAAGGAAAATTTATTTCTACGGAAGATACAAGCCACAAGAATATGCCTGACATGCAGGACAGTGAAGGTTCTTGGGAAAAAAAAAACCTCAGGGATGGATCAAGTGCAATGTTGATGCAAGTTTTGTGTCGGAAGAGAAGATTGGTGCCTAGGGTGTGGTCATCCGAGACAAAAATGGAGAAGTTCTTATTTCAGCCTGGGACGTCATAGCTAACTGCCAGTCTGCGGTCTTTGAGAGGCAATTGCTTGCCTCAAAGGGTTAAAACTTGCTCTTACTCATTCAAATGCTAATGTGATTATTGAAACAGATTGTGACTCCATTCTGGATTCTTTTAAAAGTGACAGTTTGGATCGCTCTGAAGTCTGTCTTATCGCAAATGATTTCAATTGACTGAAGCCACCGGACAGACAAGTGGTGATTTCAAATGTCAACAGAAGATGGAACAAAGTTGCTCATGGGCTCTGTAAGCTTAGCCGTAGAGAGTTGTGTAGTGGTATTTTGCATGGTGCGGTGCCGACCTGCTTGTCAAAAGCGGCATTGGATGATTGTATTCCTAACTCCGTTTTTTAATTAATATATGGTAAATTAAAAAATCTTAAACTGTAAGGCTCTCTATCACGATATTAGAAATACTCAAATAGATGAAAATATGAACGTATTACTTCATTTGGTCGATATAATACAAACTATTCCGTGTAGACATGCAATTATGTCCCTATCTTGTAGGAGGTTTTAATTTAGAGGCATGTTTTTTCACATGTAGTGTCCTGAAGAGAAAAAATTTATGTATTTTTTCTTCCAAGGTATATGTATTTGGAAGGTAACGTTAAAGTCGGATAAATGCATGTGTGCAATTTAATAGTAAACAACATTATTGTGTAGTTAATTATGTTACATGCACTAAAAAATATAGTATTAGATTGAGAAAATGTGTTGAAATAAATAAAAAAGTTAAGTATAAAAAAATGTTAGATTAAATCTTCCCTTCAAGGTTTAGCTTGCTTAGCGATCATGCATGAGGCATGTGTTAGACGCTCGAGTGGCCAAAAGTGTAGGGAAACAAGATAAATTGGCGCGAGGGTGTGGGTGTGTTAAACTAGATGTGTGGGGCAAGCATGCTAGTGAGTGCATGAGAGGGCGATATTGCACATATAACTAAAATCAGTACGGCTAAATAGAGGATTTGAAATAATGAATTATCCTTTTAATTCTCTCTTCGATTTCCATTCTTACTCCTCATGATAGATCACCAAGATCTAGAACTCGTGGCGGCAATCACAGTGGAAATTAATGGCATTAAACTTGGTGTTAGATTCACTTGATTCTTGGGCGATAGTCCACATAAGTCTTGAGAAACCTCTCGGTCTTGAGTTATATAATTTCGGGGACTTATTTGGGGAATGGTTGATCAATTCACGTCTTGATCAATGTAAGTGCTGCCTAGTTGGCTCGGTTTGGAGCAGGAGTACCACGACATCCATCAAGCCTGCCACGCAAACCCAATTCGTCTTGACGGTGATGTGTGAGATAACGCACAAAAGGGACACCCTTACTCAGATCCACCCGAGACCAACATAGTGTGCGGTGTGGTTGCCAACGTCGACACTGCACATCAACAAATGCGACCTCACTAATCAAATGCTCTCAGTGCTCGCCTCCATGTTTTAGGCAAAAATGGTTTTCACCCCCCCCCCCCCCCCCCCCCCCCCCCCCCCCCCCCCAAGAGGAGGATGGCCATAATGCAAACTGAAAACATATACACGACCTAGACAGAAAAATGACTGTGAAGATTTTGTGTCATGTTAAACTTACGGTTTTTCTTCTTTTATTCATCAACAAAAGTAAAGCGTGGCCCTGATACCAGTGTGCCATGATCCGGATCTCCTCATCCCATGAGGTCTTGATCGTGTTGAACCATGATCTAACAGAAAATAGAGAAGAACTCGATGTGAAGGTGAACATCTCAGGTCCATGCATGCTCGGCTCGCACAGGTTGCGGCCCGTGCCAACTAAGCAACAAAGAAAAAAATGCCTAGCTACTCTACGAGACAGAATAACATGATTAAAAACATAATAACAAATCACCTCCCTAATATTGTCATTCAGATTATTTCAGACATGTCGTTTTTTCTCCTCAGCTCCAGGAACCAGATCCGCCCAAAAGTTTTTTCGTCGGTATGTCAACAAGGTCATATCTGGCTCCGAGATCCCTAAGAGCAAGGATAATAACAACGCCGACTGCCGGCTCTAGAGCAGTTCCATGTCATCAAAACATAATCTTACAGCCAAACCATACAATAAGCTAGCTATAAGCTGGCTGTTAGGTTGGATTCTTTAATTATTTAATTAATAATCTTGCATGCAACGGACACACCGGATAGGATAGGACTATAGGAGGAAAAAGCCAAGCGACGTCCTATAGCTAGCATGCATGGCTGCAGGCGGGCTTTAATTCCTCGGGGCATGCGTGCAGCCCGGCGCTTCACGAAGAGCCCGCTTGCCTCTGTCTTCAGCTTTCTCTCTCATCCACGTTGAATTCTGATGACATGGCAAATGCTATAGTCTGCTGACTAGGCATTATTGTACTTGCTCTAACGCGAGATGATCGCCCCCTGCCACGCTTGCTGAACGATCTTCTGGGTGCTGATGAAAGTTAATATTGTTTTGGCCTTCGGTGGATATGATCTCAGCGGATGTTTGCTGCCTTGCTGGAGTCTCTTGTTGGTTTTGGTCCTGGATTGTATGGTTGAACTTTGCTGGAGTACTTTGTTCTCTCCCTAGTTTGAGTTCAGGCGGTAAGGAACGAGGTTTTCACCCCGTAGGGCCGTGTGTGCTTTCCTACTAGTGCCTGAACTCTCTGTCCCCTATTATTATTTTTTATGTTGGCTTGTAGTGAACTTTGTGTTTCCATTATCTTTTTAAGAAATGGTTGGAAATTTTGTCTTCAAATTAAACAAAAAACTCCTCATGGTTTTGATTCTTTTTACCCCGTGTATCAAAAATTATAGAGCATATTCTTATATGTAGAAAAGAAGATTGGGTCAAATATACTTATACAGCAACACAGTAGGATATCATCACTTATGAAAATAGAAATAGCAGGATAACTTAGATACATATTGAGATTCAGTTGGTTTAAACCTCCTAAGATCAAGGAGCAAGCAATGCGACCAATTCCTCTAGTACAGATGGGCAACTGTTCCTCAGGTGCTCAAACCCATCGGACGCCATGACTGTCTTCAGGTTACCCGGAGATGTTAGGAACTTGAAGCACTTCTTCTTCAAAGCACCACAGCCATGCTGCTCAGCCAGCGCCAGCGTCGTCGCCACCGTGCCTCTGCAGACGTGCTCACAGAGCTTCCCCTCGCAGATCAGCTTCAGCCTCTCCATGCTATACCTGTCCGCCGCGACAAGCAGATGCTGAGCCATCGCCGCCCCATCGCCCGCGTCCATCTCCGGCAGGGAGTCGGTGTAGATGAAGTGAATCAAAGCCCTGAACACTTCGGCTTCCTGATACGTGCATTTTATATCATCATTTATATAACTTTTAGTATCATACTAGAATGTTATTTGCATGATTATATGATTGTTTCTACATGTTTTAGATGATTTTGGGGACTTTCATACAAAGTCCCTATTTTTGGTATTTAATTTCTGGGAGGCAGAAAACCTCCTTTTTTTGTCTTTAATGTTTCAGGAGCTACAGGACCTCAAATAATAAAAGGAAAAATACTGCGTCAGTTTTTCATCGGGAGAAAGGCAGAGGGAAGAAGACCGAAGAGAGGAGAGCCACGAGGGCCAAATGGGGGTGGCCCACGCGGCCCATGTACCTGGCCGCGTGGGACCACCCAAATGCCTCGGGCACCTCCTCGCCTGGGGCTTTTTAGCAACGCCTTCGTCTCGCCCGAAAAGTAACGCCCTAATTTTTCCAAGTCCATCCGAGGTCGCGGCGGCGGCGAAACTCCTGATCCCTTCCGAGGGGGGTCAGATCCTGCTGCTCCGGAACTCCGGAGAAGGGGGAAATCATCGTCATCGTCATCACCTCTCCTCCTTGGCGTGGGAGGAGGCCTCTACATCATCACCCCCATCAAGACCAGCACCATCACCATCATCATCACCGTGATCCACTCCGTTCCCCTCGCAGTTTGAGAGTTGCTATACCCTAGATACTTGTCTTGTGCTACTATTCATGTTTGTGATTGAGTACTTGTCATTATTTGGTGGTGAAGTTATAATTTCAGATTGTGTTGTACCACTTATGCCACTGATTATGATCATGTTCGCACGTTGTGAGTAGTTCCCGTATGTTCCTGAGGGCATAGGATGAATTGGCATTGATTTATATATGACATGTGTTGGTATTTTGTCAAGAGTTTATCTTTTATGTGATTCTATGATGGTGTTGTGCGAACGTCGACTGCACAACACTTCACCTATATGGGCTCATAGGAGAACACCGTAGTGTAATGAATTGATGGAGACTTGGGAGGACACGTAAACCTGAGACCGAGTCATGAAGTTATATTATGAGGGTATTAGTATCGGGGACCTTAGAGTGTAATGCTATGGTGGGACTTTAGGTCTTAATAATTCTTGTGCAGTCATTTGCTTGGCCACATGATCCATCATAAGGGGTTGTAGTTTATTTATTTAGCTATACCTAATTATGGCTCCGTCCAAAGAGGATTAAAACTTGACAAGATATTCAACGTGTTGTTTAATAAATCTCTATGCCTAGCATCATCCATGCCGCCCTCGGGAACGTTTGCCACATATAAGTTACACATCACTTGAGCTTGTCCTTTGCCACATAAGAGGATTGGGCTTTCTCTCTTTGAGAGCTTTCACTTGCTACTATCTGTTATCTGCTTGCAATTATACAACTGAAAATACCAAAAACACTGCATCTTTTATTGTTTTATTTATCAATCTTACTAACCAATACCTTCAGCTCCTCGTGGGTTCGACAACCTTTTCTAATTGAAAGGTACTACAATTGATCTCCTGCACTTGGGAGCCATCAAGATACTTTTCTGGCGCCGTTGCCGGGGAGCGTAGCGCTATTGGTAAGAAGTTTGGTAAGGAAACTTGAAAGCTGTTTATCTCATTGTTACTATGGCATTTATGAATCGTGCCTCGCTGCATCTTGCTCTATATGAAAGTGCTTATGCCACTACTGCAAAGGTGGTTGAAACTACTGTGTCTGAGGTACCTAAAGTGGGATATAAAATTCCCATGGTCATGTTAAAAGAGTTATGAAAAATCCATTTACAGGAGATGGAACTAAGTCGGCACGCGAGCACATGGAAATAATTGAGGACATATGTGGCTTATTCAGACTACCTGGTATTTCAGAGGATCAGGTAAAAAGGAAGCTATTGTATTTGTCTTTATCTGGTAATGCTCGTGATTGGTACAGGTCTTGGATGAAGAGGTCCAGAATGAATGGAGTATCTTGAGGAAGGTTTTCTTTCTTAAATATTTTACTCCTAAAGAAGCTTATGATAACCGCTGCTATATATTCAATTTCTGGCCACATCTGGGAGAGAGTATTACTCAAGCTTGGGGGAGGTTAAAGGAACTCCTTCGCAAGAATCCATGTCATGATCTTACAAGGAAACTTATATTGATAAACTTTTATGTGAGACTACCTATGAAGCACAAGGAGATTCTGGATAATTCATCTGGTGGAAGTTTTACTAATAACACTGAAGAAGAAGCATGGAATTTATTGGAGACTATTTCTGAAAATACTAGCCACTGGGATCTTGATAAAGGTAATGAGCCATATTTTGATTATGAATATTCATGTGTAGAGAATTTCTCTACTTCTATTCTGTTTAAAAATCTGAGTGATACTTTTGGTCTTGATCCTTATGTTATAATTGAAATAGCTAAAGGTTTTGCTGATCATATCTGTGTTCCAAAAAGTGGATTTGAAGTTTATGTTGAACCTGTTAAACAATCTATTGTTGTTCCTAAAGTTATTAAACAGGTTGAACCAATGTCATCTGTGACAATTGAGGAGTATGTTGAACCACCTCCATTTCCAAACCAAGTTAAGGAGAATTTACTTAAAGCTGTTACTAACAAGAGTAACAAAAGATGTTCTCAGCCTTATGAACAGGTGGAAGTCAACACTCAAATTTCTGTTATCAAGCAACTAAATGAAGAAGACCCAGTGGATGTTTATCTATGTGAAGATGCTACCAAAGTCATCAAAGGTAATTCGGCCAAAGTTGGGAAACCTGTTATATCATGCTCTATTGGGACTTCAAGTTATCATGGTCTATGTGATATTGGAGCAAGTATTAGTGTCATTCCATATTCTCTTTATCTTGAGATCAAGCCTGATATTGATCCCATTGTTATGGAAGAGACAGGTATGACAATTCAACTTGCTAATAAAGATTATATTAGTCCATTTGGAATTGTTAGAGATGTTGAAGTATTGATTGGCAAAATAAAATACCCTGCTGATTTTATTGTGCTTGGTTGTCCTCAAGATTCATTTTGTCCTATCATTTTTGGTAGACCTTTCTTACATACTGTTGGTGCTGAAATTAATTTGCCTAAAGAGAAAGTGTTTATTAAATGTGCTGGTGAGAAACTTGAATTTAACTTTTCCAAATTTGCTGATAAACATGTTGAGAAAGAGCCAATTCCTAATAATTTAATTGAAACTCTTGCTCATATAGCTGTAGCTTCAACTGATGTTGTAGAACGTTATATGCTTAATCAAGATGAACCATTTAATGATGAGGAAAAAGAGGCTTTGGAACAAATATTATGGCAACAACCACCACAATTACAATTGCATATCCCACCTGATAATTTAGGAGTGCTACCACCACCTAAAGGGGATCCTAGTTTTGAATTGAAACCTTTGCCTGCAAATCTGAAATATGCATATTTGGATGAGAAGAGCATATATCCTGTCATTATTAGTGCTAACCTTTCAGCTGAAGAGGAAGAGAAATTACTTGATGTGCTAAAAGCTCACCGACCAGCCATTGGATACTCTCTTGATGATCTTAAAGGTATAAGCCCCGCTCTATGTATGCATAAAATTAATCTGGAGGAAGATGCAAAACCTGTTGTTGATTTTCAACGCCGCCTCCATCCAAAAATGAAAGAAGTGGTAAGGAAAGAGGTAATAAGACTTATTGAAGCTGGTATCATTTATCCTATAGCTGACAGTAAGTGGGTTAGTCCTGTTCATTGTGTTCCTAAAAAGGGTGGAATGACTGTTGTTCCAAATGAAAAGGATGAACTTGTGGCTCAACGTACTGTAGTTGGTTATAGGATGGTTATTGATTTCAGAAAATTGAATAAAGCAACTCGAAAAGATCATTATCCATTGCCATTTATTGATCAAATGCTAGAAAGGTTGTCTAAACACTCTCACTTTTGCTATCTAGATGGTTATTCAGGTTTCTCGCAAATTCCTGTCCATAAGGATGATCAAGAAAAGACCACTTTTACTTGCCCATATGGTACTTTTGCTTACAGGAGAATGCCATTCGGTTTATGTAATGCTCCTGCTACTTTTCAAAGATGCATGAATGCTATATTTGCTGATTATATTGAAAAGATAATGGAGGTTTTTATGGATGATTTTTCTGTGTATGGTACTTCCTTCGATAATTGCTTGTTCAACCTTAACAAAGTTTTACAGCGTTGTGAAGACCAACACTTGGTTCTTAATTGGGAGAAGTGTCACTTCATGGTTACTGAGGGTATAGTTCTTGGGCATAAGATTTCTGGAGAAGGAATAGAAGTTGATCCAGCAAAGATTGAAGCTATTGAAAAACTACCATATCCAAGGGACCTCAAAGGTATAAGAAGTTTTCTTGGGCATGCAGGTTTTTACCGTAGGTTCATTAAGGATTTCTCCAAAATATCAAAACCTCTAACCAATCTTCTGCAAAAGGATGTTCCTTTCTCTTTTAATGATGATTGCATTGAGTCCTTTAATATTTTGAAGAATGCTTTAATCACTGCTCCCATTATTCAACCTCCTGATTGGAACTTGCCTTTTGAAATTATGTGTGATGCTAGTGATTATGCAGTTGGGGCTGTTTTGGGCCAACGTGTTGATAAGAAACTGAATGTTATTTATTATGCTAGTAGAACACTTGATGCTGCTCAAAAGAATTATGCTACAACTGAGAAAGAATTTTTAGCAGTACTGTTTGCTTGTGACAAGTTTAGACCTTATATTACTGATTCAAAAGTCACAATACATACTGATCATTCTGCTATTAAATACTTGATGAATAAGAAAGATGCTAAGCCTAGACTAATAAGATGGGTACTTCTATTGCAAGAATTTGATTTACACATTGTTGATAGGAAAGGGGAGGATAATCAAGTTGCTGATCATCTCTCTAGGATGGAAAGCATACCTGATGATCCTATTCCTATTAATGATAGCTTTGTTAATGAACAACTTGCAATTGTTAATGTTTCTAGTGCTAAAGTTGCATCTCCTTGGTTTGCCAACTATGCAAATTTTATTGTTGGTAAAGTTTTGCCTCCACACTTCACTTCTCAACAAAGAAAGAAATTCTTTTATGATCTTAGACATTATTTTTGGGATGATCCTTTCCTCTATAAGAAAAGTGTGGATGGTATTATTAGACGTTGTGTACCTGAGCATGAACAACAGGCTATTATAAGAGATTGTCATGACAGTCCCTATGGAGGGCATCATGCAGGAGATCGCACAGGAGCAAAGGTATTACAATCTGGTTTCTATTGGCCTACTTTATTTAAGGACTGTGCTGAATATGTTAAATCTTGTGATAAATGTCAAAGAGTAGGAAACATTGGTAGGAGGAATGAAATGCCTATGAATTATTCATTGCCACTTGAACCATTTGATGTGTGGGGTTTTGACTTTATGGGTCCTTTCCCAGAATCAAAGACAAAGCATACTCACATTTTGGTTGCAGTTGACTATGTTACAAAGTGGGTGGAAGCAATTCCAACCAAAAGTGCAGATCATGCCACAGCAATGAAGATGCTCAAGGACATCATTTTCCCCAGGTTTGGTGTTCCTAGGTTCTTAATTACTGATGGTGGTTCTCATTTCTTGCATGGTGTTCTTAGAAAAACTTTGGCAAAATATGATGTTAACCATAGAATTGCATCTCCTTATCATCCTCAAACAAGTGGGCAAGTTGAATTAAGCAATAGGGAAATTAAACTCATTTTGGAAAAGACAGTGAATAAGTCTAGATCTGATTGGCCAATTAAGATTAATGATGCTTTGTGGGCTTATAGAACTGCTTTTAAAAATCCTATGGGAATGTCTCCTTATAAAATGGTTTATGGAAAAGCTTGTCACTTACCTGTTGAACTAGAACATAAAGCTAGATGGGCTATTAAACAACTGAACTTTGATTTTAAAACTGCGGGAGAAAAGAGAATTCTTGACCTAAACCTACTTGACGAATGGAGAAATGAAGCTTATGAAAGTGCCAGGATGTTTAAAGAAAAAGTTAAGATTTGGCATGACAAGAAAATTAAGAAAAAGGAATTCAAAGTAGGTGATCAAGTTTTATTGTACAACTCTCGTTTCAAGTTTTCTGCAGGGAAGCTAGCTTCAAAGTGGCAGGGACCATTAGTGATACAGGAGGTGTACCGTTCAGGAGCTATCCGTCTTCACGGTGACATGAAAGGTAAACCTCATGTAGTCAATGGACAACGCCTTAAACCTTATATTGCAGGAAAGAGCTTCATCGGAAGGGTGGAGGAGTTGAATTTACAAACACCGGAGAGGTAATTGAGAGAAACCGTGCAGTTTCAGAAACCCTAAATCAATAGAAGGTAACTTTGTGTTGGAAAGTTTCTCGGAATTGCATAAAATTTTACGGAGGTCATTTTTATGGAAATCATCGTATGGGACAAGAAAACTGGACGAAACGGAGACCCGAGGGAGAAAGAGAGGGGCCCACGCGGCCCATGTACCTGGCCGCGTGGGGCTATCCCTTTTCCACCTCGGAGTCCTTTTCGTCTCGTTTTCGATCCCGACGCTTCGTCTTGACCTAAAAACCCTCAATATATACCCTCTCTGCCGATCTAATCTCGCACCGAGCGTTCTCGAGCGATCTTTGTTTCTGTTGTTTCTGCCTGTCAGGTTTTAGCCATGTCTTGCTCCGGATCCAACCAAGAGGGGGAGAGCTCTCCCAAGGAGGGTGTTGTGAACCGCTACCTCAACTCCGTGATGACACCACCGAAGACCGTGTGCTTCAAGGAGGGCGTGATGCTCGTGGAGGAGGTGAAGGCTCCCAAGGCCACCGGCACGGTGGAGGAAAGGCTGGATGAGTTGAGGACAAGACCTTCAGGTATGGCACTGTGGTTTACCGCAGCCTTGATGCTCACCACTTCATGAACCTGGAGCTGGAAAGAAGGTTGAAGAGTACAAGAAAAGGCTTGAAGATCTGGAAGATAGATACAAGGACGTCATCGACAAGTGGGAAAGTTCCAATGCTTCATGTGGGATGGAGAACCAGAACTGCGAATATGAAGAACGCTTCAAGAAGATTGCAGCAGCGCCACCCTCAGGTACAATGATCCACCTACATCTTTCCGTGATGGAAGGCCTTTCCATGGAAGATGGCTGAGTGGGAGAAGAATATGAGAAGGAGGAGCTGCAGCAAAGAAAGATGAAACGCCAAGCTTGGGGGAGTTCCATCTAGTCTTTCTCTTATTTATCATATCTATCTAGTCATGGTGTGTTTGCTTTTATCGATTAGTTATCAATATCTCTTAGGCGTGTGTGAGCTCATGGAGCATTATCATGTATCCCTATCTTATGGTTTATCAATGAATATTAAAGTATGGTGTCATCCATGATTCTCTTGTTTGGGGATTTATGGGTAACACTCATGCAAATGAGCGTGGCATATTTAGAATTTCAATCACATCTTGCCTTGAAATTAATTAACTTGAGTATGTTGGACAATTATAGAATTATCTCAATATAGAAGAAGTAAAAAGACTTGTGAATTAATAGTTTGAGGTTAAGATATAGTCTTGTAGGATAAGAAGTTGAGAAGACTTAATGAAAAGGATATAAAACACTCTTGTTACAACCTAGTATCTTTTGAGCAAATTAATGATCATGGATATTTCAATACTTATGCTCTTGAATGTGAATGAAAGGAAGGCACCTGAAATTTCAGCTAGCCATGGAAAGTGTAAGAAAAGGGTTGTGTAGAGCATGGGAACTTGATTGAGATATCCATGACTAAAGTTTGCACTAGTTACTAGTCAAGCAAGAGTGATAACAATTTTTATATCTATCTGTCTTTTCATTTGTCTTCTTTTGAACTTGTTATCCAATGAGAGTTTATCTTGTCTTTGAATTTCAGCAAAGTATAAAAGATTATAATGCTTGCCATGAAGAGCAAAAGCATGTGAAAAACAATATGATTCGATTGTCCAACATACAATGGTTATTTGCTTTCAAAAGTAAGGGGTGATTGCTAGAGTTCTACTTATGTTGCCCTCATATGTATGAGTTTTAGATCATTAATCTTATCTTGCAATTGAATATGATGATGATACAATGCCCGTATTTATTTATCAACCATAAGTCCATTGATGCATGTAATGATCTATGTCCTTACTTACTCGAGGACGAGTAAAGGTTTAAGCTTGGGGGAGTTGATACGTGCATTTTATATCATCATTTATATAACTTTTAGTATCATACTAGAATGTTATTTGCATGATTATATGATTGTTTCTACATGTTTTAGATGATTTTGGGGACTTTCATACAAAGTCCCTATTTTTGGTATTTAATTTCTGGGAGGCAGAAAACCTCCTTTTTCTTGTCTTTAATGTTTCAGGAGCTACAGGACCTCAAATAATAAAAGGAAAAATACTGCGTCAGTTTTTCATCGGGAGAAAGGCAGAGGGAAGAAGACCGAAGAGAGGAGAGCCACGAGGGCCAAATGGGGGTGGCCCACGCGGCCCATGTACCTGGCCGCGTGGGACCCACCCAAAGGCCTCGGGCACCTCCTCGCCTGGGGCTTTTTATCGACGCCTTCGTCTCGCCCGAAAAGTAACGCCCTAATTTTTCCAAGTCCATCCGAGGTCGCGGCGGCGGCGAAACTCCTGATCCCTTCCGAGGGGGGTCAGATCCTGCTGCTCCGGAACTCCGGAGAAGGGGGAAATCATCGTCATCGTCATCACCTCTCCTCCTTGGCGTGGGAGGAGGCCTCTACATCATCACCCCCATCAAGACCAGCACCATCACCATCATCATCACCGTGATCCACTCCGTTCCCCTCGCAGTTTGAGAGTTGCTATACCCTAGATACTTGTCTTGTGCTACTATTCATGTTTGTGATTGAGTACTTGTCATTATTTGGTGGTGAAGTTATAATTTCAGATTGTGTTGTACCACTTATGCCACTGATTATGATCATGTTCGCACGTTGTGAGTAGTTCCCGTATGTTCCTGAGGGCATAGGATGAATTGGCATTGATTTATATATGACATGTGTTGGTATTTTGTCAAGAGTTTATCTTTTATGTGATTCTATGATGGTGTTGTGCGAACGTCGACTGCACAACACTTCACCTTATGGGCTCATAGGAGAACACCGTAGTGTAATGAATTGATGGAGACTTGGGAGGACACGTAAACCTGAGACCGAGTCATGAAGTTATATTATGAGGGTATTAGTATCGGGGACCTTAGAGTGTAATGCTATGGTGGGACTTTAGGTCTTAATAATTCTTGTGCAGTCATTTGCTTGGCCACATGATCCATCATAAGGGGTTGTAGTTTATTTATTTAGCTATACCTAATTATGGCTCCGTCCAAAGAGGATTAAAACTTGACAAGATATTCAACGTGTTGTTTAATAAATCTCTATGCCTAGCATCATCCATGCCGCCCTCGGGAACGTTTGCCACATATAAGTTACACATCACTTGAGCTTGTCCTTTGCCACATAAGAGGATTGGGCTTTCTCTCTTTGAGAGCTTTCACTTGCTACTATCTGTTATCTGCTTGCAATTATACAACTGAAAATACCAAAAACACTGCATCTTTTATTGTTTTATTTATCAATCTTACTAACCAATACCTTCAGCTCCTCGTGGGTTCGACAACCTTTTCTAATTGAAAGGTACTACAATTGATCTCCTGCACTTCGGAGCCATCACTTCCATGTCCCTGATCTGCACGCGAGTTGCCGTCTTCTCCTTCACGGGACCGAGTAGCTCCGCCTTGAAGACCGACGACCGAGCGGCGAGTAGGCACCTGTGCGCGGCGAATGTATCTCCACCGACCTCCAAAGAGATATCTGAAGCCTCGCCGGCGAGGAGTAGCTGTCACTAGTAGAAAATGGCTCATCCATCCCGGTTCCAGAGGGCCTTTCGTCCCGGTTTTTCAACCGGGACTAAAGGGTCGGGACTAAAGGGGGGGGGGGGGGCCTTTCGTCCCAGGTGTCCACGAACCGGGACTAAAGGCCCCCCATGTGGGCGGAGCTGTGCGCGGGCAGGTGGAGGACCTTTACCAACCGGGACTAAAGGTACCGGGAATTTTTTAAATTTTATTTTCAATTCTATTCTCAATTCTACTCTTAATTATTTTCAATTCTATTTTTAATTCTATTCCTAATTCTATTCTGAAATTTCTCACTTAGCCACACACTTGAACTAGTTATACACTTAATCTCAGGTCAAAGTAGTTACTCTGGTCAAACTTCTCAATCGGTCACCCATCCTGAAATTGCTCCAGCCCGAGCACGCTTAACTTTGAGTTCCTTCCAAATTAGATACCAAATGAGATGTTAGAACTTACTGATAATAGTATCCTATCAATCATATTAACCCCTGAGTTATGATGTTACACTTTTTATTGTTTAAATTTTCAAAATTTATTTGAATAAATACAATGATTATGTAATTTTTTTTTAATAAATAACAATGATTATGTAATAATATTTTTTTAATAAATAACAGTGACATTTAATATGGAATAATTCATATCTTTAAATCCATAAATTGAAATTTGACAAATAAAATGTCTAAATTGATTAGAAAAATGTGAGGAATTCAAATATGCAATCCATATCATCTTTTGCTTCACAGAAATATCGATAGTTAGAAAATTTGTCCTCTTTCGATGAATAGTCATGGTGGCCATTTTGATCGTTTTTGAAAAAAATCAAATAAAGTGAAAAACCCTAAAAAAAAAGGTATCCTTTAGCATGGTTGTGTTATGTTAGGACATATTAACATCCAAAACGAAGATCCACCCAACTCTTGCAAAGATTCTCTCTGTTTCGCCCGAAGTGGGAATTTTCAGCTATAAGTCCACTAACTTACTAGAGAGAAAGTGAAGCCGGTCGCACACTGGAGTAGGATCTTGGACATGTACACCACCCAACACACTTATATACATATGGTATGGAACCAGCTAGGTTTTGGTGGGGTTTCCGATACTCCAGAGCCCCGCTTCGGTGAAAGCCTAGACCCGGTGGAAAAAAGTCGTAGTTCCTGTATACCCCTTTGAACGGAGTCGAAAGGGGTAGACCAGTAGACTTTTTTTTTGCTTGGTTGTGTTAGGTTAGGACATAGGAACATCCAAAACAAAGATCCACCCAACTCTTGCAAAGATTCTCTCTGTTTCGCCCGAAGTGGGAATTTTCAGCTATAAGTTCACCAACTTACTAGAGAGAAAGTGAAGCCGGTCACACACCGGAGTAGGATCTTGGACATGTACAACACCCAACACACTTATATACATATGGAACAGAACCAGATAGGTTTTGGTGGGGTTTCCGATGCTCCGGAGCCCCGCTTCGGTGAAACCCTAGACCCGCTAGAAAAAAGTCAAACTTTCTCATATACCCCTTGAACAGAGTCGAAAGGGGGTAGGCCAGTGGACTTTTTTGCATGGTTGTGTTAGGTTAGGACATAGGAACATCCAAAACCAAGATCCACCCAACTCTTGCAAAGATTCCCTCCGTTTCATCCGAAGTGGGAATTTTTAGCTATAAGTCCACCAACTTACTAGAGAGAAAGTGAAGCCGGTGAAGCCGGTCACACACCGGTGTAGGATCTTGGACATGTACAACACCCAACACACTTATATACATATGGTATGGAACCAGCTAGGTTTTGGTGGAGTTTCCGAAGCTCCGGAGCCCCGCTTCGGTGAAAGGCTAGACCCGGTGGAAAAAAGTCAAATTTCTCGTATACCCCTTTGAACGGAGTCGAAAGGGGGTAGGCCAGTGGACGTTTTTGCTTGGTTATGTTGGGTTAGGACATAGGAACATCCAAAACCAAGATCCACCCAACTCTTGTAAAGATTCCCTCTGTTTTGCCCGAAGTGGGAATTTTCAGCTATAAGTCCACCAACTTGCTAGAGAGAAAGTGAAGCACGTGATGCTGGTCACACACCGGAGTACGATCTTGGACATGTACAATACCCAACACACTTATATACATATGGTATGGAACCATATATATTTTGGTGGGGTTTCCGATGCTTCGGAGCCCCGCTTCGGTGAAAGCCTAGGCCTGGTGGAAAAAAGTCAAAGTTGCTGTATACCCCTTTGAACGGAGTCGAAAGGAGGTAGACCAGTGGACTTTTTTTGCTTAGTTGTGTTAGGTTAGGACATAGGAACATCCAAAACAAAGTTCCACCCAACTCTTGCAAAGATTCTCTCCGTTTCGCCTGAAGTGGGAATTTTCAGCTATAAGTCCACCAACTTACTAGAGAGAAAGTGAAGCCGGTCACACACCGGAGTAGGATCTTAGACATGTACAACACCCAACACACTTATATACATATGGAGCGGAACCAGATAGGTTTTGGTGGGGTTTCCGACGCTCCGGAGCCCCGCTTTGGTGAAACCCTAGACCCGCTAGAAAAAAGTCAAACTTTCTCATATACCCCTTGAACATAGTCGAAAGGGGGTAGGCCAGTGGACTTTTTTGCATGGTTGTGTTAGGTTAGGACATAGGAACATCCAAAACCAAGATCCACCGAACTCTTGCAAAGATTCCCTCCGTTTCGTCCGAAGTGAGAATTTTTAGCTATAAGTCCACCAACTTACTAGAGAGAAAGTGAAGCCGGTGAAGCCGGTCACACACCGGTGTAGGATCTCGGACATGTACAACACCCAACACACTTATATACATATGGTATGGAACCAGCTAGGTTTTGGTGGAGTTTCCGAAGCTCCGGAGCCCCGCTTCGGTGAAAGGCTAGACCCGGTGGAAAATGTCAAAGTTCTCGTATACCCCTTTGAACGGAGTTGAAAGGGGGTAGGCCAGTGGACTTTTTTGCTTGGTTATGTTAGGTTAGGACATAGGAACATCCAAAACCAAGATCCACCCAACTCTTGTAAAGATTCTCTCTGTTTTGCCCGTAGTGGGAATTTTCAGCTATAAGTCCACCAACTTACTAGGGAGAAAGTGAAGCCGGTCACACACCGGAGTAGGATCTTGGACATGTACAACACCCAACACACTTATATACATATGGTATGGAACCAGCTAGGTTTTGGTGGGGTTTCCGACGATCCGGAGCCTCGCTTCGGTGAACCCCTAGACCCGCTGGAAAAAAGTCAAAGTTCCCTTATACCCCTTTGAACGGAGTCGAAAGGGGTAGGCCAGTGAAATTTTAACTGGAGTATATCACAAGAATATCGATAGTTTTAAAAAAATTCACCTCTTTGATAAGAGTCATGGTGGCCATTTTAACCGCTGTTTGAAAACAATCAAATAAAGTAAACAAAACCACTAAAAAAGATATGGCGCAAAATGGCACCCATATAATTTCACAAAGAGTAATCCACATTTTATGAATAATCCTCAAGTATTAGGAATTTTCTTGATTTCTACCTAATTTCGCCTAGTTAAATGAGTTTATACTGATTTTTCGAAAGTAATTTCTTCTATTTAAATGAGTTCTTGTGATGCAAAATATGATATAATTGCTAAATTTGGATTCCTCTCATTTTTCTAGTCGATTTAGACATTTTATTTGTTAAATTTCGATTTACGGATTTGAAGATATGAATTATTCCATGTTAAATGAAAAATAGAAAAAAAATAAAGGTATGCCGACGGCTTTAGTCCGGGTTCGTGTTACGAACCGGGACTAAAGGGTGCCGTGACCCTTTAGTCCCGGTTCGTAACACGAACCGGGACCAAAGGTTCCTAACGAACCGGGACGAATGCTCACGGGCACCGTGGCCGTCCGAACCGGGATGAATGGCCCCATTAGTCGCGGTTCGTAATGTAACCGGGACTAAAGCTCTAAACCGATGGCCTGTTTTCTACTAGTGTGTCCGAGGTGCCGGTGCATGTCCGACGGTGGCACAACGACGGACGGCAGGACTGGCTCGGTGAAGAACTTTTGTACCACACTGACGTCACACCTAATGCTGAAAGCATCATCCCTGAGGTAGGGGGATTCCTCCAAGTCCTTCCTTTTCATGAACTGAGGGAAGCCCATCGCTGTACCTTTCCTGGAGAGGGTGTTTATTGTGGTGCTGCGTATGCTGTACGACGGCACTGGTTGGCTATCTTGGTCAAGCAAACTTATCTTGAATTCAGCTTTGACTTCATTAGAGCATCTCCAACAGACGCGCTTCGGCGCCGCGCGCTATATTTTGTATCCAGCGCCAAAAAGGCGTTTTCGGGCGCGGCGCGCTGGTTTTGCTTTTCCAGCCGCGCTATAGTTTAGCGCGCCGAAACGCAGCGCTCCAGCGGACGCCCAAAAACTCCAGCGCCCGCCGGCGCTAGACAAAAATGAAACCAATATGATAGTTCAAATATAGATAAATACATTGCGTAGAATAAATATGCAAACCAACATGATAGTTCAAATATAGAATAAATACATGACATAGTTCAAATTCTACGCATAGTTCATCAAACCACAATCATCGATCATGCATCATCTTCTTCCTCTCCATTTTCTTTCTCCTCATCATCCTCCCCCGCATCTTCTTCAACCGCCCCATTCTCAACTTGGACGGTGTTCCCACTACCTTCAAATGCACCATCGGAAGGCACGTGAGGCATACGTACCGAAGCATTGCCTCCACCCATAGAAACCCCCAAGCCAACCGGAGGTGCACTCGGCCCTCCCATGTTACCCATGCCTCCATATCCTCCCATGCCAACCGGAGGTGCACTCATCCCTCCCATGCCACCCATGCCTCCATATCATCCCATGAGAGACCCAAAACCTCCCATGCCTCCATAGCCTCCCATGTTTGTGCCCATGCTTCCGAAGCCACCCATTGTACCTCCCATGCCTCCAAAGCTTCCCATGCCACCCATGGTGGCTCCAACACCTCCCAAGCCTACAAAGCTTCCCATGCCACCCATTGTACCTCCCATGCCACCCATGCCACCCATGGTAGCACCAACACCTCCCATGCCACCCATGCCACCCATGGTAGCACCAACACCTCTCATGCCACCCATGCCACCCATGGTAGCACCAACACCTCCCATGCCTCCCATGCCCATCATCTTTTTTCGAACCATGAGTTGATCACGGCATATGTTGAGGTACTCCTTTTGCCTCTCGTCAAAGTGTGACGTATCCATGAAGAAGAGGTACTTCTCATATTCCATAACCCGCGCTTGTTCATCCATTTGCAACTTATTTTCCTCCAATGCCACCCTCCTCTCCTCCGCCGCCACCTTTCTTGCTTCGATTGCCGCCTCTTGTGTCCTAGCCGCCCTCCTATCCTCCGCTTGTTGCTTTCTTGCTTTCACCATTTCGTCCATGGCATTCTTGAGGTCATCGTCCCCTCCCTTCTTCTTGCTCTCTTTTGCTTGTTTAGCTCCCGTTGGTCTTTTTGGCTTGGAGTAGGCAACCGAGTTTGGTGTAGGGCTCCTCTTCTTCGTGCCATCGCTTGAGCCCTCTTCATCATCATCACCAACATTTGTGACGAGTTGCTCAATGTTTGGATAGCTTGGCACATCTAGTAAGCCCTCACGCTTCTTCCACTTTTCTTCATCCTTCAACACATCGTAGCAATGAGACATCACAAAAGGTCTCCCTCTCTTCGCCTTGCCATTCTTCCCCTTCTTATCTTCCCCTCGAAACAAGCCTTGTGCAATGTTGAGCTACACATAGAACCATACAAGAGAACAAGTTAACACACAAATGGTGAAAGTAAGAAAGCAACAATGAAATTGCCACACAAAGAAATGCCACTTACCCTATCCACATCATTTGTGCCGCTTGGGTTGATGGAGTCAACCGCCGTCAAACACGCCGACCACTTTTGACAATCGGAGTTTATCAACGACAACCGGGAACGAAGAGATCTATTGCTACGCTCAACGTCACTCTTGTTGCGTGCGTCAAAGTACACCTTCATCATATCCCAATATGTGTTATAAGTTTGGGCCGTCGCAACGGAGGCATCCAAGGACACATTCAACCACGCGTTGCATAGCAAAACATCTTCTTTTGAGCTATAGTTGCCCGCCCTTCCTTTCGGTGCCTCCACCAAACCCTCACCATCCTCATCCATATCCTCATATTCATGATCCTCATCATGAATTTCATTGTTTTGAGACCATTGAGAAGTGTTGGATCCAACACCCATGGTTGACAAGTATGCATCATCATCCAAACTACAAAGACGGTGAAAGTAACTATAATTTTGCTACACATATGCACATTTCATAGCAATCAACAACAAAAAAGAAAAGGAAAAAAATTCATACCTTGTGTGCATTTGATCAGACACCATGGGCGCGTCGGGTGGCAGCTCCGCTTCCGGTTGCGTCGGCGCTTGGAAGGGCGGAGGCGGGGGTGGCAGATGCGCTTCCGGTTGCGGCGGCGCTTGGAAGGGCGGAGGCGGGGCCGCCGCTTTCCTCACCCGCTTTGCAGCCGGTTCCCCCTTCTTCCCCTTTTGTGCCGCCGCCGACGCCGCCGGCCGCTTGGCGCCGACCTTGCGCGGCTGCGCAGCAGGCGCCCGCGCGACGCCGTCGACGGAGTTCGCCCGGGGCGCCATGAAAAGGCCGCGCGCGAGACCAACGGGAGGAGCAGCGGCGCCGGTGGAGGTGGCAAATCCCGCGCTAGGGTTTGCGGCGGCGCCGGCGAGCGAGGGGTCGCGCAGGTAGGGAGGGGTCGGGGGGACGTCGGAGCGGCCGTCCATCGCCGGAATTTCGCCGGCGGCGGCGTGGGAGGGGCGAGGGCGGGAGAGAGAGCGCGAGCGGCGGGAGATTTCACCGGCAGTTGGGGGATTCGCGCGCGTTTTTCTTTTCCCCGCGCGCTGGACGGCAGGCCGCAAATAAACCGCCGATGGTACCGCTTCGTCCCACGCGCTGGACGGTTATCGCGCGCGCGGTTCTTTTCGCGCGTCTGCTGGAGCATGCGAAACGTCCCCGCGCGTGTCAAACGACCGGTATATCCCGCGCGCGACGTTTTTGCAGCGTCTGTTGGAGATGCTCTTAGTTTGATCAGATTGTAGAAAAATGGATATCAAATCGGCGTCGTCCGATTGAAAGCCATCTGGGTAGTAGAGCATACACCAACGATGGCCTCCGGCGCCGAATTTTTCGGATTTGATGTACTCCCTCCGTCCCAAAATAAGTGTCTCAAGTGTGTACAAAAGTGAATGTAACTATACATGTTTCATGTCTAGATACATTCACTTTTTGACAAATCTAAGACAGTTATTTTTGGACGGAGGGAGTAGTTGCCGTTGCCAAGTCCCTTGGTGCGGGAGTAGCCGTCTATCTTGACGACGTGCGACCCTGACACGGCCTGCGCGACGATAGCCGAGGCGGTCAGCGGCGGTCCGTCTTCGCCGCTGATGATGCCCACCGGAGACATAGAAGAGCTGGACATGGTAATTGTGATTGAGTGCTGACAGCAGCGAATTGTTATGCAGGATGGAAGTGATCGGGAGGTGGCTGTTACTGGTATATGTACACCATGATGGTCGCCGTGCATTGGTGGCGCCCGACGCCCGAGCAGTCGGGAGCGTAATTACTGCTGCGGGCGACGAGGAGACGCACGCATGCGCGTCTGTGTGTTGCGTGCCCGATGCACGCGTACGATTCGCCGGTGTTTTCATTTTTTTTTGTGAGGATACATCAGGTGATTACAGCAAGTAGGCAGAAAAGACCACCACAAAGATAGAAATTACACACAAGTCCTTCTGCATTGAAGCCGCCGGCGAAGAGGACGTGCCGATGACGCGCCGCCGCCTCTTCTTCCCTGGAACCTTGGAACGGAAGAAGCCCCCTAGCGGACGGGAAGTCGTCGATCCTCGAACCCCGAAGAGCCTCCACCCTACTCCACCAGCCGCATCGCTTGCATCACCACCATCTGCATCGAAGTCGTCAACTGGATCCGCCGCTGCCAGATCCAGAGGGGGAAGAACCGCGCACGGCGAGCCTAGAGGACCGCGAGCACGGGGAAGTCGCCTGCTTGATGGCGAAGCTCCAGAGAGCGCCGACATCGGAGAGGAAGAAGACGACCCCAAAACGCCAACCACCGACGCCTCCGCCTCCAAGACGCAGCCGGCGAGCAACCTACTCAAGCCTACACTATATACACGACGAGATCCGGGGTTCCCCCACCCTCCCGCCACCGGAGCGGCCGGCGGAGGGAAGGGGAACCAGTGAATCGCCGCCGGCGAGGTGGTTTGACTAGGTGGTTTCAGAAATCGCCTCTCCGGCACTGTAGCGGGGGAGAGAGAGAGTCCAAGGTCGCTCTTCCCAGCGTAATTTTCATTTACCTCGCAGGAAACGAGACGCCGCCAGCTTAGCATCTGGTTACACGGGGGCACACAATATGCGTCCAGTTTGGTTGATGCCTTCGAATTATTTTTTCTGCAAATAATACGAAATACACAACATATAAATGTATAAGAAAGTAAAATTTTGAAGTAAATTTTGAAGTAAATTTGGAAAATAGAATTTTTGAATTTTTCATCAGCAGTTGACCCACATTAAAAGACTGACTAATTAGGTACTACTCCCTTCGTTTCGAAATAAAAGATGTTTTACTGTAACTTCTTTTTACAGATTCACATGTATCTACATGTGTTTAGACACATTTTTATATGTATGTTCACTCATTTGAATACGCACATAGTAAAATGTGAAAACATCTTATATTTAGAAACGGATGGAGTACTACTATGTGTTGAAATTGTCTAATTCTATCTTCAGCCCATGTATTATTACTATGATTTTGTTTTTTGAAATATTGTGGCATGTTAGTAATATATACTCCCCCGTTTCTAATTATAAAATGTTCTAAATTTTCAACATAAACTACACACGCAGTGAAATAAGTGAATATACGCACTAAAATAGGTCTAGATACAAACGAATCTCAGAAAAGGTAAAACATTTTATATGTAGTAACGGAGAGAGTATGTCATAATTTGTTCTATCATTTTCAAAATTCTAAAAGTGTCAACCAGGACCCGAAGGGTGCACCAAATAATCTCCAATGTAATTAGTGCCAAACATTGAAAAGCTTCTTTCTTGGACAAAACTCCAGGTTTCCGTGATTGATAAAAGTCTACTACTCACTGTATGGGCATGAGTACTCGCTCTAGTTCGGTGTATAAGTCCTCCTCGCCAATTTTTGCCCGATATTTAACTAAGAAAGTATATTTCATATGACAAAAAACATACCACTGAATTCGGAATCGGAAGAAGTTTTTTATCATAAAATATTTGTGGCATATAACACATATGCTCACAATCATGGTCAAAAATTGGCTCGAAATTTATGGAGGACTTATACACCGAACCAAAGGTAGTACTACCCACAATCTATCCTTTGGGACTTATATCTTTATTTTGAGTCAGATAGATTGAACCAACAATTAGTGGAAATAACTCAATTGCATGGATGCCATAAAAGGCACGTGTGGTTACTTGCTTCAAGGCCAACCAGCCACCACCATATGCAAGTTTTTGTTGTTTCTGGTTGTTTGGTTTTCATATGCTTAGACTACTCATAGTGGGAAGTAACATAGAATAGTCTTTACTATTAAATGGGAGTTCAACGTACGTTCGTTCTGCCAATATTTTATGCCGATCCCTTCGTCCCGCGAGCGCACTATTGGGCCGAGCCCAGCATAGCCTGGCAGAAATTTCTGCCGATCGTTCGTCGGCCATGCTAATCCCATGCATGGGGCCCACCGCCGCCCATCGTGTCCGCCCCTGCCATTCCTCCTCCCTCCCAGACCGCACGAGCAGGCGGTTCCGGAGGGCCAACCCTAGCCGCCAGCGACCCCCTCCCACAGCTTCCCTGGCCGCCGGCGGCGCCGGCCCACCGTTGAAGGCGGCGGGCGAGGTCCGCCAACCCGGACGGGCCCCCTTTGCGCGGAGGGGTGGCGTCACACGGGCGGCGCGAGGTCGGGCCATGGCGCGGCGGAGATTCGCACTGAGCCGAGCGAATCGACACCTTCTTCTCAGACTCCGGCCACCGTCGTTTGCGTTGCCTCCGTCTGCTCCGAGTACGCGTGAGCTGGTGGCGCTCGCCGGCAGCCCAAAGCCATCCCACCGCAATGCCAATCATGTCTTCTCCTTCCCCTTTCGATTTTGTCCGTGGCAGCCAGGACTGAGGTGTCGGGGAGAGGACAGGACCTCAGACCCTAGCTGTGCAGTCTCGATCTGATGCTTCCCCTTCTATTTTTAGTCAGTGATGCTAGCTAGGCATGCAATTTGGATTTATTAGCGAGAATAACACCATCTCAGGTTGCTTTGCAGCGTGTGGAGTACAATCCATCATACGCGCACAACTTCCTCTACGCCTAATTTGACAGCGACAATGTTGACCTGAAGGGATTTGCCAAGTAAGTACAGTGTTATATCTGTCCACAATTATCAAAGCTATCAGTACAATGTTCTGAAGTCAATATTGTCTGAAATGCGTTTGTTTCGTTTCCCAGGTTCTTTAGTGAATCAAGCGAAGAAGAAAGGGTGCACGCCGAGAAGCTCATGGAGTACCAGGTATCATTGAGTTCCTTGACCCTTTGGTTCATATGCTTGTGTGTGTCCATCAGAACAGATGTGGATGGAAGGTGAGGAAGTACGACCACTACGAGAAAGGTGATGCTTTGTATGGTGCGTTTCTTTATGGTTGCATGCATTGTGGGTGTTCTTGCATGAGAGATGCTTGTGCTTGTGATTATTGCGTGATGTAGGCGTCTGATTATGCATATTCAGTGGATAGGAAGGAGCTGTCAATTTTTGCCAGATACTTAACTAGGGGAAGAAACAATAGTACAAACAAAGACAGGGTAAAGTAAGTTATGCAAAGCTAACTGATTAGGAACTTAACATGGCCTCAGTGAACATATGTCTGCTTTTGTAGCCGGTTATCTGCTTTGTAAAAAAAAAATGCTCATAAGTTATGTAGCTGGTCACGAGTGACCTTTTCATCATGTCTGATTGGTGTTGTTTTTGGATTCTGCAAGTGTTATTTAAAATTTATGTGATGTAGAAAACTTAACGAGAAGAAAATGAAAGAATTGGAAATGAAGTATCAAGTTGCGAAATATCTGAATCTAGCTTGTGATGTAGAAAACATTATGGCTACATGAACACCCCCTGTATTTTAATTTGATGTCTCTTGTGGTTTCAGCAATGGAGCTGTCCCTAGCTCTTGAAAATCTGGTCAATGAGAAGTCTGCGCAATTATGTCAAAGGCTGAAACTGTCAAGATCTCCGGGTATGTGATGCACTTCTCCTTATTTAAAAACGACACAGATAGCAAAGCTCTTCCACAACTAGCTAACTGGAGTAATGCTCATTGGTTTTAAGATGCTTGTTTTTTTGCTGTTAGTCTATCCTAATGAGTTCTCAAAAAGGTACTTATTCTAGGCTGAACCGTTTACTGTTTTTGGTTTCTGAGATTATCATCGTCCATTGAGGCATTTACTCTATACATTATCCTCTTTCTCAGATTGATAGTCGTATACCTTAAATGTGAACATTACAGTAATTTAGCTGTACATGTTCTACATCTAAAATCGTATCAATTTACTTCTGTAGTTTATTGCAAAAGCTCCCCCTGTTAGAATACGTGTACGTTTAGATTAGGAACTAGAGACCATCTTGTATTCCAAGTCATGGGCTTCTTGTCTCCCAAGTCTTGTACTCTTTATATACCCCCACGAGGGTCAGATCAATACAACAACGAAATATTAGGGTTTCTACAATTTCTACATGGTATCAGATCGGTTTGTCTCACGACGCCGATCCTAGGGTTCTAAACCACTTCCGCAGCGCGCCGCCCCCGGGGAGATCAATCTCCTCTCCTCGGGGGCGCGGCACCCGGTCTCGATCAACGATCGGATCGGTTCTTAGATTCAATTTTAGTTCATAGATTAGATCAATTTCGAAATTCTCCAATTCCATAGATTAGATTCAGTTTAGCTAAATAAATCCCTATATTTTCTACCACCCTCAAATTCCCGGCGAAAATCTGTGCAAGATCGGCGTGCTCACGGTGCTCACGGCGGCGCACAATTCCAGTGATCGAGTCCGACAATCTACCTCGTCCTCCCGGCTCCACGCACGACAGAAGACGACCCCGGCGGCAAGACGATGCGCCTCTGGGACTTCAACAACCCTACTTTGAGCCGGCGATGCGTGCGTAACGCCTCTCACGCTGGACGGGGACGAGCGGCCGAACGATCGCGGATTCGGCAGCGCCGTCTCTTTCCCGGACTCAAAACACGTCGCCAAGCACGCGGCTCGCAGGCAACATCGATACGGAGGCCCACGACCACGACCACGTGAACAAAATATCTTTTTATTTGCATGCAGGACACCACTACTAGGGACTCCACAAGTCCACGTCTCCACGTACGCACATGTATCAACAGTACAAGGTCGATCCACCAAGACATACGGCAGTATATCTCCATCAGGCCACGCACACCGACCATCGCCATGCGGCTAAGCGCCGCCTCTTCCGCCAATACACCTTCGCGATCTGCACTGCATCAAGCCGGATCTACACCAAGCCAAACGACAGCCAACCTGTACGACTACGCCAAACTACGACCTCTACGAGAAGCGACGTCAACCACACGCAGGCCGGTGTGGATTTTCATCGACTCCTCCAACATCCAGCAGCAAGGCATCAACACCATCGTCACCACGAGGGACGCCTCCAAGCGACATACGACATCACGCCTGTTGCTGCTACATCGCCGACACATCATCGCCAAGATCTACATCAACGTGGTCTTCATCGACAAACCTCGTCAACACACCGCCGCCGCCGCTACAACCTCGTCCACAAGGATGGACACGCGCCCTCTGACAGTACTACTGCAAGGTGCCACATGACACCGACGACGGCATCGACCGCGTCCGACGGCTAAGACTGCATACAAAAACCCGGCATCACAATTGTGAAAGTCCCTACGATACAACCGCGTGCACGGTTCTGGCAAAACCGTTGTATGCTCGATGGGATCTCCCAGTCCTGGTAAAACTGGTGGACTCACTTATGACCGCGTCCTCTGACATCTGCAAGACGCCCCCGACGGTACCTCATAAGGTGCAAAACGTCGGCCCCGACGGTACCTCTCAAGGTGCGAAACGTCATGAAAAACCACAACTGCAGCCCCGTCATATACATCGCGCAATTTTTTTGCGCCTCCGGCATTGCGGCTACAACGACAATGACGAGTACTACATCGACCACAACACCTCGACCACGGCAACATCTCGATCGACTACCTCGACATCGACATCAACGGCAACGTCTACAACAACACATCGGCAACAACTCCAGTCAACAGCGTCCGCGTCATCACTTGCATCCACGACACTCCCGCTGTGACTGCGGGAGGGAAGAGAGGAGAGACCATCAGAGACACAGTTGATGATGACGGAGGGGAGAAGATGACGAAAGCGCAAGACTTCAAATCCAGTCGCAATCGTCCGTTTCACTTCCGCTACGACTGAGGGGGAATGTTAGAATACGTGTACGTTTAGATTAGGAACTAGAGACCATCTTGTATTCCAAGTCATGGGCTTCTTGTCTCCCAAGTCTTGTACTCTTTATATACCCCCACGAGGGTCAGATCAATACAACAACGAACTATTAGGGTTTCTACAATTTCTACACCCCCTGCACAACAAAGCGCTCTAGGTCATATAAGTGCGCCAGAGAAATAGGATAAGTGGTGCCAAGTTGTGTATGAAGTTACGGTAGAGGTGAGGAATGGGAAAGTTATACATGTGTGTGTGCTAATTTTGAGCACAGGGAAATGATTTGGTGCAACTCGTTGATGGCAAGTCGCAACAGGTTTAGAAATTTCTGAAAATGCTATTATGCACGACTATTTGATATCACTTGTAGTTTTCCAAATTCATTATAGGGACTCATGACAGCGACATGAAGATTATACTTTTTCAAGCACATTCAGCACTCATTAACTCTGTTTTTTTGTTGGAATTGCTATGATGGGTCTAAAAAGAAAATTGATTCTCAAGTCATATATCATGCATGTTCGTGTCCAAAATCATGGTAAAGAGCACACGATCAACTCTTGACCTATCTCAATCCCCAATGTTAAAGAGCTTCGTTTCTATACGAAGAAGCCCCAAATGAATAATGTGCATATCACAGTGAAATGAGAAGTTTAAAAGAGGCTCGTCTATCAAGTATTTGTGTTTAGTCTTTTTTATAAGCTATATACACATTCATTTTTACATATCTTGTGTTCAGAAAAAAACATAATATATGTTGCAGGAAAGAATAAGTAGAGATAAAAACTGTTATTGCACTATGTGGATATTTTATTATTAAAAAGCATTTCTTACACCACTATCTCTCGTTTTGTAGATAAGAATTGTTTCATGTGTATATTTGACGTCGGAAACGTTTCATCTATTTGCTAGAGTTTAAAAGATGCCCAATCAATAGCAAGGTAAGATGACTATTGACTAGCTTTTGAAGCGACGACATGGAGGGAGCAAGATGTCACTTGTCTTATTGCAAGAGGGGCATTAAGGAGGCGCAACGACATGGAGGGAGCAAGATGTCACTTGTCTTATTGCAAGAGGGGCATTAAGGAGGCGTGACGACATGGAGGGAGCAAGATGTCACTTGTCTTATTGCAAGAGGGGCATTAAGGAGGCATGACAACTGGCGAGGAAAGTAGTGGCAGAGATCTTATATTTGTTCCTATGCATATCACCCATCATATTTGACCATATTTTTGAATTTGAACTATTATTTTGATCAACACGTAACACATGGGTATTCAACTCTCTTTCATTTGTATCTCATTTGTCGGTGCAGGTTATAGGAACATCTAGGGGCAAAGATTTACTTGAGTTTAAATAGATAAATGGGTATCATATTGACAAAGTAGATTGATGAATCATCAACCAAATATTTTGTTCCAAATGAATGCATTATTCAAAATCAATTTATCCGTGTGCTCCGTAGCAACGCACGGGCATTTAGCTAGTAACATACGTATGTTACTAGTCTATGTTACTATCTTCATAATGAGTGGTAACATTGGTGTGGTAACGTAGATAATTTTATTGATTGTTTTGTGGGATCGGTTGTACTACTTCAAGTTTATGATCTATTTGTGGCATTACCAATATGCAATTTTGTTCACTATGTCGATAACAAATTGTACCAGATGTCCAGATACATATGTACCGATGACTAATGTATTTGATTACAAATAGCTAATCCTGTACAAATAGCTAATTAACCGGCAAAACAAATTAGTTGAATCCAATAAACTGAATCTAGTAACCCGAGTCAAAAGCTAGCACACTGAATCTAGTACACGAACAACTGAATACTGTTCAGCTAACTACAATTGCTGCAGGGGCAGGGGTTGTACACACTTTCGAGTTGCCGATTGATAAGTCAGATAGAATCTACAGATGGCAGAGGATGCTACAGCTAATTATGAACTCGAGAGCTGAACGCAACTAAGGAATTGCTGAGAGCGACGCAAATCGAGCCGGGCCATAAATCTCATCGGGGCATTGGGATAGAAGAGCGACTGTGGCGAGGTGCCGGCGTACGTAGAAGCTTGCCGGGGAAGTGCTGTGGAGGCGAGGTAGCCGATGAACGGCTTGGCGCCGTCTCCTTGCGCGACCGGATTTGACTATGATTGGGGTGGGTTCCTAGGTGGCGCCGCCACTAGGTACAGCCACCGCTGGCTAGATAGATGGAGAGCTGGGCGTCAGGATGCAAGCGGTAGTGGGCCGACCGCGGCGCCGCTAATTTCGGCCCACCTACGTACATACGCGAGCGTCCACAGAGGAAAAAACAAACGGCGTATGCGGTCCGTCCCGCAGCTGCCGCGAAGGAGTTCATGGATAGGGGTGGAGCCGTGGAGGAGCACGGACAGGAGAGGTCAGGGCGGAGGAGCACGGACGCCGACCGCCGACGGAGGGGAGGTATTCTCTCGCGCCCGCCGACCGCCGCCTCGAGAGGTCCCTCCTCCTCCGAATCCTCCGCCGCGGCGAGCCCGATCCCTCCTCCTCCGAATCCGATTCCCCCTCTTGCGCCCGCCGCCATGGCCGCCCTTCCTCCTCCGCCTCCAGGTCCGGGGGCCGTCCTTCCTCCTCCGCCTCTAGGTCCGGGGGCCGCCCTTGCTCCTCCTCCTCCAGGTCCAGGGGCCGCCCTTCCTCCTCCGCCTCCGGGTCCCTCTCCCTCGGTTCCACAGCGCACGGACGGCGGCGGTGACCCCAAGATGCGCACAGACGCCGGCGGCGGGAAGCGCAAGAACCCCAACGGCAACTCCCTCGTCCCCTCAATCATCAAGGTAACTGAACATTATCTTGTGGCTGACCTCGCCTAGATGCTAACTGAACCTACGATTTGTGTCTCAGTTCGTATTTAGGCTAGGATTGATCGATGCATGTTCAGCTTCCTCCTGATGAAAATATGTAATTTAGCATCAGCTGGGCTATAATTTAGTAATACCTGAGATGATGCTGACTTGGGTTCAGTTTTCATTTGAGCATGTATTTGGCAATCTGACAAGTCAGGCAAACGTCTCGCATGTTGAATATTACTGCCATTTTGATGGACATATATCTAATGCATTTCCCCTTAAGCTTTTTTCCTTTGGCTCATTTAATATTTTCATGTGGCTAATAAAATTTCTCTTCCACTTTCAGACGCTAGGAAGAATGAAAGGCTTTGAAAGGAAGAAAGAGCTGAAGCAGGTTAGTTGTGTGGCAGTTAGAACTATGTTCAGCATGCATAGTTAGCACACTCAATAAATCAGTAACCCCCTTAGAAATCTTGCAATCTTCATAGAATCAGTGAGGCCGTACATGCCCCCTTGAGAGAATCAGCCACGCTTTTGTAAAAGTTTCTAGTTTGACTTCAGAAATATATCCCGTGCTCTCTAGAATTGCCCGTGACGTATTGGCAATCCCATGCTTTATACATGCTCGATGGTGTCTTGCCAAGGATATATGGTTTTTCTGCTTATAATGATGCAATCCAATGCTTTTGTTATTTCTTTCCAGATTGTTATCATGTAGTTCTTCTTGTTTACATCCAGGCTTATTGTTTTCTCAACTCTGAAGCATTATAGTGCATTTAGAGCTGCTGGTTGTATAATAGTACTAGCGGTAGTCAACTGCGCCATATAATAGACCATCAATTGCTACATCACTCATTATTTTCTCCTTTTTGGGTTAAACTCCCGTTGTTCTGTAATTGCTAATTGTATCATTGATATAGCCTCTGAACGAACTGTTTTGAGCAAAATGCTTGTCTTTACGGATTAATGATGATGTTGTTACACCATAGGCTTGGTCTGTTTGCCTAGCTGATGTTCAGTTTATTCTTGTTGGTGCTACTGTTTGTTACCTCATGGACAGCAGGACAGGCCCTCCAAATACTTCACTAGTTTCATTGTTTACTTAAAATTGTATTACTTTCTGTAATTTAGGATCTTGCTCATGGTTATCCTTGGTGTTTACCAGCAGGTTGTTGTGTGACATGGATTCAGCAGCACAAAGATTTCCAAGATATGTGCTTTGCTTCTGCAGATGAGCATTTCAAGAAGGAACCTGAGTTGATCCTGTGCAAGTTGAGGACTCTGAGTTGATCCTCTGCCTAAACTAGCATAACCCCATATCACATCATTTATTGGTACCTAATTGATGTTTCCTTGTTCTCACCGGTTCATGCCGTGGGCATGAATTCGGCATGCATATCACTTGGAGATGGTGGTGCATGTTGATCCTCTGCCTAAACTAGCCTAATCACTTTTCTTTGATTTGTACTACAAAAACTCTACAAGAAACAAACTGGTTGTTTCTTTGCTGGAGATGGTGGTGCATGTTGTACTCGTTGCTTATCTTAGTTGTGGTTGAATACTGTGAGAGCTAGTTTTTATCACTCGTGTTTATTCAGTGGATACTTCTGAATATATGTGCTACACTTCTTGGATACTAAATCTAGTTGCCTGTCATTTTACTACAGAAGATGAACTGTTCTGGAATGCCACTTTTTTTTTGTACCGATGTTTTTGTAATATTTGAAACTTTGGAATTATTGCTGTTTCATTTTCTGTAGTACAAAACCTAGACAAAGCTAGCGATCGATCGGCGTATGCTGCGCAGCCAGCCAGCGAGCTAGCGAGCGATCGAGCGGCCTACACGGCGCTAGCGATCGAGCAAACGGCGCGCGCGGCGCCGCAAAGCGACGCGGCACAAGTGCGGCCCAGTCGCGGCATACCGCCGAGCCGTAACGGCGTATGCGGCGTGCACGCGGAACTCCGCAGCGCGTCCCGCTTGCATTCTGAGCTGGGCGAGAGAGTTTGAGACGGCAGGGAGGAAGAAGGATGGAGTGCGCCCATGGAGGAAGAAGGCCACGTTTTTTTTCTTGACCATGCAGCCGAACCCGCACTGGATGGCCTTTGCACTAAAGAGCCTCTCGTTTCGTGTGCGATGTTCCGGTAACCAGCATGGTTACTCTAAACTCCTCTCTCCTCATTAACTCGGTGACACATAAGCAAATTTGATGACGTGGAAGCTTAGTTACTACTGAAGTTACCTGCACTATGGACAGTCTTACACTAGAGGTAAGTATGTAACTAGGGATTGTTTGGTACATGCACGAGGGATACAACAAAGGCCAACATCAACCTTGCTTTCATCCAAGCCACGAAGGAACACTTCGATTAATTGTTTCACTAGGCCTGCATGGTTGAGGGTGCTTTAAGTTCGTGCTTTGTGGCTTCACATAAAGTTGTGCTCACGTCCTGAGCTCCTCTAAATGCCACCATCTCTAATGCTTTTGTTCATGGTGACCTCTACATGAAAATTTCCACATGGCCGATATTCCATTTATGTAACCAATTTAAGTTTGTTAACCTTACCTCTCTATTTTTTGTGTTCCCATTTGGTGTTTGTTGAGATCAACCTGGACCCCGATGGGTGCACCACAATCCCGAATGCACCTAATATTCTCCCCTCTAATTAGTGTGAATCGTTTTCAAAAGCTTATTTCTAGAATATAAAACTACTAGTTTTCCTGATCCATTACACACTATTTGCCATATGGTCTTGAGAGCAAATTGTTGCGCAATAATTTTTACAGAACGACACTATGGAAATGGACCAAAACCCTCATCTGTAACGGAGAAACAATATGTTGCCCGAGCCTCGATACTAATGCGAAACCTCAATGGCATTTGTCGTGTTTCACCGTTGCCCCTCTCACACGGACAACTGTTAATATATTAGTTCGTTAGCAAAATGTTTTATATAAGAAAAACATAGCAGATAAACAACTAAACTAAGAGGATTCTCACCAATACAAACAAAATTTATATAGGAAAAACATATCAGATAAAGAACTAAACTAGTACACAACATCGCTAAGCAGCGGTTTATAACAAAAACGGAGTAAATAAAAAACTAAACTAAGAGGATTCTCAGAAGTACAAACAAATTTATATAGAAAAAACAGAGTAGATAAACAACTAAGCTAAACTATTACACATAATTGCTAAGCAGCTGTTTATAAAAAAATAAAGCTACTAACGGGGCAACAAAGCGGCCCACTTGCTGGCTGCTGAAACTAGAATTTCAGCTCAATACCACTCCGGGCACGTCCCTCCGGCTGTGGCTGTCATTGCCGAGTCAGAAGCTGTAAAAAACTCTGTAATTGATGATATATGAAAGCTCTCATTGAAACGCAAAATAAATAAATAGATGAACACTAATTACAGGGGATAATTTTTGTACTTTATAAAACTCTCTGCAATGGTTGCTAACTAGCAATCTTTTGCTTAAAGTATTTCTATTTTCTTTCTCTCCTTTCAACCACAATGAAGAAAATTATCTCAAATTATTTGAGTTGATTCATCCCTGCTTATTTTCTTATTATCATATGAAGTTCCAAATATCATAACTCTACACGTGCTGCCAACATTTGACAATATAGGATTATCATCTTTTGCATGAAAATTTTGAAACCCTTATTTCTTCATTATTTGTTTTGATTCTTTGTTACTCCTAGTCTCCTACCACACTTGCGTGCTAGAATTATAGGTAGTCATTGATTGGTGGATTAGTACTGGACACGCATGAATTGTTTTATGATATTCTCTCTCTCTTACAAGGGCAATTGTGTTCCCCCGTTGCAAGAGGCATTGTGCTAGTAAACTTCAAATGCACAGATTTCCAAAGATTTCTGAAACTATGCTTTGCTTACACGTTCCCTGTGTGTGGTCATTTCAGTATGCAATAGCTTTCAGACTTGAGAGAGTGGAGGCAAGAACAAAATCATGAAATTCCAGGAGGGACATACATGAAATTCAATATGTAGGACCCAGAATAAACAGATGCCAGTTCCTCCGCTTCTTACTATTGGATTTGTTTGTAAAATCATTTCACCTTGTTTTTGTTTGCAGGTCTGCAGACCACGATCAGATTTCGATAGACCATTTCGAGCTTCCTCAACATCTGAGTCTGGTTCAAGAAACATCTCAAATAGATCCAAGAACTTCAGAGTTTTTCAAAGCACTATTTTGCAAGAGGCATTTGAGAATTGAGAGCGATTTTAACAGGTTTCCAAGTAATATAATCGTGACAAGATTCTACGTGCATAACACATTGCAAAGATTCTAAAAAAACACATTGCAAGGAAGGCATAACTAGCATGTCTGCAACCATAACACGTTACAACAAGTAACCATATCCAGTGCGCCGATCATGAGCATAGTTCTTTGTTGAGGCAGCCTGGGCAAGGTGAGCTTGGATTCTGTTTGTGAAGTAGGCCACTAACCTGCAGGACCAAAATGAACAAAACCAGCCACTGTAAAACAGAAGCTGGGTGCTGGGTTTTCAAAAGCTGCAGTGATCAATCGTTTGCCAGAGTTCTCAAATCCAACTAAAATATGGATTATATAAATAACAGAAGACACAAGCAAAATATAGATATTGTATAGAACCCTGACAGGCACTGGCGGAGCTTCACAAAAAAAGCTGGGCGGGCCAGCCCATACAAGAACCTGTTTTTATTTCATTTTACAGCCAAAATTTCTCTATTCCTTAACAACTTTGGTCTGACCTGGGCGGGCCACAGCCCAGGTTGGCTTCAACTGAGCTCCGCCAGTGACAGGGTGATCACGGATATGCACATACACCTTACAAGTTACTCACTCTCGCCCTGTGGAGCATTTAAAATAGATTGTATCGGGACGCCAGAAGGGTTGTAGGTTCTCGCATTGACAAACATTCTCTTCAAGTTGGGTATAAAACATTTTAGGTTGAGGAACCTCAGGCAATTCAGATCAACCAAATGAATTAACTTTTCCCGCAACTGCCGAAGGCAAAACGGGTGCCAATACAAGGTTCTTTGTCAAAGTGACTCAGGACTTTACATTCTACTGCAAGGATTGTGATAATGTTGTGCTAATATTTTAGCTACATACAGGCTAAAAAAAGATTTCCATACTTACAACATGAAATGGCCACAGTAGGAACTTTGAAGATGCATGTATGTGTTAGGGCTGTTTCGTAGTATAATTAGTGTCTGGAGTTGTGAAACTTGTAGTCGTTTGCCTCAGGGGTGGCTGTTTTTGGTGTGTGCGTTCTTGTAAAGCTGGTGGTTCCCAGCAGATCGAGTTTGTAATGTTTTATCAGCTTGTTGAGATAATCACAGAGGAACTCAGCACAATTAAACGACTTCATCAACGATTGCAAGCAAAGAAACAAAAAACCGAGCAAATCCAGCAAAAACAGAGAGGGGAATAAACGAGTTGGGGGCGAGATCAGATGGTAGTGCATGTAGTTTCTCATCATCTAAAGATGCAGAGATTTGGTTATGGATTGGTATTCCTCATTTCAGCCCCCACCGAAACAATAAATCGAGGAAAGAACGAGAGAAAACTGAGATAAAAAAGAGAAAAGAAATGGAGAGCAAGAAAGAACCACCCTGTTCTTCTTTTGGAGGAGACGTCTTCAGATGTTCCAAGGATGCAAGTATGACACAAAGAAGCATTTAATAAATCATAGTGGAACTAACTGATCTACTTCGCAGCATTTTCTTGTTTTGGGCAACACAAGAAACACACCACAAAAAGAAGCTGCAAGCAAACAATGAATCCGAGAAGAAATATGTCGGCAAGGCGCAATCTTAATTGCATGGCTACAATTCTTCACCTCCTGTGGAGAATTCTATCCGAGAACAAACGAAGGCAAATAGATGCAAACACGCAGTCAGTTAACAGCCGGATTGTCCTGAGGAGACAGCCGACAAATGGGCTGCGCTTGGTGTGCCTGCCTGCCGTAGGTACGATTGTACGAAAGGTGGGCGGCGCCGCCTGATTGTCAGCTCGGGGCATGGTGTTGAAGAGGGTGACTGCAAGCGGCGACGGCAGCGCCGCTGCTCGCAGTCGCCCTCTTCAAAAGCATGGACCTTGCTGCGTTGCCGTGGTACTGGTGCGGAGGAGACTCGTAGGTCTCAAACCCTAGCTGGTGGTGGGGATTATGAGGCGAGGCTAATGGCGGCGGAACGAAGCAAAAGAGGGAGAAGGCGGAGGTTATAAGGAGAAGGTTGGGAGTGGTTAGGGTTTGGAGTTGGGCCTGGGCCGCGTTTGTTGGACGTTGGAGAGAAATGCGCAATTGTCATGGAGATTGGCCGGACTCAGCTGCTGCAGGCAAGCTGCTTGCATAATAAAATCTGGGTATTTTTACACACACATTTCGTCCGGGATTATTTTTAATAATAATAAGTAATTTCTTTAGAGAAGAAAATTTATTTGGACAGAAAAACTTTGAGGAAAAATTTATTGAAAAAAGGAACCTTTTAATGAAGGAGGAACATTTTTCAAAAACTATCTTTTTGACGAAAAGGGACAATTTTGGGATCTAACAACACTTTTTGCATAAGAGAGTAAGGTTAGGAACAAGAAAAAAATTAATAAAAATGAAATATCATTTCGGAACAAATCTGTGTACAATTTTGCGATTCAAACAGGAGGAGTACGCCATGCTAATGTGCCTTGGGGGATCTAGTATCATCATGGAGGCGAAATCACTCTTTCGCGCCAGCGTGTGAGGGCTCGCGCAGTCTAGCGCACGCACGTCTTGGTGGGTCCCACCCACTTGGTTTTGTCCCTACCCATGTTCTCCTGCCTCGCTTACCCTACCCAGTTTCTCCTCCTCCGCACCCCCACCATTTCCCGGCACCAGTCGAGACGTCGCTTGCCCAATTTTCTCTCTCCCTGACCCCGACCCTTCCCCTAGACTTCTGCCTGAGCCGGCAACGGCGACGCCGGTGCGACCGGCTGAAAGCTACATCAGAGAAGGCGTTGGCGAGGATGGAGTGAGGTGGCAACCAAGCAATGAACTTAATTGGGTGGTACGTAACGAAGGCACCGGAGCCGGAGAATAATGGGGGTGGAGGGGGGCTTAGAGGATGGTAGGGCGAAGGTCGCGATTTGAGTAGGACGGGGATGTGAGGCGAGCATGGGAGCACCGCTGGCCATGGGCAGGAGAGGCAGGCGGTTCAGCCTGCGGGGCGGGGTAGGGCGGAGGGAGGGGGACCACCTACCTCCTCTCGGCGCCTTATCATTTTGTTGTCGGAACTCACCCGCGCAGTCGAAAACATCGCGAGCGGTTGCGTGTAACCTAGGCACCTAGCCTCTTCCTTTTGGAGGGTAAATGTACAAACCAGTCGCACGTACGTTTAGGTGCATGACGCTTTGAGCCTTTGACCATGTTCGTGAGGGCAGATCAGGTCATCGTCACAACAACACGTACACATGTTATGTGTATCTATTGCACAATATTATTTTACAATGAACCTCTATGATGGAGATAAGCTTCTACAGGAGTTTTTTAATCACTATCACTACTAATACTTAGCTGTGTTGATTAATTTTGACTATATATACCTCAATTAATTTTTATAAAGAAGTAAAAAAGAATAAGGAAATCATCCCACATGTTCATGTTAAATCTGGGATTATTTGCTTATTCTTTTTTGCTTCTTTATAAAAATTTATCTTATAAATGAAATAACACAGCGTAATAACTTTATACGGATTGCGTTTTTCAATATACAAGGTATACTTAAATCAGCTGACATTTAGCTTTGTCCATAGGGGTTGCACTTTAATATGACACAAGATATCCTTATTGTAGCTGTGTTGATTCATTTTGACAACGATGGTAATATAGTGAAAAAGTTCTATTGAGGTATATAGTAGGTTTCTCAACAAAAAATTGAAGTGCAAATCTCAGAGTGAGTAGGTTAATAGTTTTTCAATGTAATTTATCAATGTTTGATGTAATTTGTCTAATTATATTTCCACACATTTTTTGTTAACATGCATATGCACGCGCTTGATTACTAGTTATACAAGGTATGAATGCGATGCCATCTCCGATCGTTGAACCAAAATAACCGCTCTTAGAGCATCTCTACCTCTATTTTGGGGCTTAACCTTTCATAGATCTTTTGGTGCCAAACCACCCCCTCAAACAACTACCATTGATGTTTCTTTTAACTAGAAAAAATTTAGGCAAACCTAAAAAATATCACCAAGTGATGCAAATATACATCACTTGGGGTGGTGTCCAAAACGCCAAAACGACGCGCGCGGGATTTCAACCGCCGCGCAAAAACTTCACTTATAGCCGTCTCCGTCCGCACACAGCCTGCCTTCCACCGTTTCAGCTATCACCCGCCGCCATGTCCAGCACTACCTCCTATCCCCCCGCTGACACCACGTCTGTCGGTGCCGCCATTCCCGCCTTTTGCACTGCCCCTCTCGTCCTTCCTACCGGAGCCTCCATGGCCGTCACTTGTAGGCGTGGTGGATTTGTGGCTCCACGGTCAACCAGCGCCTAACCTCGTCGCAGTTGAAGAAGACAAACAACATGATTGTTGCTTCACCCCTGGCTGCCGAGGTGCCTCCTCCACCTCCCCTCAGGTAGTTTTCCCATCCTCGGGCGTGAAAGAGGGGCCGTCGACACCGGTCACAAATAATATGTTCGACGACATGTCGCAAAGGTATTTTTTTTGTTCTTTTACTTAATTTGTTCTATTATTGTGTGATGTTAATTCAGTCAAGATGAGAGTAATATGTAGATTTATATTCAAATGAATTGTAGTATGGATGATGATTCTTTTGTGCAATTCATAATGTTGCAATCAGATATTTTGTCTCTCAAGAATATGAGTCAAACTTGGATGGTGAGATTCTTGACATGGATGAGGAGGGTTCTATTGATGCGGTCGTTGGAACCAATCAACCAATGAACAACTATTCATTGTGGATGAAAGAATTTTTTATGAACGGAACACAAGTGGATACGAACGTTAGGCCACTTCTCTATGCCACCGATGGAGCTCAATATCCACCGGTTGTCAAAAGTGGCTGGCTTGTTTGACCAATGTGGATGAATGAACCAAGTGGCTGTAACTATCAAGATAAGGTGATGATTTGTTGTAATGTGAATCCATGCCATATACAATGCCCTATTTTAGGACAATTGTTGGACATGGACGTTTCTCGTGCCTAAAAAACACCTTTTTGGTGAAGTAAATTTTATATCAAGCAGTTTTGGCGTCCAAAAATATATCAGCTATTGTAGATGCTCTTACACTCTTTATTTGTAGGTTATTTTTCCTCAATTTTTGTAACGCAACAGCTCTGGTGGCAAAGAATGACCATGAAAGAAATGAAAAGTATAAAGAGCAAGGATCAATTCAATGACGAACCCCTCTTAGTCACGTTATACTATAGTCTAAACTAGTATTTTCTCTGTCCCACTATATGACACATTTTGAAAAGTTGGGGAATCTTTTCTACTTAAACTTAGATAGACAATCATGTATGTTCTACATACACCTAAGATTGAAAATCGCACAGACGTATTCATGATATTTGTTAGACCATTGAGGTTAGAGAGCTCTACGAAGATATTTAAGAATAGCCGCGAACTAATACAAATAACTGCATTTCATGTAAGTACCACAAACTAATGTTTGGAGGCAGATATAATTTCAATATGTTTAGAAGAATTGTTTTAAACATGTTTTTACAGGGAGGGGTGCCTTGAAGAAGAAATTATTAATGTCAATCTCATTCCAAAATATAAATTAAACTTTGCGCAAATATATTGCAATGGTAAATACTATCATTGCATGATGAAGGAGCACAACTTAGCATCTAACTGCATTATTATGTGGTTTATTTGTCTAGATGTTGTAAAACAATATATCGAATAAGGTCAAACAAAAAAGGTTATACATTGTAAAAATATTTATTATAAATAAACATTTTTTAAACACTCACCACGATAGTGGACAATAATGCATAAAGCTGGGAAGTCAAATCGACGACACTGTCATAGCCAACTTCACAAGGATACCCAGAACAAATGTTCCGTTTAAAAAAAAAATCATCTGACAAATGATTTTTGTTACAAATGAAAACTTCGTTCGACAAATGTGAAAAAAATTCAGGCATGCGGAAAATTTATAAACATTCTTTTTGTAAGACTTCACGGTTCTAATAGTTTGTAGGAAAAATAAGAAAGATCGTATAGTGAACAATATCATCCAGAAAAAACACAATTTTTATAGATCCATTAAAATACAAAGGTAACCTAGAACTTCATCTAGAAAACAGATTGAAATGAAAAACAAAACTTGCTAGCTATAGCAACACACTAAAAAAACTCTCCTCACGTCCAACTCGATCTCTAGGCGCATAGACAATCATGCACAAAGTCAGTGAGGCATATCGACACCACTGCTATGGCGAGCCGTTGCAACGCCGCCCACAAGCAGTTACCAGCGACTATGGACTGTACATGGTCTTGTGCGGTTGACGAAACAATGCACATGGTTACAATATGTAATTGTGTGATATATATCACATGTTTACTTAAGAGAACCATATGTGGTATGCGACATGTTGGTGTTCATACATGGGTTGAACCCGTGCACATGGTTTGAATATTTTCCGCTTATGATTCGGGGATTAAATTGTCAAAAAAATTAAGAGTAATATGAAATAGGTTGGCACAAACATGCAGCAATATTGTTTTTAAAAACATCGTCTTCAAGAAGCACCATAACTCTATTTTTTTTAGGCGGCGAAAGCATGTAAATTGCACAATTTTTATGTACTGCTTGTTAAAACCTCAGTACTCCCATCTCCATGGAAAGGTAAGCTAGATGGATAGAATCTGTGGACAGGTGGCACGGTAGAAATGCTAAACCACTACTCCGTTGCGGGTTGAATGGAACTTTAGATGGCACTACTCTTTTTTTGCGTGAAATGGAAAATAATTAATGATTTTCATTTCTTAGTTGCTCTATATCTGTGCTTCCCAAGATAACACACCCATCACCAACTCACAGGCATCCGTCTCCAAGCAACACAATGACAGGTTCAGCTGTGGTGCACACATGCCTTATCCACCCGCACCACAATCGTCAACCAACACACCCAAAGCATATCCTCTGTGCACAGTAGGTCCGTCATGGATTCCATCTCCTCTCCCAAGGTAACACCCAAACCTTGAACATCTATAGACACACGGAGAGACAAGAAGATAGAGAGGAATTAAGAGGTTAGTTACAATGGCGTCGGCCACGGCACGGCTAATCCACCCATGCATGCTGGTGTCCAAGAACCAGAGAAAGGCCCATGCTCATCACCCACAACAAGAAGCCACACTTGGCGCTCCACTCCGTCGACGTCTCCTAGGACGACAAACCGCTGGACATGACCACGAGATATTCTCATAGTATGGAATATAGCTAACGAGAAAATTCTATATGATCAATTGCTAATTTCATATATGACGATTTGTCTTTTAGCAAGATCATACAATTGGGTCAGTTCAGTATTGTCATCACGATAATATACTCTCATAGTTGTGTGACTTATACAAAGTTCATAATTAGGAAAACATGATCATCTACACGCATCGGAGATTTTCCTTTGAATACTCACTAGTCAAGTGTCAATGCAGTTGTACCATAAAGATATAAACATCAATAATAAAATTAGAGATAAAATTATAACTGAATATTATTGTCTCTAGGTCATATCTCCAACATCGAACACTCGGTCCGCCATTATTAGACCTCAGACCTCAGCCGCCATGACATTCTCCGCCACTATCGTCACCAAATAAATCGAATTATCAACATTTCCCAAACTGAGTGGTGACAACAGATGAAGTTTTGTGTCACTCCTTCTTAAAGCCTCACGGCCTGAAATATGGGTGGACACGACCGAATCCCATCAGATCCAACAATTTACGGAAAGACCACCGGCGAAGCCTTTCACAACTCATCTCCGGCCAGATAAATGAAGTCAAGAAGCATCAAGCAGAACACCATCTTATCGCAAGAAGAATCCAACGTAGCCTCCATGATTCGGGCCGCAGAAATCCTGTCGACGCTGCAAAAACGGAACACTCGGAAAGCGATGCCACGGACCACGGACCGATCCAGAGACCAGGCAGCGCGCCCCAGCTCCAGCGAGCCAACGAGGACGGTACAAGCAAATGCAGGACGGCGCAAAGTCCTGCCACGGTCGCTGGACCCAATTTGGCCACCTGATTTGGCCCGCCGTTGCCCTGGCCGCCCGCGCTCACCCGCGAGCACCGTCGTTGCTACCCCATGCGCCTCCACCACACAGCTCTGCCGCCTCGCTTGCCAGCTCGCCCGTGTGCGCCCCGCTCGACGACCTCAGTCCACGTGAAGCGACGCCAACAGGGTGCGTCCACCAAGTTCCGCCGCCGACACGAGCGACCCGGGAGGGACGTTAGGACAGTAAACCGCCCATCACAACAAGACATACACACGTTATGCGTATCTATTGCACACACTGTTGTTTTACAAAGCACCTATATGATGGAAGATAAGCTTCTATCGGAGGAGTTGTTTAATAATTATACAAAGTATGCATGTGATGCCATTTCCGATCGTAGAACCAAAATAACCGCCCTTAGAGCATCTCCAGCCTTATTTTAGGGCTTAACATTTTTTTACGTCTCCTGGTTCCAAGCAGACCTTCAAACAACTGCCATTGATATATATATATTATAACTAAAAAAAATTGGGCTGTTCTAAAAAATATCATCAAGTATGCAAATATACATCACTTCAAGTCGTGCCCAAAAAGGCACGACACCACGCCCGCCGCCATTCCCGCAATGGGCGCTGCCCCTCCCGTCCTTCCCACCGCCGCATCCACTTGTAGGCACAGTGGATTTGTGGCTCCATGGTCAGCCGCCGTGGTTGGGAAGACTGGGAAGAATGCTGCCGTGACTCCACTGCCTGGCCTCATCGCAGTCGAAGAAGACGAACCACGTGACTGCTTCTTCACTCCGGCTGCCGTGGTGTCTCCTCCCCTCATGTATTTTTCCCGTCCCCGGGCATGAAAGAGGAGCCGTCGACACTGGTCACAGATGATATGTTTGAGAACATGTCGCAAAGGTACGCTTTGTTCTTTTACTTAGTTTGTTCTATTATTTGTGTGATGTTTAATTCAGTCAAGATGAGATTAATATGTAGATTTATATTTGAATGAAAGTATGGATGGTGATTCTTTTGTGCTATTTATAAATGTTGCAAAAATATATTTTGTCTCACAAGAATATGAAACAAACTTGGATGACGAGATTCTTGACATGGATGAGGAGGGTTTTGTTAATCTGAAGGGAAGAGTCGCAAATTACTCAAATGAGGAATATGTGTTGGTATGTATGACATGGAAGAAAGTTTGTATTGATGTGGTCGTTGGAACCTATCAACCAATGAACATATATTGGTTGTGGATGCAAGAATTTTTTGATGAACAGAACACAAGTGGACACGAACGTTTGGCCACTTCTCTACACCACTGATGGAGCTCAATATCCACCGGTTGTAAAAAGTAGTCAGCTTGTTTGACCAATGTGGATGAATGCACCCAAGTGGTTGTTACTATCAGGATAAGGTGACGATCTCTAAAAAAAGATAAGGAGACGATTTGCCGCAATGTGGATCGAATGAACCCATGTATTTGAGAGACTATGTTTTATCTAATATCATTTTTATTATGTGCACTTTTATTTATGTTGGTCTGATGCACTATTTGTGGTTTAAATTTGAGTTTCATATGTGAATTTGAAATTGAATTACTTGAACTTGTTGCTTTATATATGTGTTTTAATTTTATAAAGCTTTAGTATGATCTAGTTCAATAGATATGCATTTGTGATTGTGGCTGAGGTGTGGCTGCACTATCTTAGGGCATCTATTGGAGAATCCATGCCATATATGCTGGTGCCCTATTTTAGGACAATTGTTGGGCACTGACGTTTCTCGTGCCTAAAAAACACTTCTTTGGTCATGTAAATTTTACACCAAGCAGGTTTTGGCGTTGATGGCGTGAATCACACGCTCGTTGGGAGACACCAAGAGGAAGGTATGATGCAGTTCAGCAGCAAGTTTTCCCTCAGTATGAAACCAAGGTTATCGAACCAGTAGGAGCAGCAACTCTTCTGAAGGTTGTCAACGGCGAAATATGATGTGGCGCAACACCAGGGATTCCGGCGCTGGCGTGGAACCTGCACACAACACAATCAAAATACTTTGCCCCAACGAAACAGTGAGGTTGTCAATCTCACCGGCTTGCTGAAAACAAAGGATTAAACGTATGGTGTGGAAAATGATGTTTACTTGCAGAGAATGAAAGAGGAACAGTTTGCAGTTTGTGGTTGTTTAATCAGTGTAAAAGAATGGACCGGGGTCCACAGTTCACTAGTTGTGTCTCTCCATAAAAGATAACTAACATGTTGGGTGAACAAATTACAGCTGGGCAATTGACAAATAGTGAGCGCATGATAATGCATATATATGACATGATGATTACTATGATATTTAATTGGGCATTACGACATAATACATAGACCGTCATCCAACCGCGTCTATGACTAATAATCCACCGCCGGGTTGTCATCCGAGTCCCCCGTTGGTATTAAGTTGCAAGCAACGGATAATTGCATTAAGTAAAGTGCGTAATGTAAACAAATGCATATGACCGTGGACATAGCATTGTTAGGTTATCCCTAGTGGCCACAGCACATCCGCAACCTTAGAAGTTGCTGTCACTCTCCCAGATTACCGGAGGCATGAACCCACTATCTAGCATAAATACTCTCTCTTGGAGTTACAAGCATCTACTTGGCCAAAGCATCTACGAGTAACAGAATGCATGCAAGATCTTAAATAACATAGGGCATAGATTGATAATCAACTTGACATAGTATTCAATATTCATCGGATCCCAGCAAACACAACATGTAGCATTACAATAATATGATCTTGATCATGTAGGGCAGCTCACAAGATCTAAACATGATGACACAAATTGGAGAGACAACCATCTAGCTACTGCTATGGACCCGTAGTCCAAGGATGAACTACTCACGCATCTCTCCGGAGGCAGGCATGGCGATGTAGAAGCCTCCGGTGACGATTCCCCTCTCCGGCAGGGTGCCGGGAAGAGGTTCTGGACCCTCCCGAGCTAGGGTTGACGGCGGCGGCGTCTCTGGAACTTTTCGTGGATATTGGCTCAGCCACTTAGGGTTTTCGCGTCGGGGGGAATAAGTAGGCGAAAGGGCGGCGGCTGGCGACCCCCGAGGGGCCCACACCACCCTAGGGCGCGCCAGAGGGGGGCCCCGCGCCCTAGGTGCGTGTGGGGCCCTCCTGGCTCCTCTTCGTTGCTCCTTTGGTCCTTCAGGTGTGTTCTGATAAAATAGCATCCCCCGTGATGTTTCGTCCAATTCCGAGAATATTTCCAGACTAGCTTTTCTGGAATACAAAAACAGCAGAAAACAGGAACTGACACTTCGGCATCTTGTTAATAGGTTAGTCCCAAAAAATGTATAAAAGTGATATAAAGTAGATGCAAAACATGTAGCAATTGGTATAAAACAAGCATGGAACATCAAAAATTATAGATACGTTTGAGACGTATCAGGCGTCCAAAAATATATCAGCTACTCTTTCTTTTAGGTTAACCTAATTTTCCTCAATTTTTGTAATGCAGCAGCTCTTGTGGCAAAGAATGACCATGAAATAAATGAAAACTATAAAGACCGAGGATTCAACGACGTCCCCTCTTACACCATGCACTATGTGCAAAAAAAAAAGCGAACCATACACTCTCTCTCCTGCCTTTGGTTCGGTTCGATACATAGCTTGGCATCGAACTCATGTTGTCAGATTAAAAAAGTGAACCATACACTCTCTCTCATGCCTTTGGTTCGGTTCGATACATAGGTTGGCATCGAACACATGTTGTCAGATTAAAAATAACTTGGTGTGACTCAAAGGAATCAATCTCTGAGCAGCCAAAGCCCACATGACAAGGAGAGAGAGCGTTGGTAAAATAATGATTACATGTTGCACACATGCATTGTAACCCACGGAGAAGCCATGCCAACATAGTAGCAAAACCACAGCTATGCCACCTGAGTCTCACAGATGGAGGAAACCACCGGATGATTTTGTCAAAATCAACTTTGATGGAGCTTATGATAATGCTACAGGGAAGGGAGCCTGGGGCTACATCATTAGAGATCACCTCGGACAATTTGCTGCTGATGGAGCTGGCAAATCGGTCCATCTCCGTGACCCTCTCCACTCTGAAACAGTTGCCTGCCTTGCAGCAGTTGATGGAGTAATTCGATTGGGAGCAAATCGTGTTATTTTTGAATCCGACTCCTCAAATCTGGTGAAGGCGCTGAACTGCCACGAGTATGATCGATCGGAGATTGGTGTGCTGATAAAAGAAGCTAGAAGTCTTTGCACTGTAAACTTTCAGTGTTTCAAGTTTTCTTTTGATCGTCGCACCTGTAACGCTGTAGCTCATGAGCTAGCAAAATTTGGTGTGAACTCAGCTTCGGCTGATTCACTTTGGGCTGATTATGCCCCCGGTTGTGTAACTGACATTATTGCCAGCGATATTGCTGTGCAAGAAGTTTAATGGAATTTAGGTTTCTCGTCAAAAAAAAAAAACCACAGCGATGCTTAGCTCTAACACATCTGGCTTTGAATCGGCACCACATAGGGCATGGCCTTAGTAACGTTATACTATAATCTATTAGTAGTACTTTCTTTGTCCCACAATATGACACGTTTTGAAAAGCTGGGGAATCCTTTGTACTTAACCTAAGATATACAATCATGTACGTTCTACATACACCTAAGATTGAAAATCGAACATATCTATTCATGATATTTGTCAGGCGATTGAGGTTAGAGAGCTGTAGGAAGATATTTAAGAATAGTCGTGAACTAATACAAATAAGAACACTTCATGTAAGTACCAAAAAATAATTTTAGAGGCATGATATAGTTTTAATATTTTTGGTTTAGAAGAATTTATTTTAACATGTTTTTGTAGGGAGGTGTCTTGAAGAATAAATTATTAATGTCAATCTCATTCCAAAATATAATTTAAACTTTGGGAAAATATATTGCAATGGTTGATACTATCATTGCATGAGGAAAGAACAAAACTTAACATTTAGCTTCATTATTTTGTGGTTTATTTGTCTAAATATAGTACAAGAATATACCGAATAAGGACTTATACTGAAAGAAAAAGGTTATACATTGTAAAAATGATTAATATAAATAAACATTTTTTGAAGACTTACCATGTCCAACCTGGATCCCTAGGCGCGTGGACGTGCACAAATCCGTGAAGTCAGATCAAGGACAATATCTTGGCCTATTTCACGAGTATGCCCAGAAGACATGTTTTATTTTTAAAAATAGGATCTGACATGTGTTTTTTTATACAAACAAAAATCTTTCGGCAAATGTGAAAAAATTCAGGCATGGAGAGAACTCATAGAGATTATTTTTGTAAAATTACACGATTTTACTAGTTTTGGCAAAGAAAAGAAAAATCGTACAGCTAACAACATCATCGAGAAAACAACAAAGTTGTTGAAGATCCATTTAATTCCAAAAGGTAAAATGGGCAAAAAGAAAACAGAACAAAAACAAAAACAAAACTTGCTAGCTATGACAACTCACTTAAAGAAAAAATACAAACTCTTCACATGTCCAATCTTGATTCGAGGCACGTAGACAATCATGCACAAAGTCAAGGAGGCATATCGACACAACTGCCATGACCACCCGTCGTAACGCCGCCCGGAAGCAGTCACCAGCAACCACGAACTGTACACGGTCGTGTGCGATTGACGAAACAAAACACATGGTTTGCAATATGTAACTGTGTGCGATCTACAACACATGTTTTACTTAAGAGAACCGTGTGTGGCGTGTTGGCATTCACACATGGGTTGAACAAATGCACATGGTTTGAATATTTTCCCGTAAGCGATGAGTCGCATCACGCACAGCTTAGTTGTTCCGCTTATGATTGGGGGATTAAATTGTCAAAATTTTACTAGTTATATGAAATAAGTTGGCACAAACAGGCCGCAATATTGTTTTTAGAAACCTCGTCTTCAAAAAGCACCATAACTCTATATTTTTTAAGCGGCGAAAACATGTAAATTGCACAAATTTTACGTACTGCTTGTTAAAACCTCAGTACTCCCATCTCCATGGAACGGTAAGCTAGATGGAGCAGAATCTGTGGGCTGGTGGCACGGTAGAAATGCCAAGCCACTACCAGTTGCGGATTAAGTGGATTTTAGACTCAATGGCAATACTCTTTTTTGCGTGAAATGGAAAATAATTGATGAATTTCATTTCGTAGCCACTCTATTTGTGCTTCCCAAGATGACACACAGTCACCAACTCACAGGCGTCAGTCTCCAAGCAACGACACCATGACGGGTTCAGCTGTGGTGCACACATACCTTATCCACCCGCACCACATTTCGTCAACCAACACGCCCCAGCATATCCTCTACGCACAATAGGTCCGCCATGGATTCCATCTCCTCTCCGAAGGTAACACCCAAACCTTGAAATATACTAACACCTACACAGAGAGGAATCAAGAGGTTAGGTACAATGGCGTCGGCCACAGCAAGGCTAATCCAGCCATGCATGCTGGTGTCCAAGAACCAGAGAAGGCCACAACCACCACCCATGCTCATCCACACCCACAACAAGAAGCCACACTTGGCGCTCCACTCGGTCGACGTCTCCAAGGACGACAAGCCGCTGGACATGACCAAACAAGAAGTCGACGACCTGTCTACGCCGTTGCCGGGGGAGCTGGACGAGGGCGACGACGCGCCCAAGCTCGACCCGCGGCGGTTCGAGGAGCAGTTCGCGGTGCTCAACACGGGGGTGAGCGAGTGCCGGTCGTGCGGCTACCTGTACGACCAGGCGGCGGGGGACCCGTCCTACCCGGTGCCGCGGGGCCTGCCCTTCGACAAGCTCCCCGACCACTGGCGCTGCCCGACGTGCGGCGCCGCGCAGTCCTTCTTCGACAGCAAGAGCGTGGAGATCGCCGGGTTCGCGCAGAACCAGCAGTTCGGACTCGGCGGCAACTCGCTCACCGGCGGACAGAAGACGCTGCTCATCTACGGCAGCCTCCTCGTCGGCTTCGCCTTCTTCCTCTCGGGATACTTCTTGCAATAAGAGTACGGATAGCTAGGCATCATCCATTCCACGCTGCGTTTTGGAATTATGGAAGAGGAGGCAGGTTGATCTTTATAATTACTTACTAAATTCGTGTGAATATGTGTAACAGAGAGAAGATGGGGCTTGCTTTTGAGGTGAATGCATCAATGCATGCATGGACTATAATTTTCTTGCTTGTGAGTGAGTGCAGTTCCGGGGCAGAGAATGGCTACGAGTCTTGCGATGGGATTAGGCCAGGAATTTCTTCTTCCTTTCTTGGGAAATTTAAGCTTGCCCTTATATATATGTTTCTGTCTGTACACAATGGCAAACCGTTGATCCAGGAATCACTCTGTCATGAAGATCACGCTATTATCAATGTTTAGGAATATAATTACTTGTATTACCTGCAACCTAGTTTTCCCTCCAACACTTGTGTACAGTTAGCCGGTTCAAATTCCTAACTGAAGCCCCAACAACATCCACACCAACCTCATATATAAATTTGACATTACACTTTTTGTATATCATGATACTATATACCTGGCCTATTGCAGCTGTCTGCGGTCAGCAGTGATGAACAAATCTCAACTATCTAACTGGACAATTGTGTTATGCTTATAGTACATGTAACAGGGAATCTAAGTTATACCACATTTGGTACGGAGTCAGCAGGGTTAACAAGGGCGTGTTTGGTTGCGTGTAAGAATTCGTTTCGTCCTGCTACATACAAGTTTCGACCCGTTTGGTCGACTGGGCTGTCTCACGTTTTTGCATAGCACAGAAGCCAGCCTGAGTAGGAACGACCCAATCGGCCATTTCTCCAATGCCACGGTCTGCTCTCACTTTCATTAAAACTGCTCCACTTAGTGTCTCTCTAATTTACACAGATATATTTCGATTCAAAATAAAGTTCACATGAAAAATATGCACGTCGACGAGTAGGTTCCATTTCCGTACTTTGTTTCAAGTTTCATCTACTGTAACTTCTCAATTTCGAACAAATGTTCGGAACTTTCTTAGACGAATTTTGTCAAAATCGTCGCACTCGGTGAACCGTTTGAAATATTCTTTGACGAGCAGGATTATCTCGATGTTTCGCACACACTCCTAGAACATCTATCATGATATTTGTTAAACCGTTGAGGTTAGAGGTATCTACGAAGATATTTAATAATTATACACCAAATTCGGACTATTACAAATAACTAAATTTCATGTAAGAGCCACGGATTAATCCTTGGAGGCTTGAGATATTTTAAAACCTTTTGTTTTAGAGGAATTCAGTGTACCAATATGTTTTCATAGGGAGGTGTCTTAAAGAAGAATTCATCACTAGTGGAAAAAAGCCTATTAGTGGCGCACCAAAATAGGCTATCAGTGGCGCACTAGTGGTGCGCCACTAAACTCGCGCCACTGATAAGTGTTACCTGTGGCGCACTAGCGGTGCGCCACAGGTAACCAACTTATCAGTGGCGCATCAGTCAGTGCGCCACTGATAGTAGAATATAGTGCGCCACTAGTAGCCACTGATAGTAACCAACTTTTTCTACCGGTCTTTTTTCACCGTTTTTCGTATTTGTACATATGCACAAAAGCAGTATCAATACACATCAGTAGTAATAAACAGACAAGTTTAAACAACTAACATGAATTACATATAATACATCTTGATAAAACGGTTCTAGTTAGGGTTTATAAAAGTAATTTAGTCAACTAACTAGAATTACATATAATACATCTCGATCGAGTCGCTAGCTAGCAAGATAAGTTTCTCTGGTTCATTCTCCCTTCTTCTTCTTGATCCGGTCCCAAGCCATGTCGAACTCCTTGTCCAAGTTCTTCATGAAGGTTTACTCATCCCCGCTATCATCGTCCTGAGACGGAGCCGCACCGTGCGAAGGACCCGCCGACGACGAAACGTCTACATCCTGTGAACCGAACGCCTGGCGCTGGTATGCCATCAGATTCGGCTCCTGCTCCAGCAGCTGCCTCACCAACGGGTCGTCATGGGGGCGGATGTTCCGCCGTGCAATCTGCGCCTGAGCCATGCGGTGCTCCCTCTCCATGTCCTTGGTAATCTGTCTGATCCCGGCGGTGCTAGTTCGTCCACGCGGTGGCGATCCTCGGGGAAGTTGAGCTTCTTTAGTGCACGTTCCTCTCCATACTCGTGCATGCAGAAGTAGTCGTATGCGCGTGCCGCCTCCTCCTCGGTCGGCCACTGCCCGACCCAGCGCTTAAGCTTGCCAATGTGGATCTGGCACCCGTACATGATCGTCCCATCGGCCCTAGGCTTCACCCTTACACCTGTATATTTAGACATATCTTCCTGAAAATAAAACACAAGTAGCAAATTATTTAATAGAACATTTACAGTAGAACTACATGTAGTTTTTATTGCCAATTTACATCTACTGAATGCACTTTTCATCTAATATATGCAGAAAAATCAATGGATCAGAAAAAATAATTTCGATTTTTAGATAAAAGAAAAGGAAAATGCATAAACTGAAGGCACTCTTTTTCCTGTTAGTCTTGTTTTGTCTGTGAAAACAATGGCTCCAGGGAGTGCCAATACTACTAGAAGCCTAAAACACTGATTTATAGCTCTGTTGCACAACTTGCACTGCGAGAAAAACCGAATATACTCCAGAACCAACAAGAATATGAAAGGAAATATATAGTTTTCCATTTATTTTTCTGGGGTGGGGTGTGAACACAAGTACACAACCAATTCGCAATGACCTGGTCAGTATGAATGATTGCCCACGTTGACTCTAAGTAGGCTGTAGTTCTTCTTTTTGCATTATTAGAATGATTTAAGGGTGTAAAGCCTCTGAAATCCGACTTGACAAAATGGGCAAAAGGAACAGCTCGTTTCCTTGAAATAGAAGAGGATGATGCTGGCAGTTTTTTTGTTATTTTTCAGGAGTACTTGCATTTTGTAGAACTAAGCTAAGCTATGGTGATAACAACTAATCAAATTCGAAAGACTTCCAATTCCTCCAGGCAAAACAAATCGTAGAACTGAAACCTACAGGATGGCGGATGCGTAGAGGTAGTGCTGGATTATTACCGAATCCGTTGTCGGCGTCGAGGCAGCGCGTGAACCCTCCGACGGGGTAGAGCACGTCGAGCCTGAGCGACCTGCCGAGCTCGGGGAGAGGCCGAGGAGGAAGCTGGTGACGCCCCCGAAGTTGGCCCCCACGGCCACGGCCGCCGCCGTGCTGGCCCCCACCACCAGCCGCCGGCGGAAGACCGAGGCGAGCGCCGCGAACTCCTGCAGCAGTGGAGGAGGGAGGCGCGCGAGGGGGCCGGGGAGGGGAGCCGTGCCGCCGAGCTCGGGGAGAGGCCTACGGAGGCGCTGGGCGGCGTCGTCGCTGGGTGGCTGGCCGGCGGCGGCGGCGCCGCCGCTTGGCGTGAGAGAAAAAGGGGGATCGATGAGACTGCGGCAGTGTGCGTCTGCGCGCGGAGAGAGAATGTAGATCTAGGGCGTCTGTTTTTTTTTTCAAAATACCAGTGGCGCACCAGCCCCAGTGCGCCACTGGTAAAAAATTTACCAGTGGCGCACTACTGTCTGGTGCGCCACTGGTAATCTCTCTCCTCCACCTCGAATTTTTTGCAGTTTAGCTAGAACTTACCTGTGGCGCACCAGGTTTACGGTGCGCCACTAGTAAGTTTTTACCAGTGGCGCACCGAAATCTTGTGCGCCACTGGTATATTTTGACAAGATCCAGAAACCCAGGTGAGAGGCTATCAGTGGCGCACTGGGATCTGGTGCGCCACTGATAGCACCTCACCTATAAGCTTTTTTCTACTAGTGCATTCATGTCAATCTCGCTCCAAAATATAATTTAAACTTGCGCAAATATATTGCAATGGTTGATACTATCATTGTATAATGAAAAGCAGAACTTAACATCCAGCTGTATTATTATGTGGTTTTTTTGTCTAAATGTAGTACAAAAATATACCAGATAAAGTTGTATGTTCAAGCAAAAGGTTATACAAAGTAAAAAATGTTTATTACAAATAATGATTGGGCAACGTGTGTGGGTTAAGCTAAATGTATGTGGTTTAAGCGAAGTGTGAGTTTTCCTGGAGGTGATCGAAACATGAAATGAAGATTTCTAAATGCGATGGCGACAGACCAGCGGTTTGGGAAGCCTGATTACTTCATCCTAATAAATTCGAACATAAACTGGGAGAAGATTACATCCAGACTTGGCATACACCACTAGGTCAGCTAGATCTTTTGGTGAGAGTGTTCAGGGCAAAATTGTGGAGTATGAAAGATCTTTTAATTAAGAAAAAAAATCTTTGGTGAGGTTGCTGCATATGTCCATGTTACCGAGTTTCAAAAAAAGGGGTTGCCGCATGAGCACGTGTTTTTGATCTTCCTTCTAATTATCGAAAACTTAGATTACATAGGCATATTCTAAAATTGCCCTAAAATAAATGAACTATGAAGTCACTTTTGACAAATGTCTCAATAAGGTATTGACTTTTGGGGCACTTCTACAAAATCTCAGAAATACAATTATTTTGGCGCACTTCTGTAACTATTTTTTATATAAAGGGCTTTATTACTTAGAAGGTTTAAGCATTACACCCGATCTCTGCATAACAAATATGCACACAGCGGCAATTCGAAAGTTCCAAGAAAAATAAAATAAAATGTAGCACTCGACGGATTACAATCATAAAGAGGTAAAACGCCAAAGTCTACCGTGGACCAATCCGACGATCAAGCGACCATCCATTTTGGACCCGTCGTACCCCGTGCCCCGGGGCCTGCCCTTCGACAAGGTCCCCAACGACTGGCGCTGCCCCCACGTGCGGCGCCGCACAGTCCTTCTTCGACAGCAAGAGCGTCGAGATCGCCGGGTTCGCGCAGAACCAGCAGTTCGGCCTCGGCGGCAACTCGCTCACCGGCGGACAGAAGACGCTGCTCATCTACGGGAGCCTCCTCGTCGGCTTCGCCTTCTTCCTCTCGGGATACTTCTTGCAATAAGAGCACGGATAGCTAGGCATCATCCATTCCACGCTACGTTTTGGAATTATGGAAGAGGAGGCAGGTTGTTACTGGTTGATCTTAATAATTACTTACTAAATTCGTGTGAATATGTGTAACGGAGAGAAGATGGGGCTTACTTTTGAGGTGAAGAATGGACTATAATTTTCTTGCTTGTGAGTGCAGTTCCGGTGCAGAGAATGGCTACCAGTCTTGCTCTCCTCTCTGGAAATCTAAGCTTGCCCTTAGAGGTGCCTCTCTGTATACAATGGGGTATCGAGCATTATCATTCTTTCATAACTAAACAGACAATTTTGATTCTGTGCCTTGTTAATCCGTTGATCCAGGAATCACTCTGAACAAATCATCACGTTAGCAATGCTTAGGAATATACTTGTATCACTTGCCACCTAGTTTTCCCTCCAACACGTACAGTTAGCAGGTTCAAATTTCAAACTGAAACCCCAACAACAACCACACCAACCTCATATTACACTTTTTGTTTACAGCTGTCTACCGCCGGCAGTGATGAACAAATCCTCAACTATCTAACTGAACAAATAAATGTGTTATTATGCTTATATAGTACATGTAACAGGGAATCTAAGTTAGAGCAACTCTAGCGGATGCTGGACATCTTGGTACCGGATATCTCGTATCCGGTTGACTGGAATATACTTTTCCGGTACCGCACGACGTGGGGCAGAACAGATACAACAAAATCGTAATGGATATTCAAAGCCAGAGCAAATTGCAAGTTCGCGCGAGAATTGGACGAAGGAAATATATTCAGCAGTACGATATAACTAAAATTAAAGTGGGATACAACTGAAATTAAACTAGATTAAAACAAAAATTAAAGGGTCAATTATTTATGTGCCCTGGTTCGCTTAGTTTTCCTCGTTTGTGCCCTACTCGCTTAACTTTCCTCGTATGTGCCCTACTTGGCTCTTTCGAGGCCCGCAGACGGCCAAACGCGCCATTTCCATCTGGTCAACCTCCTTTGACCGTCACTTGGCCTGACTAGTGGGGTCGGCCTGGGCACCTTGTTTGGAATCGCATCGAGTGGGGCCGGGCACTTGTTTAATCAAGGGATGCCGCCGATGGGGCCCACGCACTACCAGGAAACTGCCTTTCTATAGAATGGCATTTTGTGGCGCACCAAAACGTGCGTGCGCCACAGAATGTGTGCGCATTTTGTGGCGCACACTGCTCAAATGCGCCACTGAAAGTCCACATTCTGTGGCGCACGCATGGAGATGCGCCACAGAAAAAGTGTGGGCCCCACCACAAAACATTGGATTTCGAATTCTGGGGTCATTCTGTGGCGCATGGGCCCACATGCGCCACAGAATGGTTTCTCCCACTTACAAGTGGGCCCCTCCCCGCGCCCGCCTCTCTCACATTTCTGTGGCGCACCCTGGCGGGATGCGCCACACAATTTTCCTGCGCATACTTACATGTGGGCCCTCCCCGCGCCGGCCTCTCTCTTCCCAATTTCGCACAGAAGAAACGGCCGGCCGTCGTCCCGCGCGCGCGTGATCACCCCTCGCCGCCGGCCGCACCACCACCGCCCCCACGCGCCGCCGCACCACCACCGCCCCCACGCGCCGCACCACCACCGCCCCCACGTGCCGCACCACGCGCCCCCACGCGCCGCCGCACCACCACCGCCCCCACGCGCCGCCGCACCACCACCGCCCTCGACACCGCCGCGCCCTCGACACCGCCTCCCTCGACTCCCTCCATCCCCTCCCCGATCAGGTGCTGCTCCTCTTCCCCCTCTCCGTCCCCTCCAAACATGCACATAAGGTGTTTGTGAAATTTGCTTGATCATATTAGTGTAGGTTAGTTTGCTCTAGTGTAGGTTAGTTTGCTGTTTTAGGTTAGTTTGCTGTTTTAGGTTAGTGTAGGTTAATTTGCTTGATCAAATTAGTGTAGGTTAGTTCATTGTAGGTTAGTTTGCTGTTTTAGGTTAGTTTGCTTGATCAAAAAAATTGGAGATGAAAAATTTGCTAAGTGTTAAATGGTCACTGTTTAAACATACCTTTAAAACTGACTTGAATTAAGGTGCTAGAAATTTTCATAACTTTGTAAGCCTCCAAAGTTGGTACTTTTTAACTATCTTGAAGATGCATTTTTAGTTGGAATTGGCTTTTAGTAATAACATTTTTAGTTGTAAATAGTATCCATAGTTTTGCATTGGTTCATGCATTTTTAATTAACTAATGCATTATTTTGCCGTATGCAGGAAATTTAGAAGAAGCTCCGCGTTCTTTCAGGTGAGATGTGGATGTGGCGACTTCATGCTTTCGAAATGCTCCAAAGTTGGTACTTTGGAGCATGTGTTTTGTGTTACCACGACCATCGTGTCGTGGTTGTTTGTGCTCCGACCATCGTGTCGTGGAGATGCCGGCCGGAGATGTGGATATGGTCGTGGTTGTTTGTACTCCGACCATCGTGTCGTGGAGATGCCGACTGGAGATGCCGGCAACATGATTTGTGAAATGTCTGCAGGTACCCATGAGGCCCTTGAGTTTGCCGAAACGTCGATTAACTTCCGTTCCGGCAAATTCGGGTACTCCATATGTCCTACTTTTAGGAGAGGTCATGCCGAAATTTTTCGTGAATTTTGGCATGACTTTGCTAAAAATAGGACATATGGGGTATTGTGACTAATCCATGGGCCGGGGTATCTCAGTACTTAATTAAGTGATTTTTTTCTTATATTTGGTGTACTAACTTCGACGTTTTTTTCTTATAGGTGCGAACATGGCTGACAATAACGAGGCCGGGGGTTCTCGAACAGGAGGCGAGGAACCGATAGAGGAAAATAGTATGCTTCAGATGGTCATCGCACAGGCAGTGACAAAGACGTTCACGTCGCTCTTTCCTACCGTCTGTGAGTCTGTCAGGGTTTGGATTGAGGGAGGGAAAAAGGGCCTCCCCCAACGATTAGCTTCGGCTCCAACAACTACTCAATCAATGTGGCTACAGAAGATGCACCCTCATCATCCCCAGAGGTAAAGAAGAAGAAGCACAGGAAGAGAAGTAAGCCAGCTCCTAAGACGACTATCCGGGGTATGAAGACATGGTATCACCCCGTGCGGATGGCTTGACCCGAGTTCATGTAGCTGGTCAACCGATCCTGCCTCGGGAGCTGCTCCGCCTCGCAGACGGATGCATGCTCTCTTTGCAAAATGTTATCTTGACACTGGAGGGCAACCTTCTTAAAGAAGAGAATCCAAATTACCCGGTGTTCACTGTCAAGGTGCCAAAGGACTTGGCCGACTGCGTCCATGAAGCCCCCGCGGATCTATTCTTCATATCGTACGAGGACGTCTTCATGCTGTTTCACTATAGACGGCTGGACTATAACTTGGTCCGCCTATACGCGCTCAACCAGGCGATGAGGATCAGGAGAGATAATACCCCGTACGTCAAGGTAGTGGATCCCTACTACATGCGTGACAGCCTGCTGGTGGAAGGATCAAAGACACGGGCCATGGCCACGGAGTTCCTCCAGAGAATCATGTTGAACAACCAGGATAAGAACAGCCTTCTTCTGCCTTTCTTTTCCGAGTAAGTACACATCCGGTCGCCGCCATCGTATCTTATGCTTTCTTATAGATTTCTTCCGTTGTTGAACCTTTCCAACATTCTGTTTCAATTGTGTTGAGCAGTGACGAGTACTGCGTACTCATCGTCCTAAGCCCGAGGTGGTCCGTTGCCACTTATTTCGACTCGGGGAGTCTTAAAGACTACACCAGATTAAAGGGTGTTCTCGATGAGTCTCTCGAGGGCTATGCCCAAAAGGGAGGCCACTTCCACAAAAGAAAAGAATGGGGAACGTTTCACGAAGGACAACAAACACATTTTCTGGCATGGGACCGGGTTCCATTGCATCAAGCATGCGCCTGGTAGCGTGAATGATGTCTTCTACGCCCTCCATCACATTAAAGGGTTTGTCCGGGATGCAGAGAAAACGAGGTGGCCATCTAGTCTCCAAGAATGGGCCAAAAATGCGGGGAAAATCACCGATGCTGAGCTTAGAGAAGACTTCCATCGTATCCAGATGCAGTTATCGCAAATCATCTTGGAAGATGTCATGACTGCAGGGGGATCCTTACACAACGCCAGAGGTAGGATGTATTATAAAAGAAAGCCTTGCCTCACTCGATAGAAGTGCTTCTTTATTTTATTTATTATAGACTTATCCACTTAATTAGATGAATAAATCATACTCTATTTATATTATTAACCAAATATATATCCCAATCCATCTCCAGGGTTGTCTAAGTGGGAGATCGAAGAACGCCTAGACATGCAAAATGACATGAGGACGTGGATGACGAAAGACTGCTATAAACCGTTCCCGGAGCCGATCAAGAAGAAGGCTCAATCCTACCAGTGGAGCTAGACGTGTTCTCCGTCAGCGACCCAGCAAGAGACACCAGCAGCGACTCAAGAAGAAGAGACTCCAGCGGCGACTCAAGAAGAGACTCCAGCGGTTCCTCCCGCACCCTCGACAAGTGGGCTGAGGCTGAGAAGCCAGATTCAGCGTGGGGCGCAGGAGCCCGACGATGATAAGTAATCATTAGGGCCCACTTATCATCGTCGGGCTCCTGCGCCCCACGCTGAATCTGGCTTCTCAGCCTCAACCCACTTGTCGAGGGTCTCTGCGGAGGAACCGCTAGAGTCTCTTCTTGAGTCGCCGCTGGATTCTCTTCTTCTTGAGTCGTTGCTGGGGTCTCTTGCTGGGTCACTTTATTTGTACTATGACTTATGTGACATGAGATAAACTTTTGTACAATTAATTTGGCACTTGTCACTATATGTATGCATCTTGGGCTCTAAGTGATGTGATGATTTAGTATAATGTGTCTGTTTTTATATACCTGTCAAAATATATTGTTGTTTGTATTATTGTCTGTATAAATCCTGTAATATACCTGTATTTCTGTAATATACCTGTATTTGTATAGCGGGCAGCAGCAAATTGCGAATACCTGTACAGGTATTCTGTGGCGCATGCCCTTTTTTTCTGTGGCGCACGCCCTAAGGATGCGCCACTAAAGATGTTTCTGTGGCGCATGAACCTGGGTGCGCCACAGAATATTGGGATTTCTGTGGCGCACCAGGGGGTGCGCCACAGTATGAACATTTTTGTGACGACAATTCTGTGGCGCACCCACCATGCGCCACAGAAAGGCAAAGTGGGTGCGCCACAGAATGCCTTTTCCCTAGTAGTGACGTGGTCTTTCTTCCCTGCTTCCGCCTAGAGAAGCCCCCGAGAAAACCCCAGGACCCCCAAGAACAGAGCAATAGGAGTTGGATTCAAGGCGCAGAGCAGGGTGATTCAAGGCGTAAAGGAGCTCCATCACCATCGCCATCGCCGTCTCCCATCTCCCGTCGCCCGTCGAGAAGGAGGGACAAGCAAGGAGCTCTTCGCAACTTGCGGGCGTGGTTATTGTACGGCCGCCTTCGCCGTTGGGGTTTTTGGGTCGCCGACGGTTCCGGCTGCAATCCATCAACCCCATTTGGATGGTCAGTGCTATCTTCTCTACATGTTTCATTCAAGCTCCCGAATGGTGCATTATATGTGAGTTAATTTGACTTTCTATTTGGCTTGAGCATGGGGAAAAACCCCGGTTCTGCCTGTTTATGTGGTTTTAATTTTTTTTTTTTGTTATTGCTTTTAAAATAGGAAATGGAAGACAATGTCTGTCCTATGTGTTGTCACGAACCAACTTTCTGTCGTACACACTCGTCGTTTAAATACTTTTAGAGTCCCGATTGAATTCAACAATTACCAAGAGGACGTTGTAAGTATTGCCTTTCAAATTCGAGCGAATGTCATTTGTTTTCCTTCAATTCGTGTCTTCTTAGTTTTTCCGGTTTTGTATTACATGTAGATTCTTCCATGCCCTTTAAGATATCTTCTAGAGAGCCGGGCCATTGGCCCTCGTAAGAACTGGATGGAGGCTAAGTGTCCGAAGGGAGACACATACTAGTTCTACCTAGAAAGGTGAGTTATTGAAATTGAAACGCAACGGACAGCACTGTGTAAGCAGCTAAATCATAGTTCAAAGAACCATATTCGGACCTATATCTGTGGAACGCAGTGGAGAGCACTGTGTGTAGGCTACGGCATCGAAATCAGCGATGTTGTCAATTTCATGTATGATGAAAATCATCATGTGTTCAATGTTGAAGTGACTAACGCAAGCAATGCTACCAAACCTTTTGGTCAATACTCTGGTATGTTAGTTTGTGTTATTTTTCTTACACATTGAGTAGTTTATATTTTTCAGAATGTCTTCGTCTCTTTGATCAGGATGTACACAAATTCCAAAATGGTGCAATCCAGCCCTTCTGAAGACCATATTTCACGAACCGAGAGATGTCAGTTTTTCAGAAATGAATGTGATATCTTTCGCTTTATTCAAAGAGGCCACAAGGGAATTGGATGCTGACGAGTTCTTTGAGATTCCTCAGTTCTACGTGCGCGGGATTGAGAATGATGGTATAGATGAGGACTCTCTGGTATCATTCAAACTTTTCTTATTCATTTACATTTTTCTCATACTTTGCCGTCATTTACACTTTTCTGATACGATGTTCATGTTATTTTGGTAGCATCTCAAGATTGAGGTAGTAGATGGTTATGTACTTCCATCACGAGGGACTTCTTGTCTATGGGCGAGAGACTTTGTCGAGATCATGGGAACATATCAAGTAATAGAAGATTACGTTGAGTTCACTGGGAACTGGGATCTATTCTTCGAACAAGCGCACATTCGCTATGGTGATCTCTCTTCGCTATCAAGGTGATCATCCAGGAGGAGTACATCAAGCTGAAATTTGAGAAGGACAGCGACGACGTCGAGGAGACCAGCGAAGAAGTCGAGGAATCCATTGAAGACGTCGAGGAGTCCAGCGAAGACTTCGAGGATTCAAGCGAAGAGATCAAACAAGAGATCAAACAAGAGGTCAAAGAAGAGTCAAAGAAGAGAGTGACTAATATTACTCTAAACAGGCTTGTATATTTTTGGTACTGTCGAACAGTTTGAGTGCGCGCTCTGTAATGCCAGAGCGCGAACTGGGCACGCTCTATAATGCCAGAGCGCGCTCTCTTGTGCGGTGAACTTTTAAATTAATGTTAAAACTTGTAAGGTGAACTATTATACACATTAGGTCATCAATCCGATCGATCTCTTGTGCGTAGTAGAAATGTGCTCTAAAGCTAGGGTAAACAGCCCCATTTGTAATCAACTCTTTTTTCAAACTTGTCTAAATGAGCCAAATATTTTTATTAACACCTATTCCATCTATATAGTGTCCACTCGAAGTGTCACTATTTTATTTATTGAATTAATCTTCATATTATTACACTTTTAAAAAATATGCTTTAAATAGATAACCATTAAAAAAACACGTTTAAAATATGAAAATAAAAAACTAAGTTCAGATCCTTCTTATTCACCCCAAAATGAAGCTTTGGTGAATTTATAGATTTTTTCAGTGAAGTTTTCCTTGAACTCACTTTTCTTGAACTCTATACAACTCTGTTCATGGTAACTCATTTCTGTGAAGGTGTTTTCACTAAAATATCCGGGGACCAAGTTTATTATTTTTTATGGTGACTATGTCACATAATACGACAATGTGCGCTGGTTTCATATTTTTTTGATTTTTTTTAAATTAGTTGTGCTCATTTGAACTCGATCTTGGTACCTCACCCGTGCTAGGGCTTTTTTCATGAAAATATCCATATACCAAGTTTAGTAATTTTTTTTTATCGTTACTATGTCGCATAAAACGTCAACGTGCGCAGGTTTCATATTTTTTTGATTTTTTTTTAATTAGTTGTGCTCATTTGAATGTTGGTCAAACCTCAGATAACCCCGTTGACCCGCTCAAAACCCCGCGGTCGCTCTCCAAACCCTAGCGGCGATCTGTGACCGTTCGATCATACCCTAGCGCCGATTTGCGGCCGTCAGATTGGTCGCGCTCGTGTCACCCAAAGCATGGGACCGTTACCCGTTGACCGTGGACCGCGGCGTGTACCCAATGACAGGTGGGTCGGCTCGCCCACCATCCCCAACAGACAGAGCAGCCATCCCCACCCATTCTTCTTCTTCTCCGGCGACAGAGCAGCCATCCCCACCCATTCTTCATCTTCTTCTCCGGCCCCACCCATTCTTCTTCTTCTCCGGCGACAGTGCAGCCATCCCCACCCATTCTTCATCTTCTTCTCCGGCCCCACCCATTTTTCTTCTTCTCCGGCGACAGGGCAGCCATCCCTACGCATTCTTCATCTTCTTCTCTGGCCCCACCCATTCTTCTTCTTCTTCTTCTCCGGCGAGAGATGTCGAGCTCCACTTCAGCCTCCGGCCGCTCATGGCCACACTATGGTCCAGTGCCGATGACGTGATGTCCTAAATGCCCACGCATCACGCCACTGGTATGTTTGGTTGCTAGGGAGAAGAAGAATGGCAACTGTGAGCGCGAGTTTGTGAAATGCGAGAGCAAGCCAGAGCAGAGGAAGGTAGATCTGAGTCTCTCGCATGTTTATTTTTTGCTCAGATTTGGGATTTAGGGTTTCATGTTTACGTTTTCAGGACTTGAAATTTTGCGACCATTTTGAGTGGATGGATAAATACGTTGAGAAGCTTCGATTGGCCGGCTTAATTGATTCGACGGGGGCCGTGGCCGCAACCAGGGAGCTCAATACGGGGGCCGCAACCAGTGAGCTCAATACGGCTTAGGAGATTTTGCGCTTTGACAGAGTCGCTCCGCCGATGGGAGATGCGGAACTGAAGGGGGAACTGAAGAATTTGAACAAGCACTTAAGGCAGATTATGTATGTGAAGAAGCAGGCTAATTTGATAGCTGCAGGATTTTATTTTTGTATAATTGCTCTAGGATTTGTTTACTTGTTGATCATCAGTCGTTAGAGGCTGTTAGTAGTGTGTAGCTTAATCCATGTAAGCTCTTTGCCTTAGCGCTGATTAAAAGGCAGGATGTACTTTCCATGTACTTCATGTCATTTGGACCAATCAGTTTATGATTTACTCCCATGCCCTGATTAAGAACTTTTTATGAATCGGAGAGAGTAGGATTTCCCGCAGAAAAATCATATAAATCGAGGGAACAAAGAATAGGAAACCCGGCCAGAGCACGCCATGGTGTTCGACATAAGTACCACAACAAATATTACAAATGTTCACCCTCTTTTCTTGCTCCGGGTGTTCTTTGCTGGATTTGAACCAGCATATGAATCTAATCTGCGAGCATCTTTTGCATTACCATTTGCCTAATCTCGTCTAATATTTCCCGCACGTGAAGACCTTTCCATCCCTTGATCTTTGCGTTGAAACTCTCAACAAGCTCAGCATCAGCAGAGGATTTTGACTTTGATATCTGAACAGCCTTTCCCTTTCCCTTTGCCAAACGAAAAGCGATATGTGCATTCATCCTATTCAATGAAATAAACGCGGTAAGGTAAAATTGAAGCCGTATTACCTACTTACATCACAGAATCGAGAGATACCCACTTCTTTGAATTCGATACAACCCAGTCCTCGCCGCCATCACCGGGGTTTCGAACTGTCACCATTGATGTGTCGCCGTAGCTCCAGTCAAGTTGCCGCAGGTGCGGGGCGGGGCCGGGCGGCACCGTGGCGGTGGCTGGGGTCAGATCGGGATTTGGGTGAGGGGATGACAATTCAAAATGAGGCCAAATGAGTTTGACCAGACGGAGGCGATTCAAAACGAGGTGCCTAGGCCGACCCCACTAGTCAGGCCAAGTAACGGTCAGAGGAGTTTGACCAGACGAAGGCGATTCCAAACGAGGTGCCTCAGGCCGACCCCACTAGTCAGGCCAAGTAACGGTCAAAGGAGTTGACCAGACGAAGGCAATTCCAGACGAGGTGCCTCAGGCCGACCCCACTAGTCAGGCCGAGTAACGGTCAAAGGGGCTTGACCAGACGGAAACACCGCATTTGGCCGTCCGCGGTCCTCGAAAGAGCCAAGTAGGGCACAAACGAGAAAAGTTAAGCGAGTATGGCACAAACAAGGAAAACTAGGCGAACCAGGGCACAGAAATAATTGACCCAAAATTATCACCACTAATATAAAAAGGGAGAGATGTGGCAGATCCAACAAATCCTAGACGTTTAACTCCTAATCCAACGATTCACATCAAAACCGTGATTTGCGGTAAGCGGAGCGGAGCGGAGCGCAGAGCTAATCAGGACACCCGTGATTGAAAAAAAAAAATACCCCTGACGCCCCTTCACGCCGCCGCCACTGCCAGGACACGAACGCCATGCCGCCGCACTGTCCGCCGGAGGACGCCGCAGCCTCACCGCGCCGCCCTTCGCAGTGAGGATTTCGCCGCCGCCCTGCCTACACGCCGCTGCGCTGCCCCACGTCGCGTGTTCCCGGACGCCGCCGCCGGCCTGTCCGCCGTGTGGGCTGCCGCCCTGCCCTTCGTGAGGACGTAGCTGCCTCACGCCGCCGCGCTCCCCCCACGTCGCCCTGTTCTAGGACGCCGCCGCCCGTCACCGTCGCGCCCGTCCCGGCCTTGTTGCACGTCGTGTTCCAGGACGCTACCTCCTGTCACCTGCACCCAGCTCGGCGGCGGATGGCTCCTCAATTGATTCTATACTTGCTGAGTTCACATTATATTGGTACATATTTGTTGCAATTCTGCACATTTTGAACCACAACGCAGATACGTGATTGCTTCAGATTAGACATTCAGAAGTACTATTGAGTGGTAATATACTTGCTGAGTTCACATTATTCATATATGAATTTCTTATTTCTTACTGTCTACAGGGATGACAAAGACACACTTTCTTGATAAACGTTTCTGGATGGTTGCTTCTGTACTCATGAGGTGTTCATGTGCTTATAAATTTCCAAAACATTTGGCTGGGGCTGCTGCTTAGTTCTAAGAGCCTAATGATTATGTAGGTATTCGTAGGTACGGTACCAATAGATAATGAACTAAGGACTAAATGTCTTCTTTGTATCTGTTGCCCATTTATTATTCATGGGAAATCCCTTTGATCTGGTAGGCACATTATTTTTGTTTCCTCATGCGCTATTAGTGTCTCGCGTGCTGTGTTGCAAAATACTAGGGATAGGATGAGCCTGAGGAAGATGTCATATTCAACTTTAACAAGGTGTTCAATTATAAGGCGAAAATGTCTTATGTCCATAATTTCCTCGACGTCCCATTGTTGCAGGTTTTGATTCTTTTCTATTATTTTTTCTAACTTTTATGCATAAGGGAGTCAAAGCTTTTTCGTATTATTACAGTTTGGTCATGACTGAATTTCTTCACTATCCACCATATTAAATTGCTTGTTACGTATGTAGCTTTTGTAAAATGCTGCTATAGTGCTATGAAGTGCACCAAGTTTTGTCTCCTTATATTTCAGGTACCTTCTTCACATGTCCAAGGATAACCTACAAATTAAGGAGAGTAATAGCCAAGTGATTTTCATTTCTGGAGCTATATAGGTCAGATAGAAATGCATATGTACTTCCATTTTTATTTTAAAAAGGAGATTGTTTACTGTTTAGTACCGGTCCTTTGGTGGCTTCCTTTGTTAAAATAGGATACATACGATTCAAGGTCAAAAATATTTGTGAGCCTCTTAGTTGTTCTATCTATGATAAGCTTGCGTTGTTGCTGATCTAGATCTAAGGAAGTGTAGCAAATTTTAAACACACTCAGTTTGACCATAGGGTCATTTTGTTATCTGAACTGATTTTATCATGTTATAAAGTTTGCACACTTGTTGTGAATAGGAGCTACAAAATGCCAAATTCAGCCAGCATGCCAAATAAAAATAAACCACTAATTTTGTACTTAGCACTGTCTTTTGAAGTTGAAGGACTAAACCTTTCCGTTAGAAAAATGAAGGCATTAGAGTTATGTTTGCATGTCAAAACGTTGCATCTTAACACATTTTGATAATCTGATTTGTTCTTATTGTGTCATTCAGATAGGGGAGGTTTTCTGTCATGAGTGATCACCCTTTAACCTATTTTAAATATCTGTCATAAATCATGACGTGCATTGCACGTGCACTTTAATTTACTAGTTAAAACCCTAGATCTAGGGTTAGCTTCTACGGTGGCGATCTTCTCCGGAGGCGTCGTCGATCTCCTCCATGGCGTCGGCTTCGACCTACGGGTCGATGTCGAGCTCGTCCTTCTCGGCGATGGTGCGCAGCACCACCACGAGCTCCTGCTCATCCAACGCCACCGTCAGGCGCTCCTCGGCACCGGGAGCTCTGGCCTTCAACGCCGCCCACGCGGCGGCGACCTCCTCCTCGGCTCTGCGGACGCGCCCGTACGCCGGCAGCAGCACCTCGTGGAAGCGGTCAAGCCGGATGATGGCGGAGCCCTGCTGGCCTTCGGCAGTCACACGGCAGTGCCTCGGCCGAATGGGATCCTCCACGAAATCGTCCGCTCGAACTCCCCTCCTCCGCATCGTGCCTCCATGGCGTCCGCGCGTCATGAGCCCCGCCCACCGGTGGTCCTTGTACGAGCCGCGCAAGCGGGAGGCATTCGAGCTACGCTCGGCCGCCTCCCGCGCTGCCTTTTCGGCCGCCCTCCTCGCCGCCTCGTCTTCCGGCGGCTCCCGGTCTCCTCCGCGCCTGCCGGAGCTTCGCAGGCTCAAGCCAGCCATGGATCTGGTGTTGGGAAGGGAAGAGGAGCTGCGAGGCGGCGTTGATTGCTCGTCGGAGCTGGGAGAGGGATGCGGCGGACAGATGGTAGGTGCGGCGGAGGGAAGCGGTATTGATATCGAATCGACCCCTCCAGCCCGACTATATAATGCACGAGGCGCCGCTTATCCGGGGGACCGGATACAATTTTCCGGGCCGGTTGCTTATCATGTTTCTGATCGGGCCAAAAAAACGGCCCGTATCCCAAATTGGCCAGACTTTTCCGGGCCAAGCGGCTTATCGAGCATCTGCTAGAGTTGCTCTTATACCACATTTGGTACTGAGTCTCCAGGGGAAAATACTAGGATGAACCTAGGTACATTTGCTCCTGCCCAGGACGAGGACCTTCCGAATGTTCAAAAATTCCGAAAATAAATGGAGACATTCATACACATGTATTATGTAATAGTACAAAATTTCGTGGAGAAACGATCTTTCATTTGGCCTGTGTAAAAAAGACAAATCTATGACGTATATACACTGCTATATAGCAGTACTGTAGCATTTGCAAATTTGTCTTTTTTACGTAGCCAACGTAAATACAAATTCTTCACGAAACTCACTTGCCGGCGCATTGGATTTGCATTACCTATGCATCTGATTTTTTACAGATTTTTTTGACTTTTCAAAAGTGGTTTAAATCAAGATTTTTTTTAAAAAAAGGCAGGAGCAGTGCACCCAACACAACATGACTATTACTAGTATTTTTAACCAAATCTGGCCGTTTTGTCGAACTAACGACGCAAATGGCCGTTCGGCAAAACTATTTCCAAATCTGGCCCCTCGGGTCGGCGCCAAAGACAACGCCGCCGACGTTGTGCAGTTCGGCGCCAGGCCAAATCGTCGCCGAAGCCGGGTCGGCGCCAATGACAATGGCGCCGACCTCTTTGGCCGGTCTAGTGCCAGTTTTGGTTGGCGCCGACCTGCACGATGTCGGCTCCATCTGCGTTGGCGCCGACCCGAGGGGCCAGATTTGAAAATAGTTTTGCCGAACGGCCATTTGCGTCGTTAGTTCGACAAAACGGCCAGATTTGGTTAAAAATACCTATTACTACTGTTTTGTTTTCAACTACATACAGGTACACCTGTGCACACATTAGCATGTCAGCTGGACTTGGCGCATGTATATTTTACCCCGTCAGTCCATAATTCGAGCAACTTGTTCGCTGCTTCTCCCTCAGATACACTGTTTACATGCCTGGTCAGATATCATTTTCAAAATTCAACTTCTTCAACATCATAGTACACTGACTCAAACAAATTGACACCAAATTGTTCTGACATATTTCTGGTATATATTTTCCCTGCATGCCGATTGTGTTGTTCACCTTGAGCACGAACTCACTCTGTTGATAAATAAGTTCATTAGCTGACATATCTATTATAAGCAAAAGTGGCTTACTAAACATTATTCTGTGATACTTACAAGCGAGGTTCATCTCTCCTGGTAGCTTTCTTCAGACTCCTTGTAGAACTGCAGTTTCTCGTACTGCCTAACAGGTGCATTGTGCAGGCTGGTGGAACATATACTTTCAGCATGTGATTTACACTTTCACTTCTCAGGGTACTAATCATATTTGCGAAAAAATTCCTTGGAAGTAAGGCTTCGCCATTTATGCCTAACTTCATATATCTGAGTTAGGTACGGGTGTTTCTGCAGCCCATATTCGAGAAACAAATCTGCCCATTCCTCCTCAAATTTTTCCCTTGTCAGCATGTGACGAAGAACTAGCTTGTGGAATTCGGCTCTGAAATCGTTCTTTCCCCATATAGCGACCCAAGATGTTCCCCGACATCTTATACATTTATTTAAACTGCAATTTCTTACCTTCAAAATTAGAGGCTATTCTTCTAGCCAAGGCTTGGGCATTTTTATACTTTAACTGCCACTTCGTGCTGGATTTACCAAGACAAACAGAGCTATTTATATCGTCTATAATTTATTCTTAGATGTCGTCTGCTTATGAACTTGTAGTCTATGACTATCGGCATCGTAATCGTTGTACCTAACAAACACATTGTTCCAGCTAACTGTCAATGTCCGGGTAGTCGCGTTCTAATATACTAACAAGCTAGAAAATAGGATGAACTATCACACTAATTCAGCATTTTAAAATAGTTTACAGCTACACGTGAGTACTAAGAAACATAATAAAACGATTACCGTAAACATTCTTTTTAGATCAATCAGTGCATCACAGCATGATTGTTGAGAATCTCTGATGCGGAATTGTGAAGGTATGTAATTTCTCTAAGCATTATTAAGACTAAGTAGGCAGTGTCCTCAAACATCGTAGCTACCATCCACAACTGTATAATGGAAATATGATTGAGACACCACTGGCACAGGCTTTACCTTTTATTCCAAGGAGACATAGGGGATCTTTTTATTTCCATCTCCGTATCTGACCAATCACCGCATGTCCGCATTCATGCTCTGCATCTTGAACAATGCTTGGATGCACTTCTTCTTCTACTGGATTTGAGCAACTCTCTCCCAAATCCCCTCCCACGAAACTATCTGAATAAGATATCCTAGCAGGCATAAGGGGCGAATTCCCGGGTGGTACTGAAGATGTTGAACATGGATTTGCCTTCAAATCCAGGAACTCATCAACCATCCCACAGCCCCAATCTTCACTCCTACAGAACGAATCGATGCTAGCATCATTACCTAATTACAGAGTTTTCGCACCTCGTAACGAACAGAACTAGAAGGGTTGGGGACAAGATCTTACCTGTTTTCGACGACCGCCTCCATACAATCTACAGAGTCGATTACTAGTGCTCCAAAATTTGTCTACAGTCAAGTCTATCGAGGACCATGTTCTTCCTCCTGGACGCCCTATTACCCCGTAATGTACACAGCGTCATTGGAGCAGAGCAGAGTCAACCTCGGCACAGTTTGCTCTTTCAAACTTTGGACATTTCAATAAATGCAATGTACCAAGGCAGGCCCAGTGGCACTGGGGTCACGGTGGGCATACAACCCGATACCCGAATCCCGAACCCGAAATACCCGACCCCGAACCCGAATATCCCGAACCCGAAATACCCGGCCACAACATCGGGTAGCAGTTTTGAAAACCCGAATTTTATTAGAAAATCTCGGGTTTGTACTGTCAGTACCCAAACATCCCGAAATACCCGAAGTACATACGAAATGTTAGCCCAATCCAGCAAATTAACCTCCCGCACTACACTTTGCCTCAGCCCAGCAGGCCAAAGGCCCACTCTAGAGCACCATACGCACGCCCACTTCCTTCTCAGTTCTCACGCACAGCCTAACACGAAGTCAACGATAACTACTGCAGACGGCACAATCTCACGCGACGAATCTCGATCCCGTCCTTGCAACTCCTACCGCCGCCGCCGGCAGCGGCTAGTTCTGCAGCCTCCCTCGCATCCCGTGGCACCCGCCTGAGATGCGGCGCCGCGCCGGCCTCCTTCCTCGACAACGTGCAGTGGCAGCGCCGCGCCGGCCGCCTTCATCAACGGTGCCGCGTCGTGCGGAACGCATCGTTCATTTTCCGCCGGCGACTGACCACCTGCTCGGCCGCTCTTGCTCGACCTTCTCCTAATCCATCCTCTAGTGCGCTTCCGCATCAAAGAGTACAAATTTCTCATGGCCCTCCTCTGTTCGGGCAATTCGGGAAAACCTGAACCCGAACCCGAATTTCCGGGTATCCGAAATCTCGGGTTTCTCTTTTTTCTGACAAATTTCGGGTGTGAGTTTTGAAAACCCGAAATTTCAGGAACCCGCATTACCCGACCCGAATTTCTCGGGTTACCCGAACGCCCAGCCTGACACTGGGGTAACTCTTTGTTACTGACCATGCCACACCGGTATTCCCTATAGACAAATATCAATCTAATGTATCACACTTGACCTAGCATATAGTATTGACTTGTATTGCATCCACGCAACAATCTCCTCGCACCAACTAACATTCGGATAACCAGAGCAGTGATGCTCGGGACACACAAATCTGTGGTGGGCTTGCCTTTCTAACGTGGGCTTAATTCTTTTTTCTCTCAATTTGGCCATGCAAGATGTTTAGTTCTTGGTTTTAAGTTTTTCCTGTGCCTTACATGAGCCAGGGCCTGGACGGAATGCCAAAAAGCTAGACCCGAACGAAGATTTTTTTTACCAAAGATGAAAACGGTAGCTCTAAACATGAAATGTTCCTTTTTCATCCACGTTGAGCCTTAACTTTTACAAAAGGGGAATGAATAAGGAGCTGCCCTTGCTAATAACTTTTCCTAAAATTGTGGTAAGTTACGATCTACTGGAGTTCTGGTATACGGTTAAACACACTGTCATCACCTTCCAAACACCATGTTGTCTACTATACCTAGAACTATTATCAGCACAGTACAGACTACTAACGACAAAACAAACTGTGATCACCTTCCAACCAAGTCCCTTGCATTTTCAAGTACTTTATTATTAATTCTGAAGAGAATGCGAATATGAAGAATATTCCACACCAGGCAAGATGATGAAATTTTTGTATGAAGGTGTCTTGAAGAATTTTCCACACCAACCAAGTCCCTTGCATTTTCATGTACATGCCACAAGTTAATCCTAGGAACCATGGGATGTTTAAAAAACTTGTTGTAGAGGAATTAAGTTTACCAAGATGTTTTTGTATGAAGGTGTCTTGAAGAATTTTTTATTAATGTCAAATTTGTCCCAAAATATAATTTAAACTTTGCCCAGATATATTGCAATTGTAGATACTATCACTATATAAGTAAAGGACACAATTAGCAAATAGCTGCATTATTATATAGTTTATTTGTCTATGTAGGACAAAAACATACTGGACAAGATTGTATGTTGAAATAAAAAAGTAATATAAAATAAAAATATTTAGTATAAATAACAAAGTCACAACGTGTGTGGGGTCGCCACTTGTGTGGTTCAGTGTGGGGGTGTGGCTATAAACTCTGGGTCTTTTACCTAAACTGAACTGGAAATATTAGAGTAAACTCAAACTCTCGTTTTATCTCTCCATGAATTTATTTATTCTTCTCTACGCTTTGAGCTTCACCAACCCATGTCACGAGATTCGACGGTCGTGGTAGACAAAGGGGTACTACACTCACCGTATCTGTAAACATTAATTGTTGAAAACGACATTCTAGGTGCAAAGTTATGTGTAAATAAAGATTAAATGTTTCAAATATTCTCTACTGATTTGTGCGAAGATATAGAGAGAAGATTTTTTTGTCATGAATCATGAACAAAATTTCAAGGTACAAAAAAGATAAAATAACAGTCAATTATCGAGAAAGTGTTTCATGAGTTTTCCTATATGGGAAAAAAGTTTTGAAATAACATCTCTGTTATTTTAGCGTTCTTTTATACACCTCGCAAACTTTTTTCTGCCATTGAAGTTGGATTTGTGAAAAAATATTAGAGTAGCGGATACAAGTTCTAGGTTAATAAACTATAAAGACATAATTAGAAAAGAGCAACAATTTCAAACTTACATTGATGTTCGTTGTGTATGAGAGGAAGAAAGAGAAGCAACTAAAGGGGGAAGATGCGGTACCTGAGCTTAAATTCAAGAAAGTTATTTCCTTTGTACCCGAAAACATTAGAAGAACAAAAGTGAAAAAATAGCAATACAAGCTTCACATGTTTTGCTGAAGTATTGATGCTCATTTGCTGGTCTATTAATATTTTGCATGAAAAAAATTCACAGATCGCTTGCACGTCGGCTTTTTTATGAGAAGAAATAGAAGATAATAATTTGTGAAATATAATTGAGGATCCGACTCAGAGGGGAAGGCATATTAAGGATCTGACTCTTGGTCGTTGTATGCTTTGCATCAGGGCCATGCCTCCTCCATGGCTAGGGCCGAAACAAGGTGGAAACGACCCGCCAGGACGCGGTGACCCTTTTCCGTGGAGGCGGGGGGAGGCGGAAGTCAGCGTGGGATGGTTCGCGCAAGGAGTGCAGGGTGCGGGAAAATCGGTCGCGGAAACGCAAGAGATGGAGCACGGGGGAGAATTTTCAGCTCCCTGGAAAAAAGTTTTCCGGTAGGGGCTTATGGGCATCTGATCTGCCCCAGATCTAGAAAAAACAGTTATTTTCCGGGTCGGGGATTATCCGGTATCTGCTATAGATGCTCTTAGGCTTGCTAGTGGGCTTGAGGGTCCCTTGCAGCCTACCGTGTGAGGCTACACTTGGTGGTGATGTGTTTCGCCTTGGGGGCATGATTGGTGCGTGGTACGAAGTTGCATGTCTTCATATGAGAAGGCATGAGACTTGGTGGGGAAACTTGCCTCGCCTCATCATGGCCCTTACCAACTATTGGAACAGAAGACATTCTTTGGTGATGTGTTCCGTCCTTGGTCCGTGCACGGGCATGGCCAGTTCATGAAGTTGTTGTAGGGTCCATCACCTAGGGGATCTTTGTGGCCACGACTTCGGCTGAAGATTGAAGGTTTCAACATTCACTGGTATCGTAGTGGACTGAGGAGAAGTCGGCACTCCTGATCCAGGCAACAAAGAAAGAGATCACCAGCGTCGTTGGAGATGAAGTCCGCAGATCCTAAGTGGAACACATGATCTGGGGAGATGCCAAAATTCCATTCAATTTCGCGACAAACTATTTGGTCACCTCCCACCATAGGCGTAAAGGAAAAATAATCATTTTCTAATCCTCACCGGCGGCGGCGGCCACGCCGAATTCTTACACCGGAGCATCTCCACCAGGGCGCGGTCTCTTCTCCTTCTTCTTCGACGCCGATCCCAGCTCCTCTCCTGCTCGTCTCCCACGGCGGAGGTAAACCACCCTCTCTGTCCCACTGTTAGTGGATAACCTGCAAGGCCGATTTACCATGTACTCATGCTAGATCGAATTCATTAGGACGACGGGCTAGAATCTGATCCATCAAACAAGCCACACTCACAGCTAAGGCGCAATGTCTATCCTTGAGTCACATATGGTCTTATGTTGCCCCATAGAGCTAAAAGAAGAGATGATCAAGGCACCAACAGGTCAAACACCTCCCAAAATACAAAACAATTTCAGATGGCATATATATTTCAAGGTGAGTAGTAATCCTATTTTTTCATCACATCACACAATTGTATTGGACATAAACATGATTGTTTGTTAGTCTCATGACATGATTGTATTGGCGCCAATGATGGTACTCACGTGCTGCTGGAGTGCAGAGAACACAGTCTGCATTAATAGGAGAAGGAAGCATCACATCAGCCAGAATGTACTTCTCAAATTCACATATGTGCTTGCTGGTTGGGAAGGATTAACACATGATGCAACCATTCTTATCGATAACATGTCTAGAGCTAACGAGATAAGCCAGGATGGTAAGTTCTATATTTGAGATGCAGGATATGCATGTAGGCCTTGCATTCTTCAACCCTTCTAAAAACCAGGTAGTATCTAATGAGTTCACTTCAAGGAACAGTCCAAAGAATGCCAATGAATTATTCAATTTCAAACATTCTAGCCTTAGAGTTAAGATTGAGAGGGCATTTGAGCCATTGCAAATAGATTAAAGATCCTTGACCAGAAGTCATTCCCTCCTTACGCCACCCAAGTAATGCTATTTCTTGCATGTTACATTCTTCGCAACTAGATCTTAGGGTTTGGTCTTGATTTGTCCCGGAAAAGAGTTAGGTGACGTCTGAATTAGGCCAGGACTCTAGGTCAATGATGTTCCCCGACATGATAGTGAAGCTTGCACGAACAATAGGATGGAGTGGGCACAAGCAACATGGACTGACAGAGGTATTGATACGTCCAAAACGCATCTATAATTTTCGATTGTTTCATGCTACTTTTTTATCATTGCTACATGTTTCTACTATGGTTTAATAATTCATAGCATTTTCCTGGACTAACTTATTCACGTAGCGCCAAGTGTCAGTTTCTTCTTTATTGTTTGTGCATTGCAGAAAAGGGAAAAATACAAGTCATCGAAAAATCCCAAAAACTAAGCTAATGTCCTAACTATCTGAGAGAATACCAAGAAGCCAAGACCAGCCCTAGGAGGGACCCCACACGGGCTTGGAGTGCGGGCCATGGGGTGGCCATGGGTCCCACCCACGTGACCGCCTCCAGCACCGCCTCACGTCGTCCTTTCACCTACAAAACCCCCTTGACCTAAAACATCGGGGAGGGAGTCTATTTCGCGAAACATTATACAAAGCCGCCATCATTGCGGAAAGCCCTAGTTCGGGGTTCCTGGAGTCCTTTTTCGGGACCCTGCCGGAGGGGAAATCATCGCTAGGTGCATCTACACCAGCATTCATGCCTCCATGACGATGTGTCAGTAGTTCATTATTGGACTATGGGTCCATATATAGCAGTAGCTAGATGGTGATCTCCTCCTTGTTCTTCACTACAAAGGTCTCGTGAGCTGCCTAACATGATCAAAATCCATATGATGTAATAGCTCGTAGCTGTTGTGTTTGCTAGGATATGATGAATTATGATGTTATGACCAGATTGTGCATGTCTCTTATATGATGCTATTGATATCATGGTATTTCTTTCTTTACGTTCCTACATGCATTCCGATTTATATGTTAATCTGGCCAAGTTCTCGTGTGAATCTCCAAGACGGAGTAGATATTCGATAGTGGGTTATTGCCTCACTGCCTCTAGGCTCGAATTGACAGAAACGACTAACATGGGTGATGTGATGTTGCTACTATGGGTAAAATAGCGATGTTTATGTCCTTTTGTGATAACAAATATTACTTATATTATGTATTGAACTTAAAGCGATACTTTGTTGTTTACAACTTAATACCTAGAGAGGCAAGCATAGAAGCGCTTTGAGGTGGAGTATTAGTTAAAGATGTGGTTAAGTAACAGTCTTTATATTTTTTACGTAATGCCTACATGAATATTTTTTACGTAATTTTGTCAATTGTATAGCTGTAATTTACTTACCCAACAGTGTTTATTATTTAAAGAGACACACCAATACTAAACTATGCCCCCGTCCATTCTTTTATATTGATTACAACCTCGTTTTCTTACTTTTCATTATTGCTATCTCGCTGGTCCGTTTTCCACACCATACATTTAATACTTTGTGTTTAGCGAGACGGAAAGCTTGATAACCTTCATGGAACGGGGACAAAGAGCTTTGTGTTTTGTGTGTAGGTTTCACTTCAACTTTGTTAAGCATTGTATTCCTACTGGTTCGATAAACCTTGGTTCTTAACTGAGAGAAATTTACTGCTACACTACATCATACCTTTCATTTGGGGTTCCCAAGAACGTCGATGTAGACGCATCAGATACCTCCTGGTTCCGAGAAGAAGAAGAAGAAGAAGAAGAAGAAGAAGCCCCTAATTGCCATTGATAAACCACCCAAATTTACCACCGGATTGTAATGATATACTGCTATTTGATTCGTAATTGTTAGGTCTATACGGATGAATTGCCATTCCTGGTAGTTAGGATTGGATTTAATTACCCATTGTATTATGGATAAACGGATGTACTGCTAATTTATTTGCTAGTCGCCATCAGTGGGTTATTGCCTCTGACGCCCCGTTCCCGCCGTCCCCTACCGCCCTTGACCAATCACGCGTCCACATCGAGCAGGCTGTCCCAGTCCTCCCGGTAGATGCTTTGGTGCTAGATCGATTGATGCTGGTAGATGCCTGGTGCTAGATGGATTGATGCTTTTTCTGCTAGACTGATTGGTTGAATTGCTTGATGCCACTGGTAGCAGTAAACACACAGGGGCGCGCGCTGCTCTAAAATCCGAGCAGAAAATAGTAGTGTTTCTCGATCTAGCCTATGGTGTGTCTGCCTTGTATACAGCTAGACAGTCAGCCAAGTCGTCAAACACTGAAATCCAGAAAAGCGGCTTTCCCTGCACAACACCACAAGCAGCCACAGCTCAAACAAACACCCCCTTAGTAGTGTCCGAAATGACGAGATGCTTTCTCTTCAGTTGTGTGAAGAAGAGAGTTTATATGATGCATGAGATGTTAATAATAGATTAATGAGCATTTTTTGGAATTGAATAGTATTTGACTAAGTCAATCCTACAATGGAAGGGGATATACATAGATGGATGTAGGGAATCTGAAACCCTGGTAAAGGCAGAAGATATTCTGCACGCACAAATAGGAAAAGAAAGGAGAAAGAAAAGATGCAAGTGGTGTACTGGCTCTATAGCCAGACGTACGGGTGGATAGGTAGTTGATGTGAAGGGGAACAAGGAAAGTTGGCGTTGCGTGTCGACCATTCGTGCAACCACGCTAGGTAGCTAATTAATTACAGCAAAGAAAAACACTAGGTGTCTATATAACCCATCTGGGACATCATATATCTACCTCTGATCTGTCAATGGAAAGTAAACCAAAGTAGCTGTTGTAGCAAAAGTATCAGGGTCGCCTTCATCTTTTTTTTAGGAGGATCGTGTTAGAGCATCTCTACCGGGGGGGGCCTCCAATTGACCTTTCAAATGCCCATTGTGGGTCCGGACGACAAAACACACCACCAGCGGCACCCACCAAAGGGTCGGCCCGAGCAAATTCATTTCCGGCACCCCTGAAAGGGCTCCAAGTTTGGAGGTCCTCTCGGGGGTGTCGGACATAGGTCGGACATGCCCTCCGACAGGGTTGGCCCGTCCGTCATACACACAACGCCGGCGCGCACAATTCCCCTTCCTCTACATTGCCGCCTCCGACGCCAAAATTATGTATCTTCCCTCCATTTCCCTTGCGCCGCCGTCGCGACCTCCTCGCCGGCCGTCTTCCGCCACCATGCCGCCAAAGCCCGTCGGCCTCTCGAAGCCGAATCCGAAGGGTCGCAAGCCGCCGCCGGCGTCGCAACCGAAGAAGAAGGTGATGAAGCGGGAGCCGGAGGAGCTTTCGGTGCCGCCGACCAAGGCGGCGCTGAGCCAGGCGGAGATGCGCACAGCCGCTTCCCAACTTCATCAAATCAGGCGACTGAGGCGAAGGACAAGGCAGCGAATGAGCCCTCGCCAAAAGATACCGCCGAGATGTTGATCGTCATGAGCCAAAGTAGCTCTAGTCCTACCAGCGCCGACGACTTTTGCGGATTGCCGTCTGTGCCGGCCTTCTTCGATGACCACTACGGCTACCAGACGCAACAGTCGAGGCTGTCCATCTCCCCCGACGAGCCGACCATCGATCTGAACGAGGCGCCCGTCTTCGCCGACTCGCCGGCGCTGCGGCGGACAACATCCAAAAGCGGCGAGGCGACCGCTTCCCGCGGCCACCTCTTCGGGCATCAAGGCGCCAACGCGGCCGACCCGTTCGGGCAAGTGCGTGCTATTTATCTTGCTGATCTGCACATTTATTGTGTTGCCCGACAGATTGTTGTTGTGCGCACTTATTGCCGGGGATGGAGTTGCGGGCTCGCCGTCCTGCTCCTGTTCGGCCTCGGCGTCCTGCTCCTGACCGGCCTCGGCGTCCTGCTCCTGATCGGCGGCCACCACGGCCTCCTGCTCCGGATCGGCCACCACGGCCTCCTTCTCCTGCTCCTGATAGGCCACCACGGCCTCCTTCTCAGGCAACGACATGGCGAGCGAGTTCTGGGCGGTGGTGCGCGGAGAGAATGCGAGCGACGTGCGGCCGGCGAAGATGGTTATATTGATGCGAAGCGGTGTGAACGCCACTCCAAAGCGACGCGGCGGCGGTTGCACGTCCACACGAACCGCCGTGTTCCGACACGACGCGAAGGTGAACCGGCGGCGATTCCTGTGCCCGCAAGGTGTTCGATCTAATGCTTAAAATTAGGGTCGTTTGGAGGGCGGACCATTGGGATGCGCCGCTGTGGGCTGCACCATTCACGTGGCCGGACACATGTCCGGCACCCCCAATTGGGCCTCAATTGGGGGTGCCGGACACCCCATTGGAGGGTGCCGGTGGCGCCCAATTGGGGGTGCCGGACACCCCATTGGAGGGTGCCGGTGGAGATGCTCTTATCTATCCAGCTAGCTGCAGGGTTTTAATCTGATCTGTAGACAAAGCTACTAGTACTGTCTTAGCTAGGTGACTGCCTGCCTGGGGTTGGGCCCAACTATGTCTTGTGCAAGCATTCAGGAAAATGAAATAAACTGTGGGTGGCAGCAATAATGTAATATCAGTCAACATCGAGCTGCCGCTACAAGAACAAACGTTGCCGTCGACAGTGGATGATGATAGATCAGATCGAGCACGCATGTCTGTCCATAAATGTTGCCGAACAGAGACTCGCGAAGGAAGAAGATAGCTAGCAACCGACCGGAAGAGGAGTGGCATGCACCCATGGTCGCATGCATTATTAGTACTATGCAGCAATGTAGCATGCACTCTGCAGCACACAGTTGACAACATTAGCCGGACATAAAGGTGTAGAATTGTAAATGCATCTGTGCTGCATGTGGGTGGGGAATGGGGACATAGTATACATGTACTACATAGGATTCCACATCTTGCTGCCTAGGACAACCAAACGACCAAGATGGTAATGGCAGAAGAGAAAATCGATCGATCGAATCCCTGGCCGGCCGGTCCGGCGGTCTCTGTCATCTATGTCCTCTCTCGCTCCAGAAATGAATAAATCAATCTTATCATGCATTTATCACCTTATCCATATTCCACGTGATAGAAATGCCATTCGATCCCTAGCTCGATCCGTTGATGGAAGCCCTTAAAATCGATTAAAGGAAGAGACATATTACGGGAGGAATATTGCAAAAAAAATTGCGGGGGATAAGAGTTTCATTACAATCCGGAGTGATCCGGTCCATTAGAGATCCGGGAGCCGGACCTAACCACACTTGGGTTCTTTGTTCTACCATACCAAATCTAGCTAGCTCATGACTTGCAGACCAAGGTAGCAATAGGCAGATTTCACACATAGTCCACAAAGCTAATAATCACTTCAGTGCTGAGCCATCTAGCTAATTAGCGGCTGCATTAATTGGTGGAAGCAGCCGCCATTGCAAAGGATGGATCATGGTGCAGGTGCTGAGCGGCACCTCTGGAGGGTGGACCTGTCGGGTGCCTCCGCCGCCAGCGCCAAACGAGCCTACATTTCATTTCAGGCCGGCAGATTCAAGCAGGTTCATGCGCAATGAAGTAATTAATCTGCAAATGAAAATATGTTAGTGAACACGTACGTGGAGTTCCTGCTCGCGCTTGATGAGCATGGCGTTCTCCCTCCGCAGCTGCGCCAGCTCCAGCTCCAGCTCGTTGGTGTAGGCTTGCTTCCTCGACCGCGACCGCGCCGCTGACTCCCGGTTCTTGATCATCCGCCGCTGCCGCCGGTCACCCCCCACTGGCACCGCCTCCTGCACGGCCACCCTGCTCCTATTGGTGTTGCTGCTGTTTCCTCCGGTGGCGGCGAAGGAGGAGAAGATATCGGTTCTGCCTGCGCCAAAGGGGTCGGGCATATGGTGGAGGGAGTCGTCTCCGGAGCTAGTCGAGTTGGAGGAAGCAGGGTGGCCGAGGTAGGTGAACTCGAGGGAGGACGCCGTGTGAGGAGTACCATGCGGCGGCGTGCGGGGGGGCTGTGGAGTGGCGAGGTGGTAGCCATGCCTGAGGTAGGCGGCAGGAGGGGAGCTGAGATGGTACTGGAGTGCCGCCGGCGTCGAGGCCAGGGACATGTCCTTCCACAGCTCCTCCATCGATCCTATTCCTACTTTCCTAGCTCTTCAAATGGTATTTCTTACCTAGGAGTAGGGAATAAGCAACTCATCAACTCACAAGATCCGACAACGGAAGCAAGTCAAGTGCTAGGGCACACGCTATCTCTATCTCTTTATAGCCACGCCAGCCATGGTGGGTGGATGAATAGGCGACTCCTGCTAACACACGATTAATTTAAGACTGCTGAAATTTTATATGGGTGGGGCAGCGCTCGCCGGTACAAACAAAGCATGCACACTGGTTGGGGGGTAGCTACACGGCCACGGGTACGACCTACTGTTTCCCAACAGTCAACAGCACAGCGCGCCCTAGCCATCATGAATATACCTTATGTATGACTCGAAACATCATAGCTCTCTGTAGTTTTCCTTCTAAAAACTGAATGGTAAGAATATAATCATGTTGAATGACTACCAATTGGCAGTGCTAAAAACTGCATGCCGAAGTTTGCGCGAAAATCAACATCTACCTACCGGAAAAAATCGAGATATCTGTAAACCTACATACGGTGTGTCAATAATGTGAAACGTCAAGAAAGTACATCTGATTGCCACGGGAAAAAATGTAACTTCTGATGTTACCTTATGTTTTGATATTTTTAAATTAAAAAAACATGCAAATATACCTACTTATAGGACAGGACATGGAGTTTCCATGTAATTTATACATATAAAGTACATAAAATACATCTATTGCCATGGAAAATAAAATACAATGTACGTAGAATATACATGAATAATAAATACATCAGTGTGCATTACAAAAAATGAAGTAAAAATAATACTAGAAAGCTACATATGCGTATGCAATAAGAAACTCGGGAATTATATGCATGTGAGGGATTACGCAAGAAACACACTTCTTCATTGATACGTCTACATGCCATGACCATGACATAATAATTTCCCCTCTGGGAACTACATGAAATGCATCCCCGGACAAGTCATCTCAATAAACAAATAATTAAGTACCCCTAATAATTTGCATTGTAGTTTTCCTATCTAATTTACATTTAATGAGTGAGGTATTAATCTACTATATGCAGAAAATACATTCCCCAGACTAGTCATCTCAATAAACAAATAATTAAGTATGGGCATTGTAGTTTTCATATCTAATTTACATCTACTGAGTGAACTATTCATCTAATGTATGCAGAAAATACATTCCCAAAACTAGTCATCTCAATTAACAAATAATTAGTACCCTAATAATCTGCATTGTAGTTTTTATATCTAATTTACATCTACTGAATGAAGTATTCATCTAATGTATGCAGAAAATACATTCCCAACACTAGTCATCTTAACAAACAAAATAATCAAGTACCACTAATAAGCTGCACTGTAGTTTTCATATCAAAAATACATCTATTGACTACAGCACGTAATCATCTAATACATGCAGAAAAAACATTCTACGTGGAATATACATGAATTGAAACATTTGTGTGCACTTTATATGCAGTAAAAAATTGCTAAGAAACTACATCTGCATATGCAATCAACACGCAGCAAAAAAAAATACATTGTGTACAAACAATAAACTACAGAGAGTTGCACTGATATACCATATCATGGATGTAAATAGCAGTCAGCTAACAAGTTTAACCTCAAAATACCTACTATAGTGCATGAAACACGCCAAAAATGCTATCTACCACAACCTACACTAGGCTACTACAAACAAAAACTATTCATCGATTTTGCGGATGAAGAACTATATCTATCAAAGAGGCTAACAACTACATACATGGGGGGCCGATTCCGCGGCGAGAACGAGAAGGAGACGCAGGGTAGGTGGAGGCGTGGAGGGAACCACGCGGGCGAGCTGTGAAGGGAGGTAGGGGCTCGGACGCTCGGTTCCCAACTGTCGGTGCTCTTTGCCGGAAGCGACACGCCACGGGATGGATGAAAGCCACACGATGTCGATCGGACGGCGCGCGCGGTGAGCACGCTGTAAGGACGCGCGAGTGCTCGGGCAGGAATTAGATTTTGCGAAAACAATAATTAGTGGTGCGGATCAACGGCCAGAAATTATTCCAGGAGGAGTACTCAGAAGTACTGCCAACCACCGTAAAAGAGCTCATTGATGAATTACTCATTCATTAATTAATTAACAGCACGCACGCTGCTTATTTAATTAGATTGAGAAAAACATGCATGCATGCATGCATTAAGTAGCTGATGGGTTTTGGGGAATTAGTTAATGATGAGAGATGGACGATTGTCGATCGATCGACCTTATTAATTCGCGGCCTCGACTCGTCACGTTTAATAAAAGAGAGGCATGGCCTCGATCAGTCGCGTGCCTTTCCTTGAAACGAGCATGCTGGGTCAGAGGCCGGGTGAGACCGGGTCACGTACGCAGGCTCATGGGCGCATGAGAACTTAAAATGCAAAGGAAAGGCAGGAGGGGAGCTGAGATGGTACTGGAGTGCCGCCGGCGTCGAGGCCAGGGACATGTCCTTCCACAGCTCCTCCATCGATCCTATTCCTAGCTCCTCAAATGGTATTTCTTACCTAGCTAGCAGGGAATAAGCAACTCAACTCACAAGATCCAACAACGGAAGCAGGTCAAGTGCTAAGTGTAGCTAGGGCACACGCTATCTCTATCTCTTTATAGCCACGCCAGCCATGGTGGTGGATCAATAGGCGACTCCTGCTAACACACGACTAATTTAAGACTGTCGCCGGTACAAAGAAAGCATGCACACTGGTTGGGGGTAGCTACACGGGTACGACGTACTGTTGCTCACCAGTCAACAGCACACCGCGCCCTAGCCACTGTCGTCCTTCCTCTACAGTCAATTGCAATGGCCGTTCATGTGCCGTCTCCTTCACCACTCTCGCACCATTGCTGATTGCGCATCACCTGTTTTCGTAGAAACACATGCGCATACTATGAACACACGCACGCACAACTTACCGCTACAACTACAAGCACCTCTCATGACGTAGGAACTAAAAGTGCCTCTCGTTTTTTCTCAGGAGAGAGCACGCATTTTTATATATAGAAGATAGGAATTTCATAAAATTCACAATAAACACAAATCGGTCAGAAGACCCAGCAGGAAATCTAACTATCTCACAAAACCCCGCAACTTTCCAGCTCTTAGCCTCAATCATCATCGGGGTGAGGGAAGTGGCGGCCCATGCAACAATGTGGTTCGAGGTCGCCGGATCGTCCATTTGGGCGGAGGAGGAAGACGTGTGCACTTGGTGGCGGAGGACTGACACATGCTCTGACCGATTTATGCAAAAATAGCAAATATACACATGCTGGTAGAGAGACCGTGGTGCCCGGCTGCCGGTGGGGATCCATCTGTAGCTACCCCCTAAATTTAGCAATTTTGAGGTAGCGTTAATATGCTTATTGCAAGAAAATAAACTGAGTGGAGCGGGCGAGAGGAGTGTACCATGCATCCATCCTTTATTGGCCATTGATTCACTGTTTCAAGCTAGGCAACACAAGTACAACAAGCCCATATCGAGATAGTACACGAACCGTAGCTTGCTACAGTAGAGGGTACGAGCTCTGTAGCTATTGTATGGAGGAGTGTGGCCATGGCCCCCGGCAGGTGAAGCGATAAAGGTAGAATGGCTTCACTTTCACTCTCGTGCAGAGCAGAGACCAGGGCATCGTCGTCGTTCGCGTTTGTTTGTCAGCGACTCAGCGTTGTAGGAGTACTAGCCTAGTAGCAGTAGATGTACTTGCGTCCAGTGATATATATATAGACCTTTCTTTCTTTACATGGTCATGTTGGAAATATGACCAATTTTCACGGGGTTAGTACTAAAAAATAGTAGGTAAAACATGAACAGAAAAATAAAAATAAACTAGTCATGTGATTTAGTAAGAAATATGAAACCATCAAATCTAAACAAATTGGTCGTAGCGGAAATCGTAGCATGATGTTAAGCAGACGATGCAGAGGAAAATGAACCGTTCTCGTTGGGGGTGTTGTCGGAAACAAGCATGTTACCGAGAATTTGGTCGTCGTCGTAATGTGAAATCGTCATCGGTCACAGTAACCAAGCTAGTAGTCGTCGTGAGGGTGTTTTTCGAAAAACCTAATCACCTCTCTCCCATATAGGATAACGAGAGGCGGGGTTTCATAAGACTATTGTCCCTTCTCGGTGAAAAACAGGGTGGAGGAAGACTTAGATGGTGGCGCAAGGTTCTGAAACGAGGTGGACACATGTGTTGTTGTGTTGTGCACCTGCCTATGGATGAGGAGCAATCTCCTTATAGACTTAGGAGATGAATCAAATAGTTTTGGACCGAAAACGGGAGACGAACCAAAGCTGGAATAGGCGACCGTTCTGATTCATCTTTAGTGAGACCATTCAGATTCTCCAATCGTGCGTCGTAAAAATAAAGACGTACACGTGATATAGGTTCTATATCGGCTCGACTCCGATCATTCACGAAATATGTGTCGTGATAAGTCGGGCGGTGGGCGAATGGCAGAGGAGTGAGCGTGTGTGTCGTCTTCTCATGATCATCATACAAGTGGAGACTCCCTTACACACAAATGTATAAATATGTCATATGGGCTTCTGAGATTTATTCTAAGGATTCTTTCTCGGTGAAAAACGGGGTGGAGGAAGACTTAGATGGCGGCGCAAGGTTCTGAAACGAGGTGGACACATGTGTTGTTGTGTTGTGCACCTGCCTATGGATGAGGAGCAATCTCTTTATAGACTTAGGAGATGAACCAAACAGCTTCGGACCGAAAACAAAAGACCAACCAAAGCTGGAATAGGCGACCGTTCTGATCCATCTTAGTGAGACCATCCAGATTCTCCAATCGTTCGTCGTAAAAATAAAGACATACACATGACATAGGTTGTACATCAGCTCGACTCATTTACGAAATATGCGTCGTGATAAGGCGGGCGGTGGGCCAACTGCGGAGGAGCGCGCGTGTGTCATCTTCTCATGATCATTATACAAGTGGAGACTCCCTTATACACAAATGTATAAATATGTCATATGCGACTCTAGGATTTATTCTAAGGATTATTAAAATAAAAATTAGGGGGCAAGCCCAACAACAATTCCAACAACTCGTTCACTCTAGAGTTCGTGCCTGCATGAGGTTAAACTTCATAATAACAAACAAACAACGTGTGTCAACGTGTGTTGTTACAGCTATTTTTCCTGGCATTAGTGTATGTGGCCTAGTAAAATCCCAGAGTAATATGCATGAGTCGAGCTCCGGTTGGTCGGACTGAAACAAACATGCAGGAGTAGTGTGACACAGAGAGATCAGCAGGCAGGCACCGAAGCTGACGTCGCAGGGTGCTTTTTTCTGCGTATCACTGCCCTGATGACATGTGCCTGCCACTGGTGCAGGGAGACTACGTGTCGACCGTGCCATGGATCCGGCAGCGACAGCGGGCACCACTCGACCTACTGTCTCACCGCCGTCACCGGCAGCGGCAGGCACTTGGGTATGTCCATTGCGTAGTATTGTTACTCCACCTCTCGCTAATATCTAACCGCTCGATCTCTAGATATTTTTGGGGTTCTATTGCAACAGAAACGACAAGGAATTGTGAAAAAGGACGAACTTTTGGGCATCGAGTAACAATTACAGCGATAAGAGCATCTCCACTCGCGGCGCCCAAACGGCCGCCCAAACGCCTTTGGGCGTGCCGGACACAAAATCGCCCCCACTCGCGGCGCCCAAACGCGAATTTGGTCCGGCGCGGCCCAGTTTTGTGTCCGGCACGCCCAGCCCACGCCCTCAACTTGGGGAGGCTTGGGGCGGCCCTGGACGGAAGGAAACGCGACGCCACGTCGGCTCCCGACGCGCGGGCCACGCCTGGCAGTGAGACAAGAGGCTGCATTAATGCCGGGCGTCGTCTCGGTTTCCCAGCCGGGCGCAGCGACGCGTCGCTTCGCCTCTGCGGCGAGGAAGCGTCTGCGCCACGGCGGCGTCAATGCAGGCGAGCCGTTAATGGTGTGGCAGGTGAGCCGTTGGACGGCCGGAGTTAAGGCGACCTCATCCGTTCGCCTCCCCGGCCGCTATATAGAGCGGGTTCCTCGCCGTCTCCACCATCTCCATCCCACACCTAGCCATGGCCTCTCCCCGGCGCGCCGCGGAGGAAGAGAGACGAGCGCAGAGGGAGGCCCGTCGTCGCCGCCGTGACAGCCAGGTTTGGCAGAGCGCCATGGCTCGCCGCGGCTGGCCATCGCAGGAGGCAGGCTCGTCGGCCGTCAACGCTCCGCCACCTCCTCCACCGCCTCCTCCGCCACCGGCGAACCAACTCATGGAAGCCGAGGCGCGCGAGCTCGTCCGCACCAACACGCCGGTGCCGGCGAACCGCGTCCTCCCCGAGGGATGGGCCACGAACCCCGTGCACGTCCCCGTTGCACCCATGCTGGCCGGCCAGGCGCGGCTCGACTACGTCGCCTCGTGCATGGGGACGATGGCGCCGGAGCTGCACGACGACCCCAGGTTCGAGCCGAACTCGGCGTACTGGGACAAGCAGGTCGAGCTCGAGCACGCCTACCGCCTCCACTCCTTCTTCGCCCCCAAGCCGCCTGCGGACTGGCTCGAAGACTCCGACGACGCCGTCGACACCGACGACGACGACACCAACACCACCGACGAGGACTTCGCAGCGGGCATGGAACGGGAGAGGGTTCGCTACGAGGCGGTGGAGCAGGCTCGTCGCGCAAGATCGGAAGGAGGCCGCGTGCAACCTCCTCCGCCGCAACCTCAACAAGAGGCGGAGGAGGTTGGCGGTGATGATGACGGCTTGGAGGACTGGCCGCCGACGCCGGAGTGGGATCCCGGCCACATGCAGCTCGCCATCGAGGCCGACATAGCCTCTGCCGCCGCCACCGCCGCCACCACCTCCAGCTCCGCAGCCACCACCTCCAGCTCCGCCGCCACCACCTCCACCACCGGCTACCTCTACTGCCTCTGCTCGAGCTGCCGCCGGGGTCCTGTGCTCGCCGCCGCAAGGGCCGGCGCCTGCCCCAACTGCCGGTGCCCGGCGTGCCACCCTACCTACTAGATCTAGTCTAGGTCTAGATTTAAATTTGAATGAATTATGTTAGTTTGAATGAAATTTCAATGAAATATATGCATTTTCGTATCAAAATTTCATATTTAAATAATATTTGGGCACCGCGAGTGGGGAGCGAGGGCGCCCAAATGGGCAAGGTAGTCCGGACGGCGCCCAAAGAGCCTGTCCGGACGGCCTTTGGGCGCCCATTTGGGCGCCGCGAGTGGAGATGCTCTAAGTTTGACCTGAAAATTGTTCTTTAGATCCGGACGGTGTGCTATTGTTAAAAGATGGTTAGGAAACGTGAAATGATGAGTTTTACTAGACGTACCATGTACCCTTCCGGGTTTAAATATAGTCCCATGGATTTTTTATTACCCACAAAAACATCAAAGAAACATAAATCATTAAAGTTTAACCATTTAGAAGGATCTGGAATCTAAAATCAGTTTGGAACCACAAAAAATGTTATGATGTAACAAAGGAAACAACCAAGTTATCATGTATGTGTAACAAATTAGGACTTGAAAACCGTCTTGGATCACTCCCCCCCCCCCCCCCCCCCCCCCCCACACACACACACACACCCACCCACCACACACACACACACACACAATGTTGTATTATTAGGTTTTGTGTCCTACTCAAGAAGACGACGCGGCGGTGGCTCCTTGAAGATGGAATAAGGCTCTCCCCGCCTAGCCCCCGTTCCGGCAGCGTGTCTAGCGTTGTTGGAGGGCGTGTGGAGATGTGTCTCTGTCGAATCTCGCGAGATTCGGTCGGCGTTTGTCTTCGGCAGATCTGATTGGATCTGGTCGTCGTTCGTCTGTGTTCGTGTGTCTACAGTTTGGATCCTTCCGATCTACGCTTCTCTTCATCGGTGACGGTTGCTCGTCTGGTGCGCTGGTCCTGTGGGGGCTTAGCACGACGACTTCCCGACTGTCTACTACAACAAGGTTTGCCCGACTCCAGTGAGGGAGGGGCGATGACAACGGCGCACCTTCGGCTCGTTCCTGTGCTTGTAGTCGTCGCTAGGTGGTCTACGGATCTGGATGTAATTTTTGTTACTTCTTGCATTTTTATACTATCTTGACAATTGATGAATAGATGGAAATTTTTTCGCAAAAAAAAAATGTTGTATTATTAGGGACATTATAACTGAGACAAACAGGAGCTCTCTCACAATCCCTCCCGAATTGGGCATTTCCGGCCGTTAGATCTCGCCATTCATATGTTTCTGGCCGTCCGATTTTCAGTGAATCCCGCACGGGCCAGCTATCCCTAGGGGAAGCTTCTCTGGGCATCAAATTGGCCTGTTGTGTTGAATTGGGCCAGAAAATGCACTAAAGCCCATCGTATGAAGAGAAGAAGGTTGAAGGACGTATAGCAGAGTTGGGATACCGCGAGGAGATCATGTGGAGGCAGCGTGCACGTGTACAGTGGCTGCTTGAGGGAGACAAAAATACAATTTTTTTCCATCTTAAGGCAAGTAGCAGGAGAAAGAGAAACAGGATTGACCGTCTGGTGCGAAATGGTGGTACAGTTTGTGAGAATGGCCATGAGCTGGAGACAATGGCCACTACTTTCCACAAGAACTTATATGAGTCGGAGGGTACCATCGGCATTGAGGAGGTCTTATCTCATGTTCCTTGTAAGGTTACAAATGATATGAACTCATCTCTTATTGCTCCATATAGTTCGGATGAAGTGAAAAGGGCCCTCTTCCAGATGTTCCCAACCAAGGCACCGGGACCGGATGGTTTCCCGGCGCATTTCTTTCAGAGGCATTGGAGTCTTTGTGGTGAAGAGATTACCAAGATTGTTATTCGTATTCTTGATGGGGTAGATTCAGCGAGGAGATAAACAAGACGTTCATTGTTCTTATTCCTAAGGTACAAAACCCCTCTTTCCTCTCGCAGTTCAGACCAATAAGCTTGTGCAATGTGGTGTATAAAATTGCATCTAAGGTACTTGCTAATCGTTTGAAAAGTATTCTACCTGAGATTGTGTCCGAAGAGCAATCGGCTTTTGTGCCTGGTCGTCTTATCACCGACAACGTCATCACTGCTTATGAATGCCTGCATTTTATGAAATCAAAAAAGAGTAAGAAGAAGGCCTTTTGTGCACTGAAGTTGGATATGAGAAAGGCCTATGATAGGCTGGAGTGGAATTATTTGGAGGCGATCATGAAGAAGCTCAGTTTTGCACCAAGATTTATCGAGGCTGTCATGAGAGGCGTGAGATCGGTCACGTTTTCGGTCTTATTTAATGGTGCTGAAGAATTTAAGCCAAGCCATGGTATCCGACAGGGGGATCCTATTTCCCCGTATCTTTTCCTTCTTGCAGCGGAGGGATTGTCGTGCTTACTCAAAAATGCTATGAGGAATAATGAGATGGAGGGGATACAAATAGCCAATGCGGCCCCAAAGGTGAATCACTTGCTTTTCGCGGACGATTGTATTTTATTCAGCAGAGCCACCTCGGTAGATGCAGCGAAAATGAGAGAAGTTCTGGAAGTTTACTGTAATGCTTCGGGGCAGCAAGTTAATAACGATAAATCATCCATCTTTTTTGGAAAAGGTTGCGCAGCCAATATTAGAGCAAATGTCAAAGCCGTTTTGGATGTCCAGAATGAGTCGCTTAATGAGAAATATCTGGGCCTTCCGTCGAATGTGGGGAGGTCCAAAAATGGAGCCTTTGCTTATATAAAGGACCGCATTTGGAAGAAGCTCCAGGGATGGATGGAGAAAGTCCTGTCGGGGGGAGGCAAAGAAATCCTGATCAAGTCTGTGGTTCAGGCAATCCCCACGTATTCAATGGCTCTGTTTAAATTACCAAGGGGATTATGCGAACACATTACGACGATGATTCGGAAATTCTGGTGGGGAAGTAAAAGAGGAGAAAGGAAAGTGGCTTGGGTTTCTTGGGAATCAATGACGATGCCTAAGTACAGGGGTGGTATTGGCTTTCGGGATATTGAAATCTTTAATCTCGCATTGCTTGCGCGACAGGTATGGAGGATTCTTGTTGATCCGGAGTCTCTTAGTGCAAGAATTTTAAAATCAGTCTATTTCCCGGCGACTGATATCTTGTCTGCACCTATTGGATCGAGGCCCTCGCATATTTGGAGGTCCCTCTGTGAGGGACGTGATATGCTTAAGCTTGGCTTAGTGAAGAGGATTGGTGATGGAGCTAGTACAAAGGTGTGGACGGAGAATTGGATCCCTCGTGATTTCCAACTCCGACCGATTGTGGCCATCGCTGATAATCCTCCCCGTTTTGTTTCGGACCTCATTTGTTCAGCAACCCGCACCTGGGACTTGCAGAAGCTTGCAGCTCACTTCTACCGATGGATGTTGAAGCAATCAGGGAGATCCAATCAGTTTTTTTACGCCAATCTGATTTCTGGGCATGGCACTATGACAGGCGGGGTGTTTTTACGGTGAAATCAGCTGATCATATGATTATGGAAACCAAACGCAGAAGGGAGAATTATTTGGAGGGGAGATTGATTCTTCCAATCATGAAGGGGCGGAGCAGAGCTGGAAAAATCTTTGGAAAGTGAAGGTGCCCTCAAAATTGAGAATTTTTGCTTGGCGTCTCGCTAGATCTTCTCTACCCACAGGTGAAGTAAGGTCTAGGAGAGGTATGGCCACGACAGCTACATGCTCGGTATGTCATGCACACCAAGACACATGGAGGCATGCTTTACTCGAGTGCAACATGTCGCACAACGTTTGGGCGATGAAAGATGATGATCTTGTGCTACCTGTTTTCGGTGATGAGACAGCTGATCCGAAGCTTTGGCTGTTTAACCTAAGCAATACACTGTCGAGGGAGAAGTTTATAGAGACCCTGGTTACCCTCTGGTCTAATTGGTGGGCGCGGCGTAAACTGATTCACGAGGGAGAAGAGCAGTCGCCGCTCTCCACACATGCTTTTATCATGAGGTATATCTCAGACTTATCTGTGGTTGTTTCAAAACCCTCAGGAGATCGACATGCTGGACAACCTGTACGTGGGAAGCTTCCCTGGGTTCCGCCGTGGCAGGTTCAGTCAAGGTTCATGTTGATGGGGCGGTGGCCAAGCAACTGAGGCGAGGTGCTGTTGGGGCGATTTGCAGATGTGAGTCAGGCTTATTCCTGGGCGCGTTCGCAGTCGTATACGATGGAATCACCAACCCTGAAGTTTTAGAGGCCCTCGTGTGTGCAGAGGCACTTGCTCTAGCTGAGGACCTTCAGGTTCGAAAACTACAGATTTCGTCTGACTGCCTAAATGTGGTTAAGGAACTAAACGGAGCTGAGGAGAGGGGAAATCATTGCATGATTATGAAGGAGATTCGGAGGAGCAAGGAGAAGTTTTTGGAAGCTGTGTTCAGCCATGAACGACGCGAGGCAAATATAGAAGCTCATAGACTAGCCCGTTCAGCAACTAGTCTTGATAGCGGTAGACATGTTTGGTATTCTACTCCTCCCATCGATATGGGAATCCTTGTAAACATCGTGTCTGCTGATCAGTAGAGCCCGGTCGTTCCACTCAAAAAAAAAAACTGAAATCAACGAGTGGACGATATCCCATCGATAGAAAAAATTGTCTAAATATCAGCTAGCTGAAAATGCAATCGCTATCAGACACTTTTTTCTTCAGTACTTATTATTCTCATTTGACAGCGTTCGATTCCAATTTCAGTCTAGCCAGTTCCACAAAAAACCCAGTGATATATGTCAGTCCTGGTTTTCCCCGGTTATTTATTTCAGCCAGCGGGAAAAAACTCCATTGCTCTTTCCGCCCTGTAAAATCAAAAATAGGCTCAGTTTTACACCTAAATGATAGTTCATTCCCCTTGGGCCATGAAATCAAAGTACCAGGCGCACGAGCATAACAGTGCAAATAACAGCTGGACACACTGACGAACCTGGTTAAACAACAGCTGGAGCGTCCTTCTCGGTTAAGAACGAAAGTAAAAATGACACATCAAGCTCTGGCAAAGAACTCATTCATAAAGCGCTGGACATGATGCGGCCTACTGAACAGAATCTAGTTCTAGTACACATATCTGGTAGAGAACATATTTATGCATTGCAAAAGTTCAATGAGACAATGAGCATGCGCATCACTAGGAATTAGCACATACACGACCATATTTGAGATGCAAATACTTGCAACTCTAAACCATCAAACCCATAAGTACTTAACTAGAAATGGGATAACAGAAACTCGATGTTTGTGAACAACCTCGACATATTACTCTAGACTGATATCCTGTAGATGCAAATCCATGGACAAAATGATTATTCAAACTATCACTGCCACAGCTTGGATGCCTGACGAAGAATTCCCCATGACAGAGAGCGGTTGCCAATGGAACCGTGGTCGTTGGATGCTACATCCAGAACAATGTACAAATCATGACACCAGACAATGATCAATCTTGACGCCAGCAAATAATCCAATTGCCAACCTGGTAAAATGAATAACAAGATATTGGAACTAGATAAGTTTTCTGCCTTGCATAACTGAAAAACTAAAGAACAATCTATGAGACTCAGTTGCATCTACATGATTATGAAAGATAGAGAATAGACTGAAGTATATATTATGAAAAGACTGAACTATGAGAAGTAGACTGAACTGAACTGAAGAAATAAGCAAATGAGACTGAGAAAATGAAGAAGACCGAGCAAATATGATATGAAGGAGAGACTGAGCAATTAAACTGAGAGACTGGGAAAATGAGTACTGAGAAGGTGACCGAAGACTAAAGAAAGAAAGACGGAGAATAACAGAAAAAATCGATGAATGAAGACTAAAATGAAAATGAGTCTTAGCAAATATAAACTGGGAGATAGACGAAACTGAGAAAATTAAAATGAAAGACTAAGAAGATTAAAATGAAAGACTGAGAAACTGAACAGAGAAGATCGAACAAAAGATGACTAAGAAAATGACTGAGAAAAAATAGACCGAGGAAGAATTTCTCACATTATGATTAGAAAAAATGCTGAGAGACTAATTAACTGAATGAATGAATGAACGAAAACTGAGTGTGAATCAAAGACAGATAAAAATAAGAAGACAAAGAAGAGAAAACTGAAAACTTAGATAATGAGAATAATAAAAAATATGAAAAATTATAGGTCTGACAAAGAATAATAACTCAAAATTGGAGTAAAAGGGACTAAAGAAAGAGATTGATTACTACAGAAAAGAGAGACTAAAACTCAAATAAAGACTGATGAAAATTCTGAATAAACTCAAATAAATGAGAGACTAAGAGGCGAAAAAGGAGAAATGATAATGAAAACTAAGACTGAGCAAAGATGACTAAGAGAATGAGACCAACTAAGACTGAGAGAGATTAATGCTGAGAAAAAGAAGAGAAATAAGTATTGAGAAAAGACTGAACAACGAAAAAATGATAACTTAGAAAAATACTGAGGAAAGATAACTGAACAAAGGAAACTGAGCAAAGACTAAAAAAACTGAATCAATGACTGAATAAAATGAGCAAAGACCTTGAATGAAAAATGAGAGAAATAAAACTTAGAGAAATACTGAGGAAATAAGAGTAAAAAAGATAACTGAAAAAATGAAACTGAGCAAAGACTATACTGAATCGAGCAATGAATAAATATTGACCGAAACAATGAGAGAAATGATAACTTAGAGAAATACTGAGGAAATATAAATGAAATAAGACTAAGAAAGACTTTGACTAGAAATACTGAGGAAAGATAACTGAAATAAAACTAAGAAAGACTTTAATGATAAAATGAGTTAAAGAGAACTAGGAGAAATACTGAGGAAATATGACTAAGAATGAAAAATGAAGAAATGAGAGTCAATCATACTAAGAGACTGATCAAATAAAAGAATGAACAAATGGAAATGAGTGACTGAGCAAATGAAAATGAGTGACTGATCAAATTACAATGAGAGGGTCACTAAGCTTATCAAAAATATCACTGAACAAATTAAAGATGACTGAGAGAATGATAAAATAAGACAAGCTAAGCAAATAATAATGAGGGACTGAGAGACTAAGAGACGAAAAAAATGAGCAAATAAGAATGAGATGACTAAGAAATTTGCTAGGAAAGAGCAAATTAAAGAGTAATGAAATACTGACCAAAGATAACTACAGAAATGAGAAAAGGAGACTAAAATTGGCATGCATCACTAGCTAGCTATACTAGTCATGCATCACTAGCTACTCCATTTTCATCACTAGCTAGCTAAAATGTGGTCAGCTACTTAATTAGTCAACTGTAATTTCTAAAACAAAGGAAGAAATACACTACTCCATGAGTGTTCTGTAGAACATGGACATTGACAAAGTAGCCCATGAGAATATGTGACTAAATAGTGTACATGGAGAAAAGTCGAAAAGACGAGAAGAAACTAACCATATTTGGTCGCCGCAGACATCGGCGCTCATTCCTTCTCCATTGGTACTCTTGTACCTCAAGATCAGCCCATCCATGGTTCTGTCAGGATCAAGACAAGAGGTCAGCTCGAGGTTGATAGCACAAGTATTGTACTGATGTTGTCCAAGTGCTACTTAAGATCTTGCCACAGTAATTTTGTATGACATTACATATTAATAAAGTAATTTGGACAGGGAAAACTAAGGTGTACAGATCATAATGACAGTACCAAGTCAAGAACATCCACACCATGATGTTGTCCCTTTTGGAATTGCGTGTGTTTGGTCGCAACATCGGCAAATCCAAGTCAAGAAGATCTGCACGAATGATTCCTAAGAAAAAATATAACCAAATAACCATGAGACAAAGAGAAGGGCAGGGACTAAAGAAATATAATGAATTAAAGAGATGACTGATGTCTCACATTATATAAGAGTAATAGTAAGAATGTCTCACATTATATAAGAGAAAGGCGCGATGCATAGAACCAAGAAACAACCAAATCACAAACTCCTCCCGTCCATCATCTGACTGTCAGAGATACAGACGATATGAAATTAGACACTACCCAACCAGGGCTGGACATTATGGAACGACGGCAAATGCAACATGATTTCTGTCAAGAGAACGATTCTCAATTCAATACTCTAACGGGTCAAGGCCATTGACTGGAAGACAAACATATAGCGTTGCTTCTCAAATTCACATGAACGCATGAGTGGAATTCAAGATTACACTAATTCATTAGGCATCCACTAAGTCGGACGAATCAGGCAACCATTCTACCATCCTACTCATCCACTCGATAAAATCCCCACCACCTGTGAGGAGCTCGGCGACCAAACTATGGCTACATAGATGCACAAAACAGGGGAGGTAGCCACTGCAGAAATTAATAGGTGGATAACGAGAATGAGGGAGATTAGAGCAAGTACCCGCTACGCCGCCGGCGACAACTCTCATGGCTGCTCCCATGGGGGACCCTCGAGCTCGACCTCCTCCGGAACTCATGGGATCCCTCTCCCGATCCCCTCTGCTTGTGGGAGGCGAAGGATAGTATGCACGAGAGGTGCGTCGTACAATGGGCTGAGCGAGAGGTTTACTACAGCTGCCGGTTTCGCCGGGAAGAGGGCCGCCGCCTCGAAATCGCCTCTCCGTCGCCTGGCACGGAGTGAAAACGACGAGCGCAGTCGGCACCGGCTTGGCACGGAAGTCAAAAGATGAGAAAAACGGTTCGACTGAACCGGGGAGGAAAAACCGGCGACCAAATAAAGCAACGAAGAATAAGAGAGGAACTCCAAGATTTGCGCCAGCGGACGAGATGGACGGCCCAAGATCTGTCTGATGGCCAATAGTAAAATCAGCCATCTGAAAGTTAGAATGAGTGAAAAAATAACATAGGGGAGGTGACTGATTCCTGCCGCCGCCGATTCAGATCGATAGGGAAAAACCCAGAGGATGCAAATGCGATGCGTCAAGCGGCAGCACCAGGCGAAGCGCCCGGGCGCTCGACCTCCCCGCGGCTCTCATCGACTTGAGCCGGTCCATCTCCGATGCGGCCTTCAGCACCTGATGCGGCACGGAGCGCGCCTCCCCTCGTCATTGATGGCGATGAGCTGATGTGGTGCTGGTGATTGATCTTGATGGTCGTGTTAATTTTCAGTTGCTGCAAATCACTAATGGCAGCCATCGTGCGCAAATCGTCTGCGGCTACTAATGACCGTGCGTTACTATACACATGCCTCTGCTGCCCTATATAATCTGTTGCCTCAGATTGTCTCCCTACTACTTTTACTTGACCACAACTTCCATGGTGTTCTGCTAGGTTGATTCTTTTTACTGCGAAATCCCCGTCTCCTCTCCTCTCCTCCCAACCCTAGCCGCCACCTCTCCTCTCCTCTCCTCTCCTCCCGGCGGCCACCTCTCCTCTCCTCCCGGCGGCCACCCGCCTCCGCGCGGCGGTGCTGCGCCGCGCCGGGGCGTCCCCTTCCTCCCGGCCGCGACCCTCCACGCGCGTCTCCCTCTTCCGCCGCCGCCGCCGCGCGAATCCTGGCGAATCCGGGTGGCGTTGGTGGTGGCGGCGGCTCTCCTCAGCGGTGGGTCTCCTCAGCGTGGCAGCGCCCACAACGACGGGATTTACAGCAAGGCGACGGTGGAGCATCGGCGGTCAGGGTGGCCGGGCCATCACGGCTTGGTTGACCTGAGCTCCACCCGCAGCCTGAGGAGGCCGGGGGCTGTGCCCTCGGCATGGTGGTAGGTGGCCTCCTCCTTCGCTGGAGGAGATCGACCAGATGTTCGAGGCGGCGGGTTGGGGAGGCATGGATTCCGGTGTAAACCGAGCCATGACTACGGTCACGGCGGGCGGTGGCGGCATTCATGTCGTTACCTTGTCGAAGGCATCGCCTTCGCTGATCCCGCCATCCCACCCGCGAGACTCCGAGGGAATCCTCGCGGCGTCGGGGCGTGCGAGGTTGAAGAATAATGGTGGTGGTCTTAGGGTTCTTCTCGCGCGAAGATGATGATCTACCAGATGCCTATCCCCATCGATCTGGCTGGACAGTCGTGTTTCGGAAAGCTCCACCGACGAACTCCATTGGGCGTCTCATGCCTGGAGATTGCCGGAACGGATGGTATTCGATCGAGCGCACCCATGTTTTTCTCTGACCGTTTGGTTTCAGAGGGAGCGCTTCGAAGCTCTGCTGGCTGTTAATATCATGGATCACGCTTTCTCGTTCCATGATGCTGGCGGAGAATGACATGGAAGGCGAGATCTGAGGACTGGCAATGGTGGTTTGATTCCTTGTGCTGATGAGGAATTGGCTTGGTGTTTCATGACCTGGAGCAGCGGCATGTAAGTGGGGGCGACAACATTCGTGAAGTCCAAAGTCCTACGTTTCAGGGTGAAAATCCAAGGTCTGGCCTTAATTGGTTGTGCCTGACAGTGGTCTTACTGAAGACATTGTTTTGAGAGCGAGGATTATCTTCAGGGTGAAAACCCAAGGTCTGGCCTTAATTGGTTGTGTCTGGCACTGTTCTTCTGGAAGGCGTTGCTTTTGAAGAATTGGACATCAGGTGTTGTTTTGGTGGTGGTTGTGCGGCTGCTGCAAGGAATGTAACTCTTTAGCGGGACTTTTCTTTTTTATTTCTTCTTCTTTTTGTCTTTTGGCTGTGTGCATCCGTAATGGCTTCGGTTATTGCGTTGTTGCAGAGGTTGGGTGCATGTTGTATCTTCTCGATATCAATAAACACTCTTTATCTAAAAAAAATCTGAAATCAATTTTTTTCAGTGTTCATCTTGGTTCAGCTATTTTCTTCCCGTTAAATCTTGGAGTTTGTTCACCTCAGTATTTGCAATGGCTGTTGGCCAGGTTATAGTTATTATATTACCTCATATATTTCCCTCATAGTATATGTCTGTTTACAATGTCTGCCATTGGTAGAACTAGAATTATGCCATGTTCATTCTTTTAAATTATAGATGATATTTAATGATGAATATAAACAAACAAACAAGCAATGGCAAACCATAGAACTATCAATTATAGTTGTTGTTCTGTATACCATGTCAATTAGAAACAGAGTATACAACTCTAACCCAACATTTGAGATCATGTCATGTTTGGGGGGCACATCCCTCCAGCCGAGAGGAGAAGAATAATAACTAGGTAGAAATCGACTGAGTAAAGCGGAAAAGATGGAAGGGTAGCGCAAAGGGAAAATTGACGTCTGAATGTGTCGTTGGCTCTCATGCAGAAGAAGGTGAGTCCGTCGGTGGAGGAGCGGAAGACATGGAATATGTAACAATCTTGCGCTGCCGAAGACAGCGGCAAACTCGGCCAGCACCACCGAGGATTCTCTTTTATCTCAGCGGGGTGCTTGTTTTCTTTGACAACCACCAAAGTTATGAAGACTGAAGAGGCAAGTAAAGTCTTCCTATAGAAGTGTTCTATTATTTATTTTTGACCTGATTAGGGCTGTATCGAGGGACATGCTAATTTTCAGCGAACACCAAGGAAAATTGAAGTGATCTTTTTTCATGACAGTTTTTTTTTAGTTTGGATTTGTACCGTTGTTGCCAGCTTCATTGAGTTCTCTTATTTTCAGGCTCTAGAATGCAAAAAAAAAAAATTCCAACAGAGGTATAATTTACTTCTGAAGAGGAAAGAATGATGGAGAGATATGTTTCTTTAGCTGGGGGCATATTGACATTTCAGCCACATACGTTCGGGTTCATCTATAAATTTCTAAAACTATGCATGTAAACTTTATGACCATAAAACCGTATATTGTCTTATTTTTCTGCGTATCACTGCCCTGATGACATGTGCCTGCCACTGGTGCAGGGAGACTACGTGTCGACCTGGCCATGGATCTGGCCATCTTCCAAGTACACCGCCGTCACCCGCAGCGGCAGGCACTCGGGCATGTCCATTGCGTATTATTACTCCACCTCTCGCTAATATCTAACCGCTTGATCTCTTAGATATTTTCGGGGTTCTTTTGCAACAGAAACGACAAGGAAATGTGAAAAAGGGCGAACTTTCGAGCGTCGAGTAACAATTATAGCGATAAGTTCGACCTGATAATTGTTTCTAGACTAAAACGGTGCTATTATCGATAAAATGGTTGGGAAATATGAAAATGATGAGTCCTTGAGACGCATTTACGTGTAAAGAACATCAAGGGAAACGGAAAATGAAACTTCGAGACCGTCGGAGGGGCGAATAGATGGGGAGTCGTCGAGTCGGGACTCGCCATGTCACACTCATGGTACTGAGGCAAGCCAGTGGAACATCCAACATTAAGACTACCCACAGTGGAATAGTAGTATCATACATTCCATCCATATAAAAATCTGACGTGTCACTGTAATTAATAATAAGAGAGTAGACAGTGATATTATATGTACGCATTCCAAGGTAAAATAAGTTTACAAACCTAATAAATACAATATTACATGATGCATGATACTACCGTATTTACTTCCCATTGTGAACAGCCTAACTAAGGCATGCTATGACAAGCTCGACAGGGACATGAGACTACTCTCTGATGGGCGTCATTAATTTTTATTCACGGGGAGCCACAAGCACAAGCATCATTGATTAAGTAAAATAGGATGATGTAGACAAATTATAAGATATGACATGTTAGTAGGAAGCGAGAAGAGGTGAGAGGAGGAAAACAAACTGTAATGTTATAGCCAGCTCTAGCACGTGATCCAATACTATTTGTGAGGATAAGGTGGGCCACATATATTATGTAGCAAGCAAATATAACTATCTATTACATGAGCATGCTATTAAATTTGGCTATAGTTAAAGTGGCAACCTCATATAGCCGGCTGCTGGCCGTACTATTAAGCATGCTTTTAAACTCCATGTATAGTACGCAGTGGTTGAGATTTGGCTCCCAATATTTGGGTGTCCTATGTCATCGAACAGTTCACACTGCCGGTCAACAGCCTGGCCGTGGTCACCTGGAATAGAAAATCGTTTTTTAGATCCAGACGGTGTGCTATTGTTAAAAGATGGTTAGGAAACGTGAAATGGTGAGTTTTACTAGGTGTACCACTAACATTTACATGTACCCTTCAGAGCCTAAATATAGTCCCGATGGACTTTTTTATTACCCATGAAAACATCAAAGAAACATAAAATTTAAAAGTTTAACCATTTAGAAGGATCTGGAATCTAAAATCATTTTGGAACCGCAATTTTTTTATGATGTAACAAAGGAAAACAACCAAGTTACCCCCCCCCCCCCCCCCCCCACACACACACAACACAACACACTGTTGTATTATTACCACTGAAACGGCTCGAACCATGGAAACAATGAGTTCTAATGAGGACCACTAACCGTTTACCGTTATCCTTCCGAACTGAGAATCGTGCCAGGACCCCCAAAATATTGTGCCATAACTAATGAAAATGGTTAAAAATCGTGAAACCCTGAGTTTCGCAATTTGCCAGAAATACTTTACGGGTTCTCCTCAAAACTATAAGTCGCGTAAACCAAATAACAGTATGCTTAACCCACCAAAATGGCTAGAAAACGTGATAAACACGTCGGGTTTTCACGGCATCCTAGTGTCGTACCGAGATCCCAGACCTAACTTGGCACTTGGAAGCATGGTTGGCGTTTCATGACAAATCTTAATTCCTGTGTGCTAGAGTAATGAAGGGTAGGTATTTCCCTGATACAGACTTCATGAATGCTTCTGTACCACAAACTGCATCGGCCACTTGGTGGGCAATTGTGGCAGGTAGACAGGCTCTTCAAACTGGTTTGATCAAGAGAGTGGGCGATGGAGCATCTATTAATGCATGGAGCGATCGATGGATCCCCTCTAATATCACTTTGGCCCCTCGGTTCAGACCAACAGTTACACCCATGAGTTGGTCAAGGATCTGATGATACTGATAATTGGACTGGAAATGGGAATTGTTTTTCTACCTTCATCAAACCTGACGCTGATGCTATCCTGAATATTCCATTGCGGCAGGGAGGAGGTGAGGATTTCTTAACGTGGGCACATGAGAATAATGGCAACTACAGTGTTAAATCGGCGTACCGAGCTCTAGTGGATCAGAAAGAGCGTAATGCTCCAGATGAAGGGCAGGCTACCGGCTCCTCAGTAGATGATCAACACATGTGGAATGCCATTTGGAAATTGAATGTGGTCCCTAAGGTCAGAGTGTTTTGGTGGCGTGTTATTAAGGGCATAATTCCTGATGAATGCACCTTAAGACGTAGGCACATCAAGACGGTAGCAACATGCATATCTGCCTCGCCATGGAGGAAGATTGGAGCATGCCTTGCTGCACTGTTCCCATGCCCGCAGGTTCTGGGATGAGGCTCATCTGCTTTTTGACTTCCATCTTCCAAGACTGCATCCTGATACGTGGGCAAGGGATATTCTATGGGTGATATGCTCTCGGAGAAGGACAGACCTATAATAGTGACAGTAATGTGGTCGATTTGGTTATCCCGCAATCGATGGACTCATGATCAAGAGCGGATTGACCCAGCGACTTCAGTTAGATTAAAGAGAGGCTCTAACTCTGTTGGATATTCCTAGGCAGAATGCGCTCATTTTACCAGGGCATGGTTGGCGGCCACCAGAACCGATGTAATCAAAATCAATACTGACGCGGCAGTGCGCTGCTCGGAAAGGAAGAGTGGCACTAGTAGAAAACAGGGCAACTACACCGGTTTGTAGAGGCCCTTTAGTACCGGTTGTGCAACCGGTACTAATAAACCGGGACTAAAGGGTACCCCCCCACTAGTACAGAACGACACATCGGATACCCCTCTATGGCAACGGCAGGAGTTAGGCGACGGTAAATCGCGACATCCCCGCGTGCCCGCACTGGGCCGTAAAGCAGGCCCACAACATCGGCAACGGGTGAATAGTGAAATATATGTTGGCAACGGAGGTTAGTTTACCTCCGTTACCGATGTGGGCTCATCGCACACGGACAGTTTCATAATCTCGTTGCCATTACAAGCAGCCCGACAGCCGGCCTATAAGAACCTACTATGCCCTTCACTCTCACTCTCACTGTCTCACTTCCAACCCTAGCCGCCGCACAGTCTCCTCTCTCTCCACTCTCTCGCATGGCTTCCACCGTCGGCGCTGGTAGATCCGGCCATCGCGGCCGTGACCGCGGCCGTGACCGCGGCCGTGGCCGCCCACCCTCCGGGCCTTCAGGCAGCAGCAGCGTCAGCTGGTGTTGCGGGACGAGCTTGCGGAACAGGCCGCCGCCGATCCGGCCCCCTCGGGCCGGTCCCGCGCCCTTGGCGCTCGTCCGCACGGCGAAGGCTCCGGCCGCACCCGCTCATTTGGCCACCATTGCAGCTACCGCGAGATCCGCCAGGCGATGTACCCCGGCCGCCATCCGTCTTCCTCCTCCTCGTCCTCGTCCTCCGACGAGGAGGAAGAGGAAGAGGAGGAAGACCGTGATCTGGAGATCGCTTGCCAACTCTCCCGCGCCGATTTCGAGCGCGATGACGCCAAGTGTCGTCAGGGCGAGGCCGATCTGGAGGCGGCGGTCCTCCTCTCCGAGGCCTCGACCCAGGTCGAACGCGCCGAGGAGGCGGTCTACCAGTCTGACCTCCGGGCCGCCATAGTCCTCTCTTGGTCCACGGCGAGGGCAAGGCGCCACCAGGGAGGCCGGCGCTAGCTCCGTCGCCGGCGGCGATGCTAAGCGTGCCGCCTCGCCTAATGTAAGACCCCAGTTCAGTAGGATAGCTATTTTCTAGTTGTAATAGCTAATTGTTTATCCATAGATTTGCTCTGTTTTTAGTAGGCATTGTTTCCACATAGATTTTTGTTTTTTCTAGTTGTAAGTAGCTAATTGTTTATCCATAGATTGCTCTTTTTAGTAGGCATTGTTTACACATAGATTTTTGTTGTTTTCTAGTTGTAAGTAGCTAATTGTTTGTCCATAGATTTGCTCTGTTTTTAGTAGGCATTGTTTACACATAGATTTTTGCTGTTTTCTAGTTGTAAGTAGCTAATTGTTTATCCATAGATTTGCTCTTTTAGTAGGCATTGTTTACACATAGATTTTTGCTGTTTTCTAGTTGTAAGTAGCTAATTGTTTGTCCATAGATTTGCTCTGTTTTTAGTAGGCATTGTTTCCACATAGATTTTTGCTGTTTTCTAGTTGTAAGTAGCTAATTGTTTATCCATAGATTTGCTCTTTTTAGTAGGCATTGTTTACACATAGATTTTTGCTGTTTTCTAGTTGTAAATAGCTAATTGTTTATCCATAGATTTGCTCTTTTTAGTAGGCATTGTTTACACATAGATTTTTGATGTTTTCTAGTTATAAGTAGCTAATTGTTTATCCATAGATTGCTCTGTTTTTAGTAGGCATTGTTTACACATAGATTTTTGCTGTTTTCTAGTTGTAAGTAGCTAATTGTTTGTCCATAGATTTGCTCTGTTTTAGTAGACATTGTTTCCACATAGATTTTTGCTGTTTTCTAGTTGTAAGTAGCTAATTGTTTATCCATAGATTTGCTCTGTTTTTAGTAGGCATTTTCTGATTTTAGCTTTGTTTCTGTTATGCCGATGATTAAAATTAGGTGACACCGTGTGATCCAGGGGTGGCGCTAGTGATCCTTGTGATATGCACAAATAGACATCGATCTTGTGCATCCTACTTGGCTCGCTTGCTCCATCCCTGGAATTTGTGTGTCCAATCTACCTATATATGAGGCATTGTTTAGGCTATGTTCTAGTTGTAATTAGTTCTATATTTTCTGTAATGCCGATGAAGAAGCATCTGTCTTGTGTATAGAGATGAAGGAGCTTACATTTTGATTTTTTTCATCTCCTTTAGGGCGAGGAGGAAACCTGGAAACTATGCGGCGGCCGTGAAGACGTAGGAGCGGGGCTCCGTCCACACGGTCCACTGAAGTCGGCGCCTCCAGGAGTAAGACTTTTGTGCAGTACTAAATAGGTAGAAGAAGACCACGCAATGAAGCTGGGCGAAGAGGAAGGTGAAGAACCGGCGGCCGTCAAGCAGGAACCACAAGGCTCCGTCGACGGTGCAGCAGGCGTCACCGGCTTTTTTTTTTGTTTCCTTTAGCCCTCATTACAATCTCCGTATCTGATGTAAAGACTAAAGGCAACGGTTATATATTATGCCCGTTGCTAAACTTATTGCAAACGATAAAAATCTCCGTTGCCATTGTGAGGCTTCACATCAGTGACAGAGGCGGGGACACGGACCCTTTCTCCGTTGCCGAAGGGGTTTTTGGCCATTTCCGATGTGTCGTTCTGTACTAGTGCCCTTTAGTACCGGTTGCTCACGAACCGGTACTAAAGGCCTCCACGTGAACAAAGCAGCGAACCGGTACTAAAGGTCCCGGAATTTTTTAATTTTATTTTCAATTATATTCTCAATTCTATTCTCAATACTATTCCTAATTCTATTCCTAATTCTATTCTGAAATTTCTCACTTAGCCACACACTTAAACTACTTATACACTTAATCTCAGGTCAAAGTACATACTCTGGTCAAACTTCCCATTCGGTCACTGATACGTCTCAAACGTATCTATAATTTTTGATGTTCCATGCTTGTTTTATACCAATTGCTACATGTTTTGCATCTACTTTATATCACTTTTATACATTTTTTGGGACTAACCTATTAACAAGATGCCGAAGTGCCAGTTCCTGTTTTCTGCTGTTTTTGTATTCCAGAAAAGCTAGTCTGGAAATATTCTCGGAATTGGACGAAACTACACGGGGGTCCCTATTTTTCCAGAACACACCTGAAGGACGAAAAGCACGGAGAGGACCAGGAGGCCCCACACGCACCTAGGGCGGGGCCCCCCTCTGCCGCGCCCTAGGGTGGTGTGGGCCCCTCGGGGTCCGCAGCCGCCGCCCTTTCGCCTACTTATTCCCCCCGACGCGAAAACCCTAAGTACCTGAGCAAATATCCACGAAAAGTTCCAGAGACGCCGCCGTCGTCAACCCTAGCTCGGGAGGGTTCAGAACCTCTTCCCGGCACCCTGCCGGAGAGGGGAATCGTCACCGGAGGCTTCTACATCGCCATGCCTGCCTCCGGAGTGATGCGTGAGTAGTTCATCCTTGGACTACGGGTCCATAGCAGTAGCTAGATGGTTGTCTCTCCACTTTGTGCCATCATGTTTAGATCTTGTGAGCTGCCCTACATGATCAAGATCATATTATTGTAATGCTACATGTTGTGTTTGCTGGGATCCGATGAATATTGAATATTATGTCAAGTTGATTATCAATCTATCTTATATGTTATTTAAGATCTTGCATGCTTTCCGTTACTCGTAGATGCTTTGGCCAAGTAGATGCTTGTAACTCCAAGAGAGAGTATTTATGCTAGATAGTGGGTTCATGTCTCCGTTTAACCTGGGACAGTGACAGAAAGTTCTAAGGTTGTGGATGTGCTGTTGCCACTAGGGATAACCTAACGATGCTATGTCCACGGGCATATGTGTTTGTTTACATTACGCACTTTACTTAATGCAATTATCCGTTGCTTGCAACTTAATACCAACGGGGGACTCGGATGACAACCCGGCGGTGGATTATTAGTCATAGATGCTGTTGGATAACGGTCTATGTATTATGTCGTAATGCCCAATTAAATATCATAGTAGTCAACATGTCATGTATATGCATTGTCATGCGCTCACTATTCGTCAATTGCCCAGCTGTAATTTGTTCACCCAACATGTTAGTTATCTTTTATGGAGAGACACCACTAGTGAACTGTGGACCCCGGTCCATTCTTTTACACTGATTAAACAACCACAAACTGCAAACTGTTCCTTTTTCATTCTCTGCAATTTAATACTCATTTTCCACACCATACGTTTAATCCTTTGTTTTCAGCAAGCCAGTGAGATTGACAACCTCACTGTTTCGTTGGGGCAAAGTAGTTTGATTGTGTTGTGTGCAGATTCCACGTGTGATCAGTAACGGCGCCACAACCTTCTGAAGAGTTGCTGCTCCTACTGGTTCGATAACCTTGGTTTCTTTCTGAGGGAAAACTTGCTGCTGACTACATCATACCTTCCTCTTGGGGTCTCCCAACGAACGTGTGTTTCACGTCATCAAGCTATTTTTCTGGCGCCGTTGCCGGGGAGACAGCAGTCTTCTGCAAGGGGAGTTTCACGCTTCCAATCTCTTTACTTTGTTTTTGTCTTGCTTAGTTTATTTTATTTTATCTTGTTTGCTTTCAATTATCAAAAAACAAAAAAATTAGTTACTTGCATTTAGTTTATTTTCGTTTTGTTTTCTGAGTTATTATGTCTAGCTCTTTACTTGCTATCAATGGTTACTTTCCTTGAAACTAGTCCTATGGCTGAAAACAACATGAGAGAGCTTTATGAAATTTATCTTGAGTTGGGACATGAGTGTTTGAAGAGAAATTAAAAAGCCTATGGAACTTTATTTGCATAACAATCATGATAGTAGCAATGTTATTAGCATACATTCTTTGAACACCATTATTGCTAATGCCATGGAAAGCTCTAAGCTTGGGGAAGTGGTTTTGATAAAAATGTTATTTTTAGTCCCCTAGCTTGGAGGAGGAAGAATGCTATATTTGAATGTCATGATTCTATTGAAATATCTCTTTTGATAAATTTGAAAAAACACCTCCTTGACTCAGTAAAGGAAATTGCAGAAAAAAAATGTGCTCCCTAATGTTATTTATGATAATGCTCTTGATGATGGTCCTATATTGCCTAATGATATTAATTTTGCTACTATTGTCAAAAGTGGTTTAAACCCCACTATTTTGAGCTTAATAAAAATTATGTGTTTATAGATCATGATAAGAATGTTTTATGTGATATCTATATTGTTGAGTCTATTCATGATGCTACTGAAAATTATTTTGAGAGAGGAAAATATGGTTATAGAAATCTTCATGTTATTAAATTTCCTCTCTTTGTCATGAAAGTTTTGAGCTTTCTCTTGTGTTGCTTTTATATGATGGTTTCTTTAAAACCTACTGGTATTATGTGAGAGGGAGACACGGTTTCATATATCACAATAATATTAAGTCTCCTCTCTTTATGTTGAAAATTTTGAAGTTGCACTTGTTTTGTCTTCCTATGCTAGTCACTTTGTGCTTCATTTATTTTTTCTTACAAGGCTCCTATGCATAGGAAGAGTGTTAGATTTAAACATGTTTTATATATGCTCTTGATGCTCTCTTTTGTTTCAACTCTCATCTTTATGTGAGCATCATAAAAATCACTATGCCTAGCTAAAAGGCATTAAAGAAAGCGCTTTTGGGAGGCAACCCATTATCTTTTATTTTCAGTATTAGTCAAGGAGTGTTTACTTCTGTAGCAACTCCTTTGTATCTTTATTTTCTCGCATTGTTGTGCCAAGAGTAGCCTCTAATGTTAAGATGATGCTTAATTTTGATTGCTGCGCAGAAACAGATTTTTGCTGTTCACTGTACGAAATTCCTAAAATCACCAGATTGTTAATTAAATCTGAAATTTTTGTGCGTAATCTTTATGAATGTCTGAAACTTTCATTAGTTCAGAGTTTCTCGATCTGAGCGTCGTAAGTGCCTCGAAAAAATTCGTCTTTGCGGACTGTTCTGTTTTAGACAGATTATGCCTTTTTATTTTGCATTCTCTCTTTTACTAGTGTTGAGTGAAATTCTTTTTTGGGTGGAAGAGCTTCACATAACATCAGTGGCTGTAGCTAATGTTTAAAGTAACAAATCATATTGCGTCTTTATAGAACATGTGAATTTTTGATTATGCACTAACCCTCTAATGAGATCTACTTTGAGTTTGGTGTGACGGAAGTTTTCAAGGGTCAAGAGAGAAGGATGATATAATAGGATCAAGAAGAGTGAAGAGCTTAAGCTTGGGGAGGCTCCCATGGATCTCCCCAGCATATTTCAAGAAGACTCAAGCGTCTAAGCTTGGGGATGCCCAAGGCATCCCCTTCTTCATCGTCAAAATTATCAGGTCATCTCTAGTGAAACTATATTTTAATTCTTTCACATCATATGTGCTTTTCTTGGAGCGTCTGTGTGCTTTTTATTTTCAGTATTGCACTTTTATTTTCAATAAAGCTTGACTGGACCCTAGCATTCTTGATTGGGAGAGAGACACGCTCCGCTTTTTCATGAGAATACTCCTATTCTTCACTTATATTTGTTGAGTATTCATATCTAGCGCTGTTCAGCTTTTAGCTCTTGTTTTCATGTATCTCTTGTCAGAGCTATTAGCTTTCTTTTGTAGAAAGTACTCTCTTGCTTCACTTATATTTGTTTGGAGAGTTGATGAAATAAATTGATTGGTGTTTGGTTGGTTCAGAAAATGTTGCATGTGGTAATTGGTATAAGGAAAAACTTGCTTAATCTTGTAGATCACTAAAATGGATAACTTGATGCTTGTCAATTGTTTTGAGTTAACAAGTAGATCATGATTAAATTGTGCATCACATGAGTTAAGCCTATTAGTGAAGAACTACCGTAAAGCTTGTTGAAAATTTGGTTTGCATCGGTGGTATCTCTAAGGTCTAGATATTTTCTAATAACAGGGTTTGGTTAACAAGGAAGACGGTATGAAGTCTTATAACGTTTGCAATATGTTTGTCATATAAAACTTGGTGTACGGGTTGATATTCTTGTTTGCTTACATAACCTTGCTAGCCTAAACTCTGTACTGAGAGGGAATGCTTCTCGTGCATCCAAATCCTTGAGCCAAAATCCATGCCATTTGTGTCCACCATAACTACCTATATGTGGTATTTCCTTGCCACTCCAAGTAAATTTTTCATGTGCTACCTTTAAATTATTCAAAATGTTATTATTCCCTTTTTGTGTCAATGTTTACTAGCTCATGAGGAATTAGTGTGGTTATTCTTTATTCTATTTGTCGATGGACTTTTACACCTGGACTAGTGGCATATACATCCGCTTATCCAATAACTTGCAAAAAGAGCTGGCAACGGGGTGCCCAGTCCCAATTAATTACAACTTTAACCAATTAATTCTCTTCACACTTTTGCCCTGATTCATCAGTAAGCAATGACAAACAGTGAAATACCTGAATGTGTGTAAACCAAAGAGAAAGAGGGATGATCTGCCTTGCTGGTAGAAATAACGTCCTTCATGGGAGCCGCTCTTAAAAGTCCGTTCGACAGGTAGAATACTGTTCTCACCCGCTACCATTCGTTGACAATTAACAAACACCTCTCAAAAATAGATACTCCTCCATGGTATGTGATTGATGGAAGGCACCCGAGGATTCGGTTAGCCATGGCTTGTGTTAGCAAGGTTGGGAGGAGTATCAAATATTTTATGCAATCTCTATATGCTTTCAAAAACCTAAAAGCTCTAGCACATGATTTAATCCCTGCTTCCCTCTGCGAAGGGCCTTTCTTTTACTTTTATGTTGAGTCAGTTTTCCTATTCTTTCTGTCTTCCACAAGCAAACACTAGTGTCAACTTTGTTACAACATGCGTTATATGCAATGTATTGGACTTGTTATACTACTTTGTGTTGACAATATCCATGAGATAAATATGTTGAAAGTTGAAGCAAATGCTGAAACTAAATTCTTCCTTTGTGTTGATTAAATACCTTTTATTAGAAACTATTGCTTTATGAGTTAACACTTATGCAAAACTGTTTGATGCTTGTCTCGAAAGTACTATTCATGAAAACGTTTAGCTTGTGTGATTCATTGTTTACTCATTATCTATTTGGTAGCAAATTATAGACCATTGACTTGGATCACTTCATTCATTTACATGTGCCTTGCAATATTATATGATCAAGATTATGATAGTAGCATGTCACCTCAAAAATTATTTTGTTTTTATCGTTTACCTACTCGAGGACGAGTAGGAACTAAGCTTGGGGATGCTGATACGTCTCAAACGTATCTATAATTTTTGATGTTCCATGCTTGTTTTATACCAATTGCTACATGTTTTGCATCTACTTTATATCACTTTTATACATTTTTTGGGACTAACCTATTAACAAGATGCCGAAGTGCCAGTTCCTGTTTTCTGCTGTTTTTGTATTCCAGAAAAGCTAGTCTGGAAATATTCTCGGAATTGGACGAAACTACACGGGGGTCCCTTTTTCCAGAACACACCTGACGGACGAAGGAGCAAGGAGAGGAGCCAGGAGGGCCCACACGCACCTAGGGCGCGGGCCCCCCTCTGCCGCGCCCTAGGGTGGTGTGGGCCCCTCGGGGGTCCCAGCCGCCGCCCTTTCGCCTACTTATTCCCCCCGACGCGAAAACCCTAAGTACCTGAGCAAATATCCACGAAAAGTTCCAGAGACGCCGCCGTCGTCAACCCTAGCTCGGGAGGGTTCAGAACCTCTTCCCGGCACCCTGCCGGAGAGGGGAATCGTCACCGGAGGCTTCTACATCGCCATGCCTGCCTCCGGAGTGATGCGTGAGTAGTTCATCCTTGGACTACGGGTCCATAGCAGTAGCTAGATGGTTGTCTCTCCACTTTGTGCCATCATGTTTAGATCTTGTGAGCTGCCCTACATGATCAAGATCATATTATTGTAATGCTACATGTTGTGTTTGCTGGGATCCGATGAATATTGAATATTATGTCAAGTTGATTATCAATCTATCTTATATGTTATTTAAGATCTTGCATGCTTTCCGTTACTCGTAGATGCTTTGGCCAAGTAGATGCTTGTAACTCCAAGAGAGAGTATTTATGCTAGATAGTGGGTTCATGTCTCCGTTTAACCTGGGACAGTGACAGAAAGTTCTAAGGTTGTGGATGTGCTGTTGCCACTAGGGATAACCTAACGATGCTATGTCCACGGGCATATGTGTTTGTTTACATTACGCACTTTACTTAATGCAATTATCCGTTGCTTGCAACTTAATACCAACGGGGGACTCGGATGACAACCCGGCGGTGGATTATTAGTCATAGATGCTGTTGGATAACGTCTATGTATTATGTCGTAATGCCCAATTAAATATCATAGTAGTCAACATGTCATGTATATGCATTGTCATGCGCTCACTATTCGTCAATTGCCCAGCTGTAATTTGTTCACCCAACATGTTAGTTATCTTTTATGGAGAGACACCACTAGTGAACTGTGGACCCCGGTCCATTCTTTTACACTGATTAAACAACCACAAACTGCAAACTGTTCCTTTTTCATTCTCTGCAATTTAATACTCATTTTCCACACCATACGTTTAATCCTTTGTTTTCAGCAAGCCGTGAGATTGACAACCTCACTGTTTCGTTGGGGCAAAGTAGTTTGATTGTGTTGTGTGCAGATTCCACGTTGGTGATCGAGTACGGCGCCACCAACAACCTTCTGAAGAGTTGCTGCTCCTACTGGTTCGATAACCTTGGTTTCTTTCTGAGGGAAAACTTGCTGCTGAACTGCATCATACCTTCCTCTTGGGGTCTCCCAACGAGCGTGTGATTCACGCCATCAGTCACCCATCCTCAAACTGCTCTAGCCCGAGCACGCTTAACTTTTGAGTTCCTTGCAAATTAGCTGCCAAATGAGAAGTTAGAACTTACTGATAATAGTATACTATCAATCATATTAACCCCTAAGTGATGTTACACTTTTGTATTGTTTAAATTTTCAAAAATTAATTTAAATAAATATAATGATTATGTAATATATTTTCTGAATAAATAACAATGATTATGTAATAATATTTTTGAATAAATAACAGTGATTATGTAATAATTTTTAATATGAAATAATTCATATCTAAAGAGCGGCAGATGCCATAGGATGGCTAAAGAGCGGGGCCGATGAACGCTGGAGGATCCGGGAGAGGGCTAGCACGCTAAGAAGCGTACACAGATGAACACACAAGCACAAGCACACACAGGATCTACCCAGGTTCGGGGCCCTCGTGAGGAGGTAACACCCCTACTCCTGCCTATCTCTCTCTGTATATCTCGGTATCACACGTACAAGCTGCTCCTCGAGCTGTATGATCCCAACAATGGGGATGAACACAAGGTAGAAGATGTAGCTATGGGGGGAAATGTCTCTCAGTGCATCGTCCCTCACGCAGGAGGGGGTGATGCCCTATATATAGGCTAAACCGAGTTACGGAAGTGCCCCTCCCGGTGCACTGTAGCCACGCCAAGGATATGTCATGATGTTACTCCTGTCACAGACAGGACGCGACATGCCCATCTCCTGCAGCACCGCGGTACGCCTAGAATGTACCTCTGCCAGAGACAAGACATGGCATGCCCATGCCTATCTCGTAGCCTTTTCCCCGGATGTCCCGCGGTCAGCGGTTAGGTGAGCCCTGTCACCTCGCTCCTTCTGCACGCTCCGTGTCAGGCGCTTCCGTGCCAGACGGGATGTGACAGGAGCATTGACTTCTGTCCGACACAAGGATAACCCGGCATGGATATGCCGGATTCCCTTTCCTGAATAACCTTCCTGCACATAAGAAGACACACAAGATACGACACATATATGTCGGTTATGATGTCTCGGATCCTTATCTCGGATCCCTTATCTCGGTCGACATATGCCGGTTGGCACCAGCACGGTACCTCGGTCCCTTCTGGCCCGGGTTACCTCGGTTTGCTTATGTCGGTATGCACCAACTCCACACCCTGGTCACTCCAGAGGTCCAGGTATGTCGGCTTTTACTGTAACTTGGCCCACACCTGGGACCTTGCTTATACCACACCATGACCCTACCCGGGGGTAGCCCCCCGACACTAAGAAGCATCCAGGCTTAATTTTTCGTTTTCATGTTTAAACTTATTTAAATGTTGGTCAAACTTAGCTTGACCAATTTCGCCAAATTAAATGCGTTTTTGTTATCCAAAAGATGATATCGTTGTCATATTTGGATTCCTCTCATTTTTCTAATTGATTTAGACATTTTATTTGTTAAATTTTGATTTATGGATTTAAAGATATGAATTATTTCGTATTAAATGAAAAAATACGGAACCTTTAGTCCAGGTTGGTATCACGAACCGGTACTAAAGATGGCCTTTAGTACCGGTTCGTAATACAAACCGGTACTAAAGGGTCTCGCCGTGAGGCCACAATTTGCGGCTGCACGTGCAACCCTTTAGTACCGGTTTGTATTACCAACCGGTACTAAAGGGTCTCGCCGTGGGGCCCCAGCCACATCACATCTGCAACCAGTACTAATGCCCCCTTTAGTACCGGTTCGTGATCAACCGGTATAAAAGGGGGCGCACGGTTGCCTAGTTTTCTACTAGTGTGGTGCTGGTGGTGTTGCACGATCTTCAGTAGCCCTTTGGGTGCTTGGAGCAGACCGTATCCGGGTGTGACGGATCCCATGATCGCTGAAGCTATGGCATTGCGCGATGGTGTCATATTTGCAAAGCTACGGGGATTTCTCAAGGTCACGATGGAAACGGATTGTCTGGAGGTTGTTTCACTCTGGAACTCTCGTCACAACTCACGTTCGGTTGTGGCTCCAATTATGATAGAAATAGGAGAGCTAGCTACTAGTTTTGTTTCTTTTGATGTTCAACATGTATCCCGTTCAGCCAATGTTCCTGCTCATCTCTGTGCCAAGTTTTCTTGCACGGTTGACAGGACAGAGAGCTGGATTGCAGACCCTCCCAGCTTCCTGGTCAGCAGTCTTCTGGTTGATTGTCCAGCGAACGCTTTCGTTGAATAAAGCTCTCTAAGTTGTGTGCCAAAAAAAGATTACATGACGGTGCAGGCCGCGTTGGGGTTTTCGTCGGAGAAGGCGGACGTGTATTTCACCTCCATGGACGACGCCCTGGCGAGCGGCGCGGCGTCGGGAGCAGCCACGACGTTCCGGACGTACCCGGGCGGCGCCTTCTTGTCGTAGGCCCCGGGCGCGTAGGGGTGCGCCACGACGTCGTAGGGCACGTACGGCCACGGCACCACCGGCTTGCCGGTCTTGCGCGCCACCCGCCGCATGACCTTGGCCGGGTCGTCGATGTACCCCGTGACGGCCACCTTGCTCTGCTTGGGCACCACCTCGACACCGGTGACGCCTTTCAGGCCGCGGAGGGCCTTGCGGATGCGGCGCTCGCAGCCCTCGCAGTCGATCCGGACCTTCATCTCCACCGTCGTCAGCTGCGGCCGCTTCTTCATCCGCCGGCTCGTGCGTAGCGTCGACGCCGGGCACAGCTCCGACAGGACGTCCAGGATGCCCATTGTGACTTGTGAGGTCTCTCTGTTGAGCAGGATGATCACTCTGGAGTAAATCAGTCCATGGAGGGTGGTGATATATATGGCGCGGGAAGATCGATGGGCGTAGAAGGAAGGTGCTCTTTTGCGCGCGACGGCGACACGTACGGGAGGCTCGTGTGAGGAGGCGATTGGTCGAGGATTCAGAGGCGGCCGGCGTGCCGCTCGCCGTTGATCGGATCTCTCTGTTGCCAAAGGCTGCCACGTCGCCCTAGCAAACGTAGAATGATCTCACCTCACTGACGGACGAAAACAACTTGGGCTGCTGCTCTCCATACATTTTGTTTCTTAGTTTTAATTTGGTCTTCCGTTCCATCGGCTTTCTAGTCGGCATACGTTCTTGTCCACAATCAGGACAACATCAGGAACAGAGTCGCGTCAGGTTAAGCCAGAACAGAGACGTTCAGTCGACCATGATACTACGTCCTTGTCCAAGTCATTTGGCCAACCAGACACTCCGAGGGTCAGGTGCCGAGGCCCTTGGACCTATACAACCTGGACCGGCACCAAGCCAGGGGGATTTGATTGGTTAAAGGGTTTACATTTGGTAAAAATAGGTGAGTGAGTGAGTCTGGCTTTCAAATATCTCGAACGCATCAACAATTCATCCTTCGCTGCTCATGTAATCGTAGCCATCCTTCTGTAGGTCTGTTCGTAGTTAGTCAGAACCCTCGGTCTTGCTCTCGCGACCGGCCGCCCGCGCGGGCGACCGGCCGCGCCGCCTGTAACAGCCCCAAATTTGTGAACCTAAAAGTGTGAGTAAAATTTTCGTTTTTCATTTCTTGTGCATCATGGCATACTTAATTAAAAATGCTCAAGAAAATATAACATTGAAACCCTCAAATATGAATTGCTTCAATTACAAATTCAAATCAAGGAGAGTATTCAAACTTGCAAAACAAAAATACTTTGACATCGTGTATTTGTCAAGGAAGTTCCAAGAGTTCACAATAATCTTTTGCACTTGCTTTAAAATCTCTAAAGTGATTTTAAGATGCAATTTACCAAAAATCGCTAAACCAACCTTTCTAAACAAAAGTGATTCAAAACATTTTATTTTGAGACCCCAAATTTTGTGGAGCTTCTACTTGTTAGGGAGAGGCTACACAAATATTTTCATAATTTTTGGAGCAGTGCAAGTGCCCTAATTAAAATCCCTAAAGTCACAGGTTTTAAAATTTAAAACTGAAAAGGACTTAGTTGTGAAGGAAAACAAATGTGCAGGGGGTTTTCTGCAATTGTCGCATCTTCTTCCTGTAGCGACCGAGCCGTGCTCGACCGCACCCGCGAGCTCGCCGCTGCCCTGCCGCACCCTTGCCGCTCGATAAGGAGGCCCCCCACGAGCCTCTGCCTCTCCCCGCCTCACTCGCTCGCCTGCTCCCCAGCTCCCGCTCTCTCACTCCCCGTGCCCGAGCAAACGCTAACCCGAAATGGCCGAAATGTTAGCTCGAGCTCGCCACCGAATCGCCGTCGATTGAGGTTGTTCCGGACGAATCCGAGCCCACCGGCATGACCGCCTTGCTCTCCTCTACGTCCTCTTCCAGGCGATTGGACCGGGAAGCCGTGAATCAACGCCGCCATCTCCGTCTTCCCCGCGGCCGTCCGAGCACCGCCGAGCTTCGCGCCGCCACTGTGGTCCACCTCTGGCCTCGCCGTTGCTTCCCACGCAACGAGGGTGAGCTCGCCGTCCTCCGGGACATCTCCTTTCCCTTCCCCGTGCTCTGAGTTGGTCGCGCCGTCGAAGCCCGTAGTGACAGCCGCCGTGCGTCGCCGTCGAGTCTTCAACTCGGTTTTTCCGAATCAAACAAAATCGGATTGTCCGGTTAGCTCCAGTACGAGTTGTTTCGGTTCAGCAGTACAATCGGATTTTCCGATTTCCACCCAATCGGATATTCCGAAATTAATCAGTACGCCTGGAAAAAGAATAAAAGGCAGGAAAGTTATGAAAACTTCTAAAATCAATAACTTTTGAGATGTTTATCCAAAATTTGCAATTAAGGTATCAAAATGTTCAGAAAATGAAACCCAACCAAAAGTAGAACTCACCCATGCAAATTAATCCTTTAAATTGTGAAGATAATTGAAATACACCTTCATCTGTGAAATGGGCAAATTTGGGAAATTCATAACTTCCTAAATATTGTTCAGAAAAATGCAAACTTGGTCTCTAAATGACCAGGAGAACAAACCCTATGTTTTGACATCAAATTCATGTTCAACTAAATATTTTTAATGGCTGCTTTCTTGTACTGTATGAAAATGGCGGAAAAGGATGAATTTGGAAAAGGTAATAACTTTTTAAATAATGGTCCAAAAAATTAAGTTTGACCTCTCAAAATGTTCCGCGAGTCAATACCTAACAGGAAACAACATTTTCATGCATGTTAGAATAATATTTAGGTGCTGGTCTTATTAGAGTTATTAATATGCCACTAAGATAAATATGAGGGTAGGCCAAATAATGCCTAATTATTTGGGACACTCATTTAACTCAATGATCATGTCTAGGATCTCTTAGTTGCATTACAATGTCATACCATCATGAGTGTGCATTGCACCTACTTGTATTCGTGTTATTTATGTTGCTTCCTTTTCGGTGTTGTTTGCACTAGTACAGAACGACACATCGGATACCCCTCTATGGCAACGGCAAGAGTTAGGCGACGGAAAAATGAGCTCCGCGCGCTTCCGCGAGTGCGCGCGCGCGCTAGTCGGTCGATGGGCCCGACACAATGGTAACGGAGGCTGAAAAGATCTCCGTTGCTCATATATAGGCAACGGAGGAAAGAATATCTCCGTTGCTGATATTTCCACATCAGAACGGAGATCGGTCTATCTCCGTTTCCATGTGAAGGCACATTAAGCGGTGCCGGTATTAATATCTCCCACTCCAGTACTGTATCTCACTCTCACTCTCAGTCTCACTCTTCCCAGTTCCTAACCCTAGCCGCACACGCTCTCCTCCTACTTCACCCATCGATGGCGAACCCCTCCGGCGCCGACGGAAGTCAGGATGGAGCATCTTCCTCCTCCCACCCTCCGAGGCGCAGCCCGGATCTCCCCTACAACTGGGGCGAGATCCCCGGCGACTGCGGTCGTGAGTTCATTCTGAGCCGTCAAATCCCATCCGGATCCACGGCGGCGGCGGCCACCGACGCCCGGATCTCGTCCTCATCGTCCTCGGACGATGACGACGAGGATCTGGAGGTCGGTCTCCTCCTCTCTCGCGCCTCCTTTGAGCGCGAGCGTGCCGAGGGTGTCATTCGGGCGTCTGCGATGCAGAGAGCTATCCGCATCTCCGCCGCCGAGCACGCGATAGAAGCCGCCGAGGAGGCGCTGTTCCAGACGCGGCTCCGGGCGGCCATATACCGCTCTCTTCTCCCTGGCCAGGGCCCTGGGCCAGATGCGGCGGCGGCAGCGGTGGCGGCAGCGGAGGAGGAGGATGAGGAGGAGGAGGAGGAGGACGCTCCGGTGTTCGAGCAGGATGAGGTCTCCTCTGACGTCTCCTCTGGCAGTGGCTCCGGCGCCGACGCCTGGGACGCAATCCGCGACGGAAAGCGACCCCGCCTCGCCTAAGGTAAATGACCGCTCTGTTAGCTACTTATTTAGCTCGGTTTGCTCTGTTAGTTAGCTCTGTTCAGCTATGTATTTGCTATGTTAGCTACTTATTTAGCTCGGTTTGCTTTGTTTAGTTATGTATTTGCTATGTTAGCTACTTATTTAGCTCAGTTTGCTCTGTTAGTTAGCTCTGTTCAGCTATGTATTTGCTATGTTAGCTACTTATTTAGCTCGGTTTGCTTTGTTTAGCTATGTATTTGTTATGTTAGCTACTTATTTAGCTCAGTTTGCTCTGTTAGTTAGATCTATTCAGCTATGTATTTGCTATGTTAGCTACTTATTTAGCTCGGTTTGCTTTGTTTAGCTATGTATTTGCTATGTTAGATACATATTTAGCTCGGTTTGCTCTGTTAGTTAGCTCTGTTCAGCTATGTATTTGCTATGTTAGCTACTTATTTAGCTCGGTTTGCTTTGTTTAGCTATGTATTTGCTATGTTAGCTACTTATTTAGCTCAGTTAGCTCTGTTAGTTAGCTCTGTTCAGCTATGTATTTGCTATGTTAGCTACTTATTTAGCTCGGTTTGCTTTGTTTAGCTATGTATTTGCTATGTTAGCTACTTATTTAGCTTGATTTGCTTTGTTAGTTAGCTCTGTTCAGCTATGTATTTGCTATGTTAGCTACTTATTTAGCTCGGTTTGCTCTGTTCAGTTATGTATTTGCTATATTAGCTACTTATTTAGCTCGGGTTGCTCTGTTAGTTAGCTCTGTTCAGCTATGTATTTGCTATGTTAGCTACTTATTTAGCTTGGTTTGCTCTGTTAGTTAGCTCTTCAGCTATGTATTTAGCTCGGTTTGCTTTGTTTACTGCTTATTGGCTCTGTTTATTAGCTTTGTTTGCTGTATTTAACAAAGAATATTCGTTGTTTCAAGGGCTTGGTGGATGCTTGGCGACGATGCTGCTGCCGTGAAGACCTAGGAGCGGGGCTCCATACACGGTGCCGTCACCAGGACCAGTACATTTTGCGCAGCAGGAAAGACAGTAGATGTTCATCTGGCGGCCGTGAAGACATAGGAGCAGAGCTCCAGCCACGCGCACTGATGAACTTTTGTAAAGCAGGGCGTACAGGAATACGGTGACGACCGGGCGGCCGTCTAGTCGCATGGAGCGGGGCTCCATCGACGGCACAGCCCGTCACCGTGTTTTTTTTGTTTTCCTGTAACCCTTATTAGAAACGGTTATTAGCAAAACTCCGTGTCTAATGTTAAATACATCAGAAACGGTTTATCTCCTCCGTTGCCATTGTGAGGTTTCACATCAGTGACAGAGGCGGGGACACGGAACCTTTCTCCGTTGCCAAAGGGGTTTTTGGCCCGTTTCCGATGTGTCGTTCTGTACTAGTGTTGTGCTCTGGTAGATCGAGGAGTTGAGGTGCAACCACAATTCTTCGACGATTCTTACTACCTTTCATATCAACAAGGCAAGCGTAATCCCCCCTCTGAGCATGTCTTATCCTATATTTCCGCAAATATTTTCTCCACTATAATATTGCATGCGGTTCCAAATGTCAATTTGATTGGAGTAGAGTATCCTATAGTTGCATTAAGTTTCCGATGCCATTACCTGTTTCCCTCCTATTATCCATATGTTTGTATTGTTGGCCTGAGATACTTAACTATGCTATGTTGATGCTTAGCCATGCTTAGTTAAATGCCTAGTTGTACGATGGATGGTTCATGTTGGAACAGGTGATGAGATGCCCGGATGATGGTGGAGAATTGTGGTGACAGGTAATAAAATGCTTAAAGGTGGGGATGAGAGGCCACTGTGGTTGTGGTGCTTTGTCTCGTTCTCGCCGCCTAGGTGCGAGTTCTTTACCTCTTGAACCAAGACTGAGCGTGCAACCATGCGTGAGGCCTATGCAATTGCAGGAACCCTTATTCGACTAAATAACTTGTGAGGGGCTAGCCAGGGTCCTCTAGTTCGAACTTACATTTGCGCGTGCGTGAGATGGTGGTTGAGAATGGGATGAGGATGGTGGTGTTAGGAAAATGAGTGGCTGTGGGGCAGGGTGTTGGAGGCACTGAACCTGTCCTACCGCCACTGATGATCCTGGAAAGTCTCGAGCGAGGGAGAAGTCGTCACCGCTCCCACCCAGCCGGCTTTCCCCGAAAGAGAGCTAATGTACAGGCAATGGGCCGGACGGTACGTGTGGCAAACATTGTACACCCCTGCAGGGTTAAATCTTTTCGAAAAGCCGTGTCCGCGGTTATGGACGACTTGGAAAAGGACGATAAGATCATAGAATAACTTAAACGGAATGATTAAAAACTGAGTACTAAAGGTACTACTCAAGAATGCAAAGTTGACTTCCTCGAGGGTGATTCGGGGAGGTGCCTTTGTAGAACAGGTACAGTGGTTGATGATGAGAAAGGTGATCAAAGAAAAGAGTTACTTCTTACCTCTTTTAAAAATACTCTGTTTAGTCGATGCCATGGAGTTATGTTTCAATAAATAAAATCAGCTTTATGCAAAACAGCCATAAAACTTTGAAAGCCTCATCGAGCTAAAGCTCTATATTTAATCTTGCGAATTCGTCGAACTCAACGTCGTTTGTTTTGTTTCAGAGGAGGACTTCACCGACCTCGAAGGTGGGTTCTTTGTGGACGTCGACGAGTAGTTCGGGGTTCCCAGGTGGCAGCTTGGGACATCTCAGAACAGCTGGCGCTTGAATGTTTATCTGTAGGCCTCTTAGGCCACAATTTGGATCTTGTTGTTTAGAACAACTTAATTCGCTTCCGCATGTTGTAATGTTGGATTTGTGACCTCTGGTTGTAATTTGCTATCTTTCTCTATTATAAGAGTTGAACTATAATGATTTGTGTCGTAGAGTCTGTGATGTGCCAGTTGTTCCACAAGTCTTGATCTCTCTATTATGCATTGATAGCTGTGCCTGTGTTAAGGCATCAATCGGGTTGTTGCGTTGCCGATGATCAATTCCGAGCAACGCCTGCCAAAGGTTTTGGCCGGGAATTGGTAAACCCGTAACCTCCGGTTGTATCGCTTAACCGGTGACACACAGCATCACTGTATAGCAGTCGGGTCGGGGCGCCACACCGCCGCTCCTCCCCCAGAGCCCTCCTCCCTTCTCCTCGCCGCGGCCGCCGTTGGCGTGCGTCGCCGGGCTTGGCCCGGGGCGGCGCCGGCGCCGGCGGCCCCCTGCATCTCCCCCCCCCCCCGGTGCCCTCCTCGTGCGGGGCGGCGTGGCTCCGGGCGGTGCTCCCAGGCGACGGTGGCGTGGCTACACGGCGGAGTCCCTTACTCCTCTCTGCTGCCGAAGGTGAGCGCAGCGGCGGCGCCGCCATTTGGTGGTGCGGGTGGCTAGGTTCGGCCAGGACCCTGCAGGCCCAGATCTGGGCCCTTTTGGGCCCGATCTGGGTCAGTGTGGGCCCAAGCTCGACCCGGCTACCCGGTCTGACTGTGGTACGATGCTTGTGACGGAGTGGCAGCGACGACGACACGTCTTCTGCAGCGTGGCGCTAGGAGCTTCGCGGATCCGTTTGGGTCCGGCCGGGCCTTTGGTGCTGATCTTGAGGGTAATAGCGGCGTCGGCCTACGTGCTGCAGCGTGGTCGCGGAGACTTCACGGACCCTGTCAAGGGCCGGCCGGGCTTGACCAGCCTGGTGTGTCTCTGCTACCGCGTCCGGTCGGCACCCGCCGATGGAGGTGGAGGTAGTCCTCCAGGTGGCTGTGCTGCGGCCGTCCTCCGGCTCCAATGTGGCTTGGTGTGCTCCTGCGTGCTGTGTCCGGTCGGTTACCGTCTATGGCGGTGGAGGTCGATCCCTCCCGCGTGGATGTGGTACTGCCGCTCTGTCTACGGCGGGTTCTTCTCAGTTTGACCGGTCGTGCAGTGCTTGCTTGGTGATACGACAATGGTGGCCTCAATTCCGTGGTGGTGTTTGTGGGTGGGTGGCAGGATGGGTGGAGCGCTTCAGATTGTCCAGGGATGTGTTTTTTTGGGGTCGGGAGAAATCCCTGTCATCTTGACACCGACGCAGTGACGCCTGTGGGTGTCGTTGTTCCTTCCTGAAGGGTGTCGGGTGTACCTCTTCCCCACTACCTGTAGCGTATCGGGGGAAACCCTAGGACCAGTCCGGGCAGCAGCAGCGTCGTCGTTGCTTTCCTTCTTGGAGGTGTTGCTTGGTACGCGGCGATTCAAAGTGCTAGTTTAGTGGTGGGACTTTGCCGGAGAGGGCGTAGCGGCTGCGAGTCTCTTTTGTTTTCGTTGATCCGCCAATGTCGGTCTTGTTTTCTTCTCTTTTTCTCTTTCTTTTCTTTTGGGCGTGCTTGTGCTGTTTTTGCCCCAGCAGTGGTCTCAAACTTGTATCGGTGGTTGCTATATTAATATAGCGGGGCGAAAGCCTATTTCTTCATCAGGTCTGTTCGTAGTACTAGTTAGATTGTACTGCTTTCTTCTGCTGGCGTGTATATATAGCTAGTGTAGTTCTAATTGTAATTGTAATGATACATATGCCGACCGGCCGGCCTGTATAATTATTTTTATTTTTTATACTACTCCGTCCAGTGAGTGCACAGATTAGTCTCCGCCAAGGTAGATTAAGCTCATACAGGGCAAATAACTAAGGTAACCATTGTGTACATTAGCAAGGGGACTTCAATCTCACACTGCTAATCCAACATAGCTCGTCGCGTTGACAGAGACCTGCGACAGATTTCGTTACGGCGCGCTCTCGTAACGAAAGTCCCCATGTGTTTCACAGATGGGTTACGAGAAAAAAAATTAAAACTATTTTACAAAACAACATTAAGCTTTCTCATTATCTTGTTATCTTTCTTCATGACTGTTCATCACGGGGGGAAGATTAACAGTATAGTTAAAATAAAACAATCAGCAGAAAATATAAATATGTTACAATATTATTTGGAGCATTTTTTTGAAAATAATTAGAACAAAATGTGAAATCAAACAAAGGAATATAAAGTAACAAAACACATGAACAATCGATCATGTCGTGGTGAATGATTCAAAATGGCTCTAATGACTAAAAAACTAGATATGATTTTTTCTTCTGTTGTCGTGTATATATAGTAGGGTAGTACTAATTGTGAGCAGATTTGGCTCCGGAGCTCACATGCTATGCTCCGGGTTGAGCATGAAATTCGAAAACGATAGAAAAACACATCAAACAATTCTGAACAAAATCAAAGACGAACATGTTAATTGTTACCTACCTTCAACAACAGAAAGCCACGCTGCTGTAACTGTTACCTACCTTGATCCAGACTACCGAAGGATGCATTGCAGCGAAACTCAGTCAACTTAATGGGCAACCCCGCAACAGAAATGTATGCCTAACAGCGATCCTTCACTCAGCTTAATTGGGTCAGATATTTTTCAAGATACAATCTGCTTTACTGGGATGAACAGAAATTAGGACCTGGATGGATTGTGTCCAAGCATCATTAGGCATTACTAAACCATGGATATCGACAACAAAGTGGTGTTTCAAACGATGTATGGACAGAGAGCAAAATGCACACTCGAGAATTGTTTGCTGTCATGCATGAGATGGACCAGTCAATTTGTTGTATGTGTGTCAATGTTGTTTGTATCTCGCGCTCCGCGATTACAATCGCCATTTACCAGAACACTCGTGTGTCCTGCCTTTACAGTGTGATGGCTATTTAACAAACTATTCCTGCAAGTCACATCCCACATCTTCAAGTGTTAGTTGTAAGTAAAAGAACAGTATCACCGAGAACATTCCAGGATTCTCAGCATATTCCGAGCGTGCCAATTTTCAGATTCGAGAGTGTGCCCCCGACTATGGTATGCGTTCTAGACTGTTTCAGAGGGAACTGTGCAGACTGTACCCTGAATCGAAACGTTTCAGAGTGTTTCGCCTCTGTCGATGTCATGGCAACAAATAAGAGGATGTTGTCTGAAGAGGTTATGTTGGTCTACCTTCGCTACCTACTGACAAGCCAACTCTGTTTAAATATAACATCTTTCCTGAAGTTACGGCCTCGTCCTGAAATGGAATCGCCTTGGTTTCGATAGCACTGCATATAAACCGTGACAACACAAGTCAAATCTAGCGATACTTTCATGCAAGAATATTAGTTTAGCAAGCTAAACGACAGAAATGTTCGACTTGTACATACCCTGTAGCAAACAACCGAGTCGTCTGGGTACATGACAAATAGCTTGGTACCAAGCCGAGCTCGACATGAATCACAGATACTCTCATCGGTTAGCTGCACATGCCTTGATCTCTCCTCCAATCTTGTCAATCGCGCATCAAGGTTTGTCGCGCGTGATAAATTATGAACTATCTAATGACAGACACAGAAACAAAAGAAATGGAATTTGCAGGTCAGTTCTCACATAAGTTCAACATATGAGCAAGCATGTTAAACAAGGGACACACATCCACCCAAGTAGGGAACAGAAGTTGAAAAACACAGGTTGAACCCAGGAACAAAATATGCATACCTGCCCTTGGCGATGATGGTGCACCCGAGCTCTCAGCATTCGCAAAATTGTATCTGAGGCTAGCTGAAGAGGCATGTCGGAGGATAATCTCTGGGAGAAAATTGCTTCAGATTTCAAAGTTCTTATCCTAACTAAAGCTGTGTATAACAGGATCGCGAGAGTAATATAAGAAATTAATACCTCCAATACTTGTATGGGATCCAAAGATTTTCCATGGTTATGCAAAAGTCGGACAGCTGCTGTAAACATCGGTTCTCTCCCATTTTTAGGGTCCAAATACAAATCCAAAAGCCTGGGATCGCAGGAAGATGGGGACAGCATAAACTAAGGAACAGAGATAATCCCACTGGATCATGATAAAATAAACTATACCCAGAATACTAGTCAGATGATAACATACTGAATATATGCATCGTCTCGACCAATCTCTGCACAGTACTGCTCAGCAACTTCGCTATCCTCCAGCTTCCTGCATCACAGACCAACAAAAAACAGTCAAAACAACAGAACTGAAGTGCTAAAGACATGCTATGTCTAGCCCTGCTGCAACTTACAAGTTACTACGAGAAAAAATTAAGTGCAGGATAGCATCTTACAGTGCCAGTATCTGAAGTACAATGTTCTCTTGGCCCATCTTCCTATATAATATTGCCTGACATAGAAAACAAAAACAAATGCCTTAGTATCTGAAACTTGGATGACAGGACTAGCAAACAAGCACAAAAGAAAACACAAAAGGAGATAAACATGTAACCGCATCAAGGAAGGTGGAAAATCGTCACAGCACCTTTTCCAGCCATAGCTCAGAATCTTCTATAACATCAAGCACTTCTTCTGGATCATACAAGTCCGAAGCTTGCAAAAATAATTGCAACCTTTCTCTCAACGAAAATATGAACTGTATATCTGAGTCGATTTCTTTATCATTTTTCCCTTCGGAATTTGACTCCATATGAAATGCTTGAATGGCAGATTTCGCCAGCAATAGTGCATATGACGTGTGATAGTGAGGGTCATCACAGCCCTGATCCTCGATCAACCACTGCAAATATCTGCATAACTTAGCCAGTTAAGTTTCCATGATAGCAGAGAGGAGCTGATTATCAAACAAAACTGCCACATGGCAAAGGAACTTTTTCTGCTGATGATTGTCAAATATTGAACGTCGAATGAAGAAGGTTATATAACAAAAAAATGCCCAGGATATGACATGGACAACATTATATGATGACCATGTGCACAAAAAAACATTAACAGACGTAACATGCATACAAACACTATTTTGACGCCCCATTATGCTCAACTCTTAATAGAACATTTAAGAACACCATCAGTGGCGCTTAATCATTATTGCAGAACACTCAGTATGACCTCAAATTATGCGGCATGGAAAATATAAGATGCTTACGCAGTCTTATCAAGGTTCATGCTACTGTACAGCCTGAATTGTAACAAGAAACTAATTGGCTAGGCTGCTATTATTAGTGCATTGCTGAAGTCTGTTTAAGTGTGTAGTAAACAAACCAGCAGCAGAAAATGTATGAACAATTAAATTATACAGCTTTTATGTCCATATCCTCTTCACATAGACATCGGGATTCATTGTGGAATCTTGAGAGGTTTAAGTTGTTCAAGGTTTCATGGATGCATCATACCATTTATACGTACCTTTGGTGAATCCCAACCTTTTCTGAATCTAGGGCAGCAATAACCTTTTCTGCAAAATACCACCCAACCAAAACAAATGTCAACAAAGTTCATTACATGTCTACATAGTTAAACAAGGAATTTTATGGATGTAATCACATGATACATTTTACAGAAAAAGTCTGGAGAGAGGAAAAAATAACGTCATTCTATACTTGTAGTACTAAAGCCATTGTCTAACATGCTCACAAGTAAAAACTGGAGAATGTGTTGATTTCCCATGAATATGCCAGTAAAAGGTACTAGTGAACTATTTGAAACAAATCAATTACCAGCAGAAAGCTGATTTTCCCTTTCTCAGAAGTTAAAATTGCAGTTGCAAGGTCCTGATCAATGTCTGCCACCTGCATGAATTTTTTTCAACAATATTAAATATTCACAACATAACGAAACAGCCCATTATAAGATATCAAGTCCTTAACATGAAGCACACATACCCATCCAAGATGTTCCAGAACAAGGTCCTGATCAGATGTTGCTTGAAGTATCTTGGAGGCTTCGATGGCAGCAATTTCCTCACCGGACCTTTTATCAGCCAAAGCTCCATGGGAGTCCGTTTCAGGAAGATTGGGACAATCCTTCCACAAACCTGTGCTGTAATTCCTTGCTAAGATACGCCAGATAGCAACAGCTTGGGAGCACATTCCTTTACTGCCATATAAGAAAGCAAGTGTCCGCTGATGTCCAGAGTTTTCCAACAGTGATTCTAGTTCTTCCTGCATCACCCATAATTTTACAGTAAATGCACCTTTCCAATTTTGCATCATATGTGATGAAAGCGTAAGAAGAAAAAGTCTAGAGCATACTAAATTCTATGTTCAAATCCAGAGTTGATATTGATTTCAGTACGATAGAGTATATTATAGTCATAAACTCATGATGCTGCAGAGTAGGGATCTGTTTATAAAGGAAATATACATACCACAACACAGCTATTTTGAGATGATGCAAGCTTTTCCATGTCATCAACAAGATCAAGCGCTCTATAAAGGTACAGCAGAAGAGTATCGACTCCCTCCATCTCTGCAGGAGACAAGCTCTTCTCACGCGATACACAAAGGTACCTAGTTTCATTTAGCATTCGGACATTGGTCATTACATGGAGCCTCATTGCAATTCATAAATGAACATGAATACCGTTTAATCACCAAACCTGATAATATTTCTGATAGCCAGTTCCAATAAATCAGCTCTACTTGGAGGATTTGAAAGGAAATCTTCATCCACAACTGTGTCCACACCTGCCTTTTTGAGAAACAATGCTTGTTGAAGTGTTACCAGTCCATCGTCAATAACTTCTTCGAGAGGCTTAGGGGGAGGATGCAAGCCCCAATAACGCTTTCTTGGCACCTAAAATTTGCACACTAATATTTTTTTAACTATCACAATTTGAAAAGGCTAGATAATCCTCGTAAAAAAGGCTAGTTACAGATAAATCAGGCTGGGAAATTCACTAGGTATCAATAGCTTAACTAAAAGCTATTAAGAAGAACTTCAAATTTATTTCACAGTTCACAGAATGTGTTAATAAAATATAAATGTATTGATAAAAGTTCCTACATATCCTAGCTACAAAAGCTTCTCAGATTACGTGGAATAGATCATACACTAAAAACACTGGTTGACTCAGATTAACTGAATCATAGTAGAAGTTAAGAACTTTATTCATCATAAACATCTGTCATACACAAGAATAGGTTAAAAACAAAAGCAGAGGGGTCTTGCAGATACTTAAATCTTCATGCACATTGTACTATAATTTCGAAATGGGCAATGAAGTAAAATGACTAAAATCGCTATCTAACAATTTACTACAACTTCCCAACTAACTGACAATGTGACGTACCAGATCTGACCAGCGATTAGGATCCCTCATGATGAATGGAAATATTTCCGCTGGTTGCATAGTCTCCGACAGCAAGAAATGATTAACAGCATCCTCAAAACGCAAGTCAAAGAATAGTAAGAATCCAAGTTGTGCATGCACAAAGGAAATCATATCCTTCGAGATTTCTCCATCAGATTCAAACTCTTCCAACAAAGAAATAGCTTCCCTATAACTCTTTTTTCGCAGCGGCGCCTTGATCTGTTCCACTGCAGATACTTTGTGGAAGCAGAAAACCTGGACAAGCCATTCATTTGTTAGTGTAACATGAATACAGTCTGCATAAAATTGAAATGGTAAAAGTAGGAAAAATTATCATTAGTTGGTTGGTACGGTAACAGCTGTAATTAACTGATAGTAACTTGGAGCATAAATATGTTAAAGTGATGTCAGTCATAATGGAAAATTTCCAACAATATTGTGATTCGATAGCAGCCTGCACATTTGTAGAAGCAAAGGGGAAACCATTTAGTTCTGAAGCTTATTCATAGCTATAAAATTAGTGCAAGTTGCTCTTCCATACATAGTTTAGTTTCAATTCATGCAAATTATAAATTGAATGTTCTCTGGGGCTCATGTAAACATGTCCACTCAGAAAGCTACATTCCGAATGCAACAGCGTGTAACTAGAAATTAGAATTCAGGAGCAAGTTCCATTAATGGTGAGTTAACGTACCTACTTTACCTTATAAGCCGTAGCGATCACAACGACCTCGCCGCCACTCCCATCATCATCACTCGCCATGGTCAAAACACCGGCGCGGCTCCTCGCGATCGGGACGGTCTGCAAGTGCGCCCCATTCCTCCTCCTGTACACGTCCAACTTCGACTCCCTGGCCACCACCACGTACGGCGACACCTCGACGATGCAATCCGGCGTGCTGGTGAACACGAAGCTGCTTCCGACAGGCTGGCCAAAGCGGTCAACGACCACCCCGACATTGTCCACCAGCAGCATCACCTCCTCGCCGCCGGGCAGCGGCCTGATCCTCGGCTCCCCGGCGGACTCCGGGAGAGCGAATATGTCCACGTGCTGCCCCGTGCCGCTCGAGGAGAAGAGCGAGTACCCGGAGGCGGTGCCGGCGAAGATGGAGTCCTCGCCGACCCACGCGAGCACGCTGATCCCGTCGACGCCGGCGGCGATCTCGCGCGTGTGGACCTCCAGCTCGTCGGCCTCGCGCAGGGCGAGGTCGATGACGAGCAGCTTCTTCCCGACGGCGACCGCGAGGGAGCGGGCGGAGGGGGAGGCGGCGACGGCGGCGACGTGGCGGAGGGAGCCGAGGCGGCGGACGGGGCGGGCGAGGAGCGGGTCGGCGAGGAGGAGGGTTCCGTCGGCGAGGAGGAGGACGCGGGCGACGGCGGGGAGCGGGAGGATGGCGGAGACGGGGCGGGTGGCGCCGATGGGGAGGAGGCGGAGGAACTCGGGGGAGGAGGGAGTCTGGAGGGAGAAGAGGAGGAGCTTGCCACCGCCGGTGCCGAGGTAGAGGAGGTGCGGCGCGGAGAGGGCGGCGGAGCGGACGGTGAGGGGCGTGGAGGCCGGGAGGGAGGCGAGCGCGGCTGGGTCGAGCGTCGCGAAGGGGGAGAGCGCCGTGCGGGACGGCGGCGCCGGGTGGGATCCCATGGCTGGTGGGTTGGGTGTGGGAAGGGGGCTAGGGTTTGGGGAGGGAGACGCCATTGACGGCACAGAGGATGAGAGGAAGGTGGACTGGACTGAAGGCCAAGGTGGAAGACGACAGAGACGAGTTTTTTTTTTTTGAAGGAGACGACAGAGACGAGTTGGTGCGACACTGCGACTGCTTTTCCCTTTTTTAAAACAAAATTTAAATAAGGAAAAAACTTAGGATTTTCAAAAACTGTGTTAAATTTCAAAATCAATAATAAAAATAAAAAATGAGACTATATACCGAACGTTCAGCCCACGACGTAGGAATGAATGCACGGGTGATATCGAGCGATGTGCGGCCGAAGTTCGTCTTCCACGAAATAGGCTTTCGCCCCGCTTTATAAATAAAGCAACAACCACCATACAACCACGCATACAAACACAACACCACACATGCTGGGGCCAACAGCAAACAAACGCCCAAAACAGAAACAAATGGAGACAAAGGTGGGAAGACTAAACTAAGGTGACCCGCAACCGTTGCGCCTCTCCGGAAGATTACCACCACGCTCCTAGCGCTGAATCGTCGAGTACCAAGCAGAACCTTCAAGAAGGAAAGCAATCGCTGCTGCCCGGACCATTACTGGTCCTAGGGTTTCCCCCGACACTCACAGGGCAGTGGATGGAGGGTAGCCACGACGCCCTTCAAGAAAGAATGATGTCACCCGAGGGTGGCACCGCGTCGGTGTCGAGCAAGCCGACAAGGATTTCTCCCGATAGCCATATCCACAACCCGGGCGATCCATAGCATAGGAGCCACCCGAGGCCGAAGTTCGTCTTAGAGAGAAAGAAGTACATATACCCACATAAGTATCGCCAAAAGCACATTCAACTACTCTACCATCATCAATTAAGATTTCTGTAAGCTTCATTCACTGTGAAATCGCACCACAGCAAATTTTACGCACAAACCCACCACCACCACCACCAAGTAAAAATATACACATATGGAAGAAAACTACCTATAAAATGTACATATATACTACCAAAATAGATCTAGCTTTGGTCCTATGCTTAAGTAAGGACATATCATGAACTAACACCGCCCTTCCATCTACCAAAAGAAGGTCTCTTTTAACCAAATATAGTGCCATTTCTCTATAACCAAATGTGCCGACAAACTCTAGGAAGGACTCCATGAAGAAAACATGACCATACCTTCTTTGAGCGTGAGAGATTGCCAACTATAGATCATCACCATCGTATACCAATTCTCTCTCTAAAAATATCAAAAAAAAAAGGAGTATGTACCCCGAGTTCGACCATTCAATCTGAACATAGTTCCGAGCAAGTCTACTGAAGTTGCAGGTGGAAAACAAATGGAGTGTGTCCTTGTAAGCCTTTAAATGGCATAACACACAATGCGCATCCCCTGTAACTTTCCAATTCCGGCGCTACAAAAGGTCCCTTGTGTTTCGCCTATCAAGTAGCAAAAACCTTGTAATTACCCGACAACTAGATTTCAAATCCAACGGTATACCTTTGGAACCACAATATGTGCATGGATGTGATCTAACATACTTTTGACCATATATGTATCACCCCGAACAATATGAACAAAACATCAAGCGCCATACTCGGTGTGTTAGCTCTGGCCATCTCCGTCAGACAGGACAATTCCTCTTAGCGGTAGGCTGAATAATTCAGACAGATAAAATACTCACTTGATGCCCCGGTGGATTTTTTTTTTGGAGTAATGACAACGCTGAAAAAATATTATGAAATTGCAGCACTATCTCGGTAATTTTGACATGTTTTTGCATTTTAATTTAGTATTTTTGTATTTTGGTTGTTAATTTTAAGCTTGCAATTTATCTGTCCGATTGGGGTGGCGGAGGGTGTTAGAATTACGAGTGGATTGACGGCTCCATGAGTTCAAAGGGATTTAGTCCGCGACCTAGGTGATGTTGTTGTTTAGGATAAGGTTGAAGAGAATGAAATGCTGGAAGAAGAAATCTTGCATCTTCGGGTGGAAACGGAACAAGGAACAGAAGACGGAGATGTTGCATGATCTACTGAAGATTCAAACAAACGAAATTGCAAAGTTGAAGATGAAGGATGCAATATTTTTCATGCTATGGATATTTTCAGTTTTTTTTTTTTGAAGGAGTTTTCAGTTGTTTTTGCTATGTACCAACTGCAAATATATGTGTGTGGAAGTTCAAAATGTACCAAATAAAGCAGTACTATGTTGAGGTTATGAACTTGAGTGCATCTGTTATGAATTTGAGTGATTTTGAACTCAGTATGAATATATGTTCGCGGCAATATAAGTATATAACCCACAAAGAACACGACGTCAACAATTAAGCCGTGGGGGACGGCGACCCCATTTCGAATGCATCCGGCCGGTCCCGATCCACATCCCGACCCCACACTTCCATTCCTTCCTCGAGAGTGGGAGTGACAGTGACAAAGACGAGACAGGGTGGGCGGTGGCCTCGCTGCTCCGGCGGCTCGCCGCGGTAGGTAGGTCCGGTCCTCTCATCCGCTCGTCCACCAGGCGGTTCGGAGAGAGGCGAGCCGATCTGCTGCACTGGAGTGACGTTGACTGTTCACAGTTCTTTCTGTCCCCAAATTTCGAAATCGTCAGCTGCGGCCACCCTGGATCTCTCCCGCGAGGAGGCTCGTAAGGCGGCGGCGGCGGCGGCATTACACCATCATTCGCCAGGTGCGTCGAGCTCCCCCAGAAAAACCTCATCCGGCGGCATTCTAGCATTTCTTTTGACGGTTCCGATATTTGAGGGTGTGCTCTGTTCTGTGTGCAGAATGGTGATTGATCTCAGCGCCGTCCGCCGAACCCCAGTGAGGGCTTCCGGACGGAGGGAGCTACCGCGGCGGACGGCGACGCCGGCAGGCCCTCCCCCGCTCGGCCTCGTCTAAGCAGGAGCGCTCTATTCCTCGTTCAAGGTAGCTAGCCTCCTCCTCTGCACGCGATGGCACCGGCGGCGGCGGAGCCCTTCGCCACCGTCCCAGAGGCCATTCTCGAAGAAATCCTGCTGCGGCTCCCGTCGTGGGCCTCCCTCGTGCGCGCCGCGCTCGTGTCCAAGCATTGGTGCGGCGTCATCTCCAAGCCCGCCTTCCTCGTCCGCCACCGCGAGCTCCACCCGTCGTCGCCCCTCCTTGGGTTCTTCTTCTCCGACCGCCCTTTCGGCCTCCCGGCGTTCCGCCTCGCCGGCACGGTGCGCTCCGACGCCGACCTCAAGGCCGTCCAGCGCGGGGCCGATCTGCTCCTCGCCGACCTCGAGCAAGATTCCGGGTGGCGCATCCGAGACAGCCGCAACGGCCACCTCCTCCTGTGCCGAGCCGGCGAATCGGGCGGCGATTCCTTCTCCGTCTACAATCCCGTCTCCCACCGGCTGGTCACCATCCCCGACCGTCCACATGACCGGGTGGGCTACTTTGCGGACTGCTTGCTGCTGGACCTCGACTCCTTCCGCGTGGTCTCTGTGCAGCAGCACCGTGGAAGCATATGCACCGTCGAGTACGACCCCGGCGCACGCCGGTGGCGCTCACACCCATGGCAGTCCCCATGGGCGTTGGACAGACCCAAGAAGCTGAAACCATGGTGTCTGGAGCCAATGCAGGCCGCCGGTCGGATCTTTTGGAGTTACGGTGCTGCTTTAGCCCTTGTGCTTGATTGCAGCTCAATGCAGTTCTCGACGTGCGCTGTCCCGTGTTCATGCTACGCCATCGGAGAGGTGGAGGACGGCGTGGGCTGCCTCGTCTGCCTTGACGACCCGACCAACCTTACAACCCATGGTGTGCTCAAAGTGTGGCTACTTAACACCGGTGGCGGCGGAACTATAACCTGGGAGCTCACTAGGAAGAGTATTTCAGTGAAAGAGTTGCTTGGGCCTGGTACTCAGTGTGCCGGGTTGTCCTGGTGAGTAATGGGCTAGCCCGTATTTCCATGGACGATCGATATGACCAATTCGTCATTGACCTCAACAAGCTGAGCTTACATGCGGAGTTTGATTTCCGTGGACGAGCATACCCGTACCAAATGGAATGGCCGCCTACTCGGCTACCCGCACTACAAGGTAAGTATTTACAAATGTATAGATCAATGTTTCATTCTTTAGTAATAACTGGCCACGCAATTTCTACAGCCAATGTACGCATGCTAGCTAGTCCTACTGGTTTTTAGATAATGAATCAACTATAATTACTCCTTTACTGCTTCAAAGAATACTACTTGTCTTACTGCACATCAGTACATTACTAATATAATGGCCTCATGACCCCATCATTATTATTATTTGCTCGCTGCTGCACAAGCCTAATGGTTTATGTAAATATATATAGGATTTACTTCCAAATCAGATTGGTTCCGTTATAAGGTTGACATGTAAGATGACTAAATTATACACAAGAAATATGTGGAAACAAATAGTTATGCAAATTTTTTAGTTTACATAACAGGGTAATGTCTCATTTTATGGTTCAAGAGGAGTCTTTACCTAATGAATCAATTACTCTCTTACTCCTTAAAAAAATAATACTTGCATTGTCTTACAAAGGATCTAAGTTTTCCAATTTTTCCATTATAGAAGAGGCCCAACCTGTGCAATTGCTGCTCCCTGTGGAGCCCGCTGCACCGCTTCATGATGTTGATGTTGCTGCACCGATTGATCATCTTGACGTTTCTGCACCGTTTGATGATGTTGGCCTTGCTGCACCGCTTGATCATGTGGCATACACGGAGGTATCAATCAACTTTTCCTTCCCCTTTGTGAAATTAGCATTGTTTCCACTGATCTGTAATGGTGCTAGATATGTGCACAGGGGCCATCAGCTGTGGTTTTGAAGCCACTTGAAGAACATGTCATTGCTATTGAAGTGAGTAACTTGGTTGGAACTATCGAAGATGCCGTGCGTCTGATGGAAACCGAGGCTGCTGCACCTTCAGCCGACTTGGTTAAGGGGATGGCAATTTCAAGCTTTACACCTGTAGTCCCTCATGCTAACCTAGGAGCTCTGTCAACGCAGCAGCCAACAACGGCACTGGATGAGCATTTGCACGAAGATGCCTCAGAGCACTCCAATTGGTTCTGCACAACATGCCCTGGTGAATGTCATAAGAGTACCTGTCCCCAGCACGGAGCACTTTCTAAAAACCCAAGATGTGAGGGTATGTTCTCGCATTGTGTGTGGCTCGGTACAAGAAAAACATTTGCTCATTTCACATCACTAGTGGTAAAGGGACTGTTAATTGGTCCCGTCTACTTAAGTAGTACTATAACGATCGGCGTGAATAAGAATTGCATTTTGGTAAATGAATTTGGTTCGATATGTAGAATGACACATGTCACATGAAAAATACAATTATTATGCATTTCTGTAGGAGTCTTTCCATATTGCAATTTGCAACTATTATAATTGCTTTGTTACTAATGATTTAAGTTTTATAGTTGAATTGGTTGATATTGAAGTTTTTCTACTGTTTAGTGCAGCATTGTCTTGAATCCAGTAACTGTGTAAGGAATTTATCAGGGTATACATAATGCAAAACAATTCTGAAGCAATTTTTTGGTATCTTCGTAAAAATGCCGATTCATACTGCCATACTATTGGTGGTTGAATACTACGTTAGGCATGATTACAACTTGTAAAATTGCATAGACTAAAATTGCGTGCATGTTACTAGTATTTGTAAAAAAGAAGCAACTACTTGTGCATTGCTTCACTCTGTGCATCTCATGGTGCAGGAGTCGTATCTAGCTTCAGGGTGGATCCACCATTAGTACCTGCTCCATGTTTTCCACCAATGTCTCCGGCATCAAACAATCACTCTCCCACGCAGTTCTTCAATGAAGCTACATACACCCAAAATTTGATGAGTGAAGCCATGTACACCCAGAAAGTGAAGAATTCAGAGGTAAGAACAGGACACTTTCAGAACATATATACTGATATAATTCAAATAGGCATGGGTATACCTGACGTAAGATTTCCAGGAATGACCTGACATGGAAGGTGATGAACTAGATCACACTCACACCCCAGTAGATGAGGATCAGAACTTGAATCAGGGCCATGAGAGTTTGACTGCTGTAAGTAACACGATGCATTGATACATATCATTCCTGAATCCTATTTACTGCACTGTTCTATGATGTACTCCATGACCTGCAGTTTATTAACTAGATAATGCTATTCTGCATTTATTGCTTTAAAGTACTCCATTAGAAAACCCATTCGAAATGATTTTAACGGGGAACTGATGGTCTTTTTGACGAGTAGCAAAGCATAGTTCTTTCCATTTTCACTATTAAAATGAAGAAGGTAAGGTCGAACTAATTTTCTAAAACTCAAAGCTCAATCACATATAAGATCATCAGCCCTGCAGTTTGCAGTGTCTATCTCTCCACTGAACTAAATCTTAATTTCTTCCTGCAAAATTGTTTACATAGGCTCAACTTGTTAGCACTCTAGCTGACACCGGAGGCCCAGTGGCAGTGACACAGCGCGAGCGACGCAATCGGCAAGGGAGCAAGCGTTATTCCTCACGGGACTGGGTCGTTGGCTGAGCTGTCATGAGCATGTATCTCTATTCTAGTTGTAGACTGCTTCAGTTGGTGAGTACGTGCATCAGTTTGCTGAATTGGTTGATCAGTTTGCGGCTTATGAAGATGAACCTGACCATCTCCACTATGTCACACGATTTATTGATGGTCTGAAACCTGCTGTCCGTATACTTGTTGCTGTTCAATTGCTGCAGGATTTGGACACTGCATATACAATTGCTTGTGTTTAGGAAGAAGTCATTGACGGTGACGGTGTTGCTACTTTATCCTCAACGAGTGCACGTAGCTAACATCGTCATGTATCTGTTTCTGGTTATATGCCCGTCGAGCATCCGATGATCGCAGGTTATCTGAACTTAGCAAGCCAACTGAATCCACACATGATTCAGAAGATAAACTCGCTCCTCTGAAGAGTTACAAAAGGGCAAAGGGACTATGCTTTAGTTGACTGGCAAGTACTTACTTGATTGGAATTTGCCCCTGGTAGAGATACCAGTCCATTCCGTTGTTTCCCATCTGCCCCGCGAAGGATTGACGGCAGCGTGGCCATTTAATATCGGAAATTCGGAACAGCAGCGGGTGCCAATATGAATTTTTCGGTCTATTCTTACTTCTATGTGTTGTAAGATGACTCCATAATTCCCTTTGTGGATCGAACAGTAGACATATGTCAAGTACCTTGACATTTCTCATGCAGGTATAATACACGCGTGTTCATTTTGCCATCGGATTTGGATATCTGTTTAAACAAACCCGCGAATGAGATTACTGGGCGGTTGCCTTTTTTTTTGAGATTCATGTTCCTCTCCAGATCATAAAATCTCTCGGGCTAAGTGACACTGTTACGAGAAAATTGCTCCTGGTTGATCTTTTTTCTTTTTGAGGAGAAAGCCACCCGGCGCACTTTATTTCAAATCAAACATAGATACATCGTGTATTACATCTGGTAAAATAAACTCGGGGGATCGGAGTCCCAAAGAATATAAGAGTTTGAATCAAAAGCATGTCTAGCTAACTTGTGCGACACAGAATTTGCTTCCCGACTATGATGGACTGAGACCGAACCAAACCTATGAGCTCGCATGGAACAATCTGTGAGAATTGATGTGTAGGCAGATCTCAAATTCTCTTTTTTGTTTTTCAGATCTCAAATTCTCAATGACTCCATTGTACGCCTGATAAAGCTCCATAGCTACTGGTTGATCACTTCATCTTATCGGGAACACTCGGTGACTCCTCCCGCTGTTACCATTTTTTTTGAGGTTTAAAACTCCCGCTGTTACCATACCTCACCTCCCAGTGCGTGTTTTCTGTTCCTTTATTTTGACGAAAAAGCTGCCAGCGAAGGTTTTCATTGATGTTAGGTGCTAAGCGAACTGAACAAACACTAATCACGGAACAAGAACAAAAAAGAAAACGAAACGAGGAGAGCCAATAAAACCGGCAGGTACTAATAAGGTTCGCGGGGTCTTCCTAAGAGACCAAGCTTCTGGTTGTCCTGGCCTGATGCCAAAGCGATAGTTCGTCTCTGAGCCGGGCAAACACTACCGGCATCGAGGAAGCCCAGTGACGAGACATCCTTTCGTTTCTTCATGACATCTAGGGCCCGTGTTTAGGTTCAGAACAAACATATTTTCTACATACGTTGTGTCAGACATGTTTAGCCATTAATCGATCGAATTAGAGGAAAACGCAGATTTAGTACATGAACTTGTCGAGAATGTAGGATTTGGTCACGAAGTTGCAGAACGTGAAAATCGGTTCACCAAGAGCGTTTTGGTCACTCCATGACGGCGGCCGACGTGGCAGACTGTTTTTGCAAATCGCCCCTTCCAGTTTATTTACTATTTGTTCTAATTTTTAGGTCCTTTCCAACTTTTTTGTTTGCATTTTAGGGCGGATTTGGAAAAAAACAAAACTTCAGGGCGGGATTTGTAAAAAAACTGTCTGCTACATACATAAACTCACGGTTGCCGTCACGGAGTGACCAACGCTCGCACTTTGCAACTTTGTGATACGCTTTTCACGTTTTGCAACTTCGTGACTAAACCGCACATTATCGGCAAGTTCATGTACTAAATGTGTGTTTTTCTCATCGAATTATTTGCAGAGCATAGTTAAACGAGTTATTTCGTTGTGTCATGACCCACAAACACACATTATTAATGATCAGAGGACATATTGAAAGAGCATATCCTTACCCCAAGGTGTTTTGATGTTTGTTGACAACACAATTAGATGTCTAATGTATGTGCTAAAAGTGTGCAACCTTATATCTCTTATAGTTACACAGGTTTTGTCTCAAAAAGGAAGAGAAGCTGCTTTTTCAGCTTCAGCCGGTACTACCGGGTCCGTCCCGGAACTACCGGGTGACCCCAGCTTTTTGCCATGCGGAACTACCGTGGCTAGTACCGGGCCCAGTACCACATCTCCGGATGGCTCTCTGCCTCGTGAAGTTTTTACACGGTAGTAGCCCCGGTAGTGGCGCGGTACTACCGGGAAGGGAGCACTACCGGGCCAGGTGGTCCGGTACTACCGTTGCGCGCCTGAGAAGTCGTGTTGACTGGTCGTCTTTACTGCCTCCGGTCAACCCCTGTCGGTACTACGGGTGAGGCCCGGTACTACCGACGTGGGAAGTTTTCTGCTGCCAACGGCCACTTGTCTGGAGGGGGTATTTAATCCCCTCCACCTACCTTTGGACAAGTAGCTTGCCCAAACTTGAAGACTCCATTATTGCAAGCTCAAGCAACATCTAGATCTCCCAATCCCTCCACCCAAACTCGTTGATCTTTGGAGGATTGAAGGAGAAGGCCCGGATCTACATCTTCACCAAGCGGATTTTCATTTCTCCCTCATTCACTTGAGGGACCCTTTGCTAGGATTTCCTTTGGGAAAACCTAGCTCATTGTTGTACTTACTTGATTGTCTTTGTGACAGATTGTAGCTGTTCGGGAGCCCCCAACCCATTTGTGGGTTGTGCCCCGGATCGTTGTTGTAAAGGCTTCGGAATCCGCCTTGAAGGTTTCCGATAGTGGAAGGTGAACCAAACCTTTGTGGTGCGGTTCATCGGAGAATAGGGTGAGCCTTTGTGGCGTTGAGATCGACCTTTGTGGTGCCTCACACCCCTCCAACGAGACGTACTCCCCTAAAAAGGAGAAACTCGGGAATACATCCGTGTCTCCGCGTGCTTTCACTTCGGTTACCTCTATCCTTATTTACCGTCTTTACTTCGTGTATCTTGCTTAGTTGCTAGCTTGTCATATAGGTAAATTCACCATAGTTGCATATCTAGAGAATTTACCTTTTGTGTCAAACCTAATTTGAAAAAGTACTAAAATTGAAGTAGCACCTATTCACCCCCCCCCCCTCTCTAGGTGTCATACGATCCTTTCAATTGGTATCAGAGCAAGGTTCTCTTGTCGGGCTTAACCGCCTAAGAGAAGTATGACCGGTGAGGGTGATCCCCGGATGACCAAGCCACTCCGGCATCCATGGCCGATCTCAAATTGATGGAGACATCTTTGAAATCGTCCATGGATACCCAATTTGCTGAGATGCGTGACTTGCTCAAGCAACTCGCAAGTGGCAAGGTTCCTACGGAGACCATCCCCTAGAGGACTCCGCTAACTCCAATGACGGTGATACCGAGGAGGAAAAAGAGAAAAAAAAGGGGTTGAAAACACCGATATTAAGAAACCCTCCACATCTACCACCATACCCGAAGGTGGGAAGATGGAGTACCATGCGGTTCCCGTGTACTCTCCCGACCCACCTATCCATCATACTCGCATAAACCCTTTAGGTCCACCACCTAAGCTTAATGCATTGGTTTTGCTACTTGGCAACACTTAATGAAATCTCATATCAACAGTTCCTCTATCGAGCTTTGGAGGATCATTCAAGTGGGATACAAGGCCGTGAATCCTAACAACTTGACAAAAGAGAAGTGGCGGATGCGCAACTCAATGCCTCCGCTCTTCACATGATTGAACTTGCCGTTGGAGAAAAGGATCTCTATCACATCCAAAATCTCACCACCGCCAAAGAAGCTTGGGATTGCCTTTCCGAGGTGTTCCTTGGGAATGAGAGCATGAAGAGGAATAGATTTGATGCTTTGAAAATGAAGCCGAAGGCTTCTACATGCTTGATAGTGAAACTCATGAAGAGATGTATGCAAGACTCAAGACTCTTGCCCAAGCCTTTTTAATGTTGGGGCAACTTATGTGGATGATGCTTGGATCAAGAGGAAGTATGTGAATGCTCTCATGCCCTTCGAGCCCGTTGACTTGAAGGCCCTACAAGGAAAATTCAACTACCTTGAGATGACATCCAATGAAGTTATGCAAGAGATGCAAGCCTCCAAGGTTGCCACCAAGAATGCTCTAGACAACCGTGCTAGGGCCATGGGAATGAAACAAGGTCCCTCACTTGCTTTGAAGGCCAAGGTTGTGTGCCTTGATGAACATGATGAAGTTGAAGCATGCCCGAACAACATTCCTCCCGATGATCTTGAACAAGCCTCCATGGTCACATAGCTCTTGCAACAAGGACTTTTTGGCGTGACCCGGCCAAGGCAAAGGCTCAACTTGATCAACAAACAATCCAAGTGGGAAGAAGGAGTTTGCTAATAGGATAAAGACTTGCTACAATTGTCATAACAAGCATCACTTCATCAAAGATTGTCCTTATGAGAATAGAGAGCAAACGGTGGAAGGCTTGTCCTCAAGGGCCAATCAAACATGATCAAAAGAAGCCTTTGTCAAGAAGAAGCCATTCTTCAAGAAAGCACCAAGAATTGTGTTGATGACTCAAGAAGAGTATCCTCCGAGATTCCGAAGAAGAAGAAGAACCCACTCGTGAGGTGGCCGCATTGGCCATTGTATCAACTCCACCTCCTTCTCTCTTCGAATCCCCCAATGAGAACCTCTCCATCAACACCGCTCGTTGCCTCATGGCTCATGTCACCGAGGTATCATCTTCTACTCCCAAGACTATGCATGAAATGATGATAAAACTAGTCTTGTGATTAAGAAAGAACTTGTTGCTTCCGATACTATTGTGGCTAACTTGCAAGGTGAAACTAAGGCATATGTTGAGTCTCTCTTGAGACAACTTGATGCGGCCGAAGAAATCCTTGATGACAAGGAAAAATTGAGAGAGAGGACTCTCTCACCATTGCATCCTTGAATGCTTCTTCAAGAAGAAGTGAATATAGAACTTCTTGAGGAAAGACTTGAGTCCTTGATGATAAAAATGATGAAATAATTGCTAAAATCATTAAGGATAGAGACCATGTCTTTGCTAAATATAAAGTGATTAAAAAGGAGAAAGCCGAGTTTGTGGTTGCTAATGCTAGACTCCTTGAGGATATGGAGAAACTTGACAAGGCTCACAAGGCTTGGAAAGTACCCACTCTCTTCTAGTCAAGTCTCATGAGCAACTTCAAACTCAACTTTCTAAATCTAACTCACCTAGCACTCTACTCCCTCTGTGATCATGCAAATGTTATTGAGGAAAATGCTAGGTTGAAGGTTGAGCTTGCCAAGGCCACTAGTGCCAAGACCTCATTCCTAAAGGTAAAGAAAAGGTTGTTGCTCAAATGTTTGAGCAAAAGCCACACAAAGGGAAGGAGGGTCTTGGTTATGTAGCCAAGGCAAAGAAGAAGAAGAGCAACAACAAGGCCAAGCCCGCACAAACCAAGACTCCATTGCGAGTGGGAATGCCACTAGGGGCAAGACCACTCGTAGTGACTTTGCGGGAGAATGCTAACCCTCACTACATTCTTATGTTGATTATTATGGTGATGTTTATGCAAATATGTTGGTCCTTATGATGGTTATTTGCTCATGCTATTTGGGTCCCAAAGACCCTTGTTGCTAACAAAGAGGACCCATTGCAGATGGGTACCTAAAACCAAGCAATGATTTCTTGTAGGACTATGCTTCCGGTGGGTCGAAATGGGTGGTTGATAGTGGATGCACTAGTCATATGACCGGAAGCATGGAGATCATGACGGAGTTGGGACCAAATATAAATCAAGCATCCGTCTCCTATGGTGATAAATCAAAAGCGGAGGTAAAGGGCCTCGGCAAGGTGGTAGTTGCAAAGGATATCACCCTTGTAAATGTCATGCTTGTCGAGTCCCTCGGTTACAATCTTATGTCCGTTCGTGCACTTAATAAGATGAATTTTGATGTCCATTTTACTATTGATATGGTGGTACTCTTGAGGAGCAAGACTCTAAAGGTCATGTTCGTTGGGTATGTTGAAAATGAGTTGTTTGTGGTGGACTTTTCGGGGTCACCAACACTCAAGCAATATGCCTATTCGGAAAGGCCGACGTGGGATGGTTGTGGCATCGCCGCTTGTCCCATGTCAACATGAGAACTTTGCAAAGTCTTCACAAGGGTGGCCACATTCTTGGACTAAAAGACAATGTTTCTTTTTCTAGAGATCGTCTTTGTAGGGCTTGTGTTGAAGGAAAGATGCATGATTCTCCCCATCCAAGCAAGACCATCATTTCATCAAAGAGGATATTGGAACTTCTTCATGTTGATCTCTTTGGTGCCGTGCCTCAACCTAGTCTTGGTGGGAAGAAATATTGTTGGTGATTGTTGATGACTATTCAAGATTTACTTGGGTTTATTTCTTCAAGACGAAGGATGAGACCCAACAAGCCGTCATCGACTTTTCCAATGAAGTTCAACGCCAACACAATGTCCCATATTGGTCATTAGGAGTGATAATGGCTCCGAGTTCAAGAACTACACCTTAAATGAGTTTCTTAGTGAAGAGGGATTCGTCATCAATATTCCGCTGCATATACCCCTCAACAAAATGGTGTAGCCGAAAGGAAGAACCGGCCTCATGGATATGGCAAGGTCTATGTTGGCGGAGTTTAAGTCTCCACTCTTCTTATGGGCCGAGGCTATCTCCACGGCGTGTCATTCATCAAACCGGCTATTCTTTCGCAGGCAAGAAGTTTACACCTTATGAGATGCTCACCGGCAACAAGCCCAATGTCTCCTACTACCGAGTATTTGGTTGTAAGTGTTTCTATAAGATCAAAGGTGTTCGTTTGTCTAAATTTGAATCTAAAGCTTTAGAGGGTGTTTTTGTTGGGTACGGTGCCGAATCTCACACCTATAGAGTCTATGACAAAACCTTGGGAAGTCATAGAATCTTGTATGTGAGGTTCGATGAGAATGACGGCTCCCAAGTGGCGCAATTTCATGTTTGTGATGTAGATAATGAGAACCTCAAGATGCAATAAGAAGAATGGGCATTGGTTTCCATCGCCCCATTGAGATTCATTACGAGCCTCCTCAAGCAAGTCCAAGCTCCATCAAGTGGAGACCTCATCATCACAAGTTGAAACGGCGCCTATCATGGAAGCAAATGATGCACCACCCCAAGAACAAGTTCAAGACCCTCCTCATGTTGACCAAGTTGCTATGCAAGAACCAAGTTCTCCATTGTTGATGCTAGCCAAGGTCAAGACCAAGATCAACCCTCTCCTTCTATTGTTGAAGATGTGCATAATGATGATCAAGGTCAACATTCCGGTCAAGACGGGGACTCAAATGATCAAGATGATCAAGAGATACCTCCAAGATGCAATAGAGATATCGAAGCCCGTCGAAAGTAAGGATTGAAAGACTTTGAAATAAGAGTCACAAGCTAGAAGAAATCCTTGGTGACCAAGTAAGGTGTTACCACAAGAAGGCAATTGGCAAGCTTTAGTGAACATCAAGCTCATATTTCCATGGTGGAACCAAAGAAAGTGTTTGAAGCTCTTGAAGATCCGGATTGGTTGGAAGCTATGCATGATGAACTCAATAACTTCAAGCGCAACAAAGTGTGGAATCTAGTTGAGAAGCCAAAGATTGCCGCAATGTTATAGGCACAAAGTGGATATTCAAGAACAAACAAGATGAGCATGGAATGGTTGTGAGGAACAAGGCAAGATTGGTTGCACAAGGATACTCTCAAGTTGAAGGCATTGATTTTGGAGAGACTTATGCACTCGTGGCTCGCCTTGAGTCCATCCGTATCCTTCTTGCATATGCATCACATCATAACTTTAAATTGCAACAAATGGATGTGAAAAGTGCCTTTCTTAATGGTCCTTTAAAAGTTGTATATGTTAAACAACCACCGGTTTCGAGGATCCCAAGTTCCCTAACCATGTCTACAAGCTCGATAAGGCGCTCTATGGCCTTAAACAAGCCCCACGTGCGTGGTATGAGCATCTAAGAGAGCTATTGCTAGACCGTGGATTTGAATTGGGAAATCGATCCCACTCTCTTTACTAAGAGGTTAAAGGGGAGCTTTTCATATGCCAACTTTATGTTGATGATATTTTTGGCTCATCTAACAAAGCTTTCAATGATGAATTTTCAAAGCTTATGACCGATAGGTTCGAGATGTCTATGATGGGCGAATTGAAGTTCTTTCTCGGTTTTGAGATCAAGCAATTGAATGAAGGGACTTTCATCTCTCAAACAAATATACCCAAGACATGCTCAAGAGGTTCAATATGCAAAATGCTAAGGAAGCGGTTTCCCATGGACACCAAATGCCATCTTGAACTTAACCCCGACGGTATCGATGTTGATCAAAAACTTTATCGCTCTATGATTGGTTCTTTGCTTTATCTTTGTGCATCTAGACCCGATATTGTGTTGAGTGTAGGGGTGTGCAAGGTATCAAGCGCGCTCTAAAGAAAGCCACATGGTGGCGGTCAATAGAATCCTTCGATATTTGGTTTATACCCAAGGTTTGGTTTGTGGTACCCAAAGGGCACTAATTTCTCTCTTGCCGGGTACACGGATTCGGATTGGGCCGGTTGCAAGGATGATAGGAAATCAACTTCCGGGGCATGCCAATTTCTTGGTAGGTCCTTGGTGAGTTGGTCTTCTAAGAAGCAAAATTGCATATCTCTATCCTCCGCCGAAGCGAGTATGTGGCGGCCGCTAGTGCTGCACTCAATTGTTATGGATGAGGCAAACTTTAAAGGAATATGGTGTCAATTGTGACAAAGTGCCTCTATTGTGCGACATGAAAGTGCATATCAAGATTGGCCCACAACCCGGCAACACTCAAGAATGAAGCATTATTGAGATCCGTCATCATTTTATTCGGGATCATATTGCCCGTGGATATTGAGCTTGGCTATATCCAGCCAAGGTCCAACTTGCCGACATTTTCACGAAGCCACTTGATGAAACAAGATTCACATTTTTGAGCATGAGCTAAATATCGTGGATTCAAGGAGCTTGACTTGACTATCTTGCATACACACCTAATTTTGACTATGTATTTTGTTTTGATGTAGGCATGGACATAGGG